>CM026275.1:13925598-14261364 GCA_014851415.1 Cnaphalocrocis medinalis | reverse complement strand
AAGCACTTATTGTAAGCAAATACTTCCAAATTAATGAATACCTGTTAAACCTGTTTACATTTAGCCTTTTCAATTGAAGTTAGGACGTTTTCCTTCATATGTTTCTAAGCAAATTAATTGAGTCACTTGAATAATTGGATTGACTAGGCTTAAATTGGAACCAAGTCGAAATAGTAACAACAAATTACATTGCATACAGGGGTGTAAAAATGATGCTTCCTAGGTAATTCGCAAATTGTTTATTATTAGGGTCCTAAATTTGTTCAACATAGCTTGATACATCAATGGCAGCAAGACGGAGTCATACGTTGGAAAAGACTTATTCAAAAAACATTGGTAGAATGAAATTTCTGACAGTTGTCACCCAGTATCAAGCTATGTTGGTGACAAACTAATAGTGTAAACATTTAAAACAATTGTAGGTAATTATACAAATATGTACAAAATATTTACGAAGCATTATCTTTACACTTTGCTGCAAATTGCACCTAAGTTACGAATTATTATAATAAATATGATGGTATTTGCTATGTAGAAGGCTTTATTCCAAGTATTCGCTCTAATTCTATAGTTAAACTTTCAGATTCACTTAATTACCAGTCATAACATTGTTTACTTGGGGCGCTATTGTAATGTTTGTACATGTGTAAATATTAATTATACAGAAATGTGAATATACGAGTGATATTCAAACGTATACATTATTTTACTAAACACCTACCCTCATACCTACACTCCTTTCTAAACGCTCAAAACCCGGCTTAGGGGACAACTCGCCCGAAAAAAACTCGCCCGTGAATTCCATGATTTTTTAGCTGGTCACTGTTCTAACCTAACCTAACCAATATTATTGGATGATTATACTGACTAAACTCGACTGGAGGAAAAAATATTGGTTAGGTTAGGTTAGAACAGTGACCAGCCAAATAATCTTGAAATTCGCGGGTGAGTTTGTTTCGGACGAGTTTTCCCCTACTTGACTTAACATCACTCACCACGCTGCCGTCATATAACTAGAAAGCCGTCAAGCCAAATGAGGTCCCTTTTTATATTTTGTAAGGTAACATTAAATGTCTTTCCGTACAAATGAAAAATCTTTTCCTATCATTCATAATGATACGAGCGAGACAGATGTGAGTCATTAAGTGACATGTTTTTGCGACTTGCCGTTAGACCACAAAACTTAATACTGTAGTTAAAGGACTTAAGCTTAAAACTGATTAAAAAGATGACGCTTATTTTTACCTACTAGGATGGACTTACTTTAAGTTACTGTTATACAGTTGTGGAAATTGGTTTCAAATTAGGTAAGTATATGGCGGCAGCACGAATGTTGTTACCATGTAGGTATGTATGCTAGGGACTAGGGCCGTGGTCGTCAAACTGCGTTAGTCATGCGGCCCGCGGTAAAGTAGATTTCTTTAATTAATAGTCAACTACACAACCGTACTTCACATATAATGCGGCCCGGACCTTAGTACTCATATTGTTATGTGTGGCTCTTGAGCAGTAAAGTGTGACGACCGCTGGACTAGGGAGATCCGTAACCGAAACTATTGGATATCCGATTTAAAAACAATATCCGTTACCGTAACCGAATCTGAAATAAAAGTTTCGGATGGTATCGAATTGGGGCGGCGCCTAATAGAGATATTGTCATAACTACGTAGTTGAGTTACCTATCTTACATCAATTTCTAAAGTAAAATGTCTTTCTTCTGCTTATTTTTGTTAAATCGGGAGGACGACCAGTTTTGCTGACAAATTTAAATTTTCCAAAAAAATTGCTCACTTATTGCTTGAATAGCTCCGAAAGTGATACTCGTAAATCGTTTCTTGGTGCAGCTGGTAGTCATTAAAATAGGTACATCCAATATTAATTAGGCTACGCCGCCATTTATGTTCATTGAGCAGAGAAAAAGGATTTAAATACATTTATGTAAATGGCAGCATGCAAATTTTATGAAAAAAAAAAATTAAATTTTCTGTCCTATTTCATAAGTTCTAAGTCTTGTAGACTTCGATAGCAGAGATTACTGCTCCAGTGTTCGATAGCTCGAGGCACCTGAAGAAAAGGCCCAAAGCCAAAAATTAACCACTAGGCCCCGACGAGATTCGAAACTCGTGATCTCCTGTTACTAGGACAGGGCGCTTTAACCAACTAAGCCACGGCGCCACATGTCATTGAGTAGAAACAAAAAAAGTGTTTTAATTTCATTGTATAGGCCTAACGTGGTACATATTTAATCAGCTCTCGGAATACTACCAACGAATTAGCCTTCCAACATTATCGCGAGATTCTGTGGGGTAAACTGTGAAACAAGCCGCATCGGCTGATGCAATCCAAAGATTTTAAGTAGTATCTAGTGGTTTTTAGTGTACAAATTTGGTGTAAACTTGTGTCAGTGAAGTGCCGCAGGGTGATATAATATAAGAATCATTGAATTGTGACGTTTTTAACACTGCTAATTGTGTGTCGAGGTGAATTGTCACGTGAACAACTTGCTTTGACCTAATAGAGTCTTAAAACCTACGGCTTTGTTAAAAATAGTGTCCACAGAATCCTTAGGACATTAAAACGCTAAACACCGGCGTTTTATTGAGTGACTGTGACTTCGACTGACTTCGACTCTTGACTACACTTTATCAATCTACACTTGACATTGGCAAAATTAAATGTGTCGTGAACACAATACAGGCCATATAACAAAAAAAAAACATTATCCGCTGGAAATGAACGACCGAAAAATCATCCGAAAAATGTTTGGCGCGTAAGCGAGAAAGAGATGGACGGTCCTAAAACTTCGCAATAGAGTAACCTACGTACTGATGGTGAGATACCTATAACATAATAGGAGAGAGTCTGAGTCTTATAGAATGAACTTATAATGATCAAAAGAATCCAAATCAGACTTAAGTACTTATTTCATTAAATTGTTTCAACCCTGTGCGGACGCGGTCCCAAACGCACCATTCAACGATGTGGATTTGGGACCGCGCGCGGCCGCCTTCTCAAAACTTTGAGGTCCCAAGTACTCAAAAAAGCAGCAAGCAATAAGGAGTAGTTTGATCCTGGATTGTCGGTGTGAATTATGTTAAGCAAAATAAATAAATTAAATACCTAATAAATATAAGTAAGAAAATAAGAACCACGAAAAAACGTACATATCCAAATGATAGGAGAACATAAACAAACATCAACAAATTGTTATTTTCTGCCTCAATAAGGGTCAATATTGTTATACAAGAGGACATGGATGATGCGAAATTGCGAAGCAACAATAAGGGCAGAAGACATTGATAGCCCTAGTTACATAAAAAGTGGGTTCTAACCACTAGGCCCCGACGAGATTCGAACTCGTGATCTCCTGTTTACTAGACAGGCGCTTTAACCAACTAAGCCACGGCGCCACATGGTCATTGAGCAGAAACAAAAAAGTGTTTTAATTTCATTGGTAGGTGTGACGTGGTACATATTTAATCAGCTATTGGAGTATTACCAAACAATTAGGCTCCGATATTATAGAGCGCTGGAAATACATGACCGAAAGACAAAAAAATTTTTGGCTCATAAGCAGGAAGGGGAACGATCCTAAAGAATTTTGTAATAGAGTTACCTGCTGCTGGCTAACCATGACAAAAAAGAAGAGACTTGTAGAATGAACGTATGATGATCAAAACAAACCAAATCGGACTAGGTACCTATAGTATTAAATTGTTTCAACCCTGTGCGGTCGCGGTACCAAACGCACCATTCAAAAACACATAGTGCATTTAGGACCGCGGTACTAAAAGCTCGTGGTCCCAATCGCACAATTACTTATAATACTAAACGCTTTAACAAAGAGCAGACATTGAAAGCCCTAGTTCCATAAAAGGTGGGTTCTAACCACTCAGGCCCCGACGAGATTCGAACTCGTGATCTCCTGTTTACTAGACAGGCGCTTTAACCAACTAAGCCACGGCGCCACATGTTCATTGAGCAGAAACAAAAAAAGTGTTTTAATTTCATTGGTAGGTGTGACGTGGTACATATTTAATCAGCTATTGGAGTATTACCAAACAATTAGCCTCCGATATTATAGAGCGCTGGAAATTACATGACCGAAAGACAGAAACATTTTTGGCTCATAAGCAGGAAGGGGAACGATCCTAAAGAATTTTGTAATAGAGTTACTTGCTGCTGGCTAACCATAACATAATAGGAGAGACTTGTAGAATGAACGAATGATGATCAAAACACTTCCTGGTACACAAAACTTAAAATTGAAAGAATCTAAATCGGGCTTATTAAATTGTTTCAACCCTGAACGGTAATTTGGGACCACAGTCCTAACCGAACGCACAATGTCATGTTGTGAATAGTGCGTGGTCCCAAACGCACTATTCAGAACATGACATTGTGCAGCCTGATAACACTGATGGTCCCAAACGTACAAAAACAGCAGCATCAGTGTAGATTGAAACTAGGTAGTACTTGAATAGATGGTCAGTTTGATTGTTTTAAGCAATTTCGTAGGTCTACGCGTAATTTACCTACTGCTACGTAGATAGAAAAAGCAAAATAAAATGCGGAATATGTTTGGGCGTTTCGCCTTTAAGCAAGAAGAGGATAAAGAGTCCTAAACAATTTGGAAGCAGCGTACTGATGGCTAACTATAATATTATTGGAAAGATTATCTTCCCCTTCATTGTTCTAAGTCCTATGGCTCGGGCACATTGAGAGGTGCCAAAAAGCCAAAAATATTTTAACCACTCAGGCCCCGACGAGATTCGAACTCGTGATCTCCTGTTTACTAGACAGGCGCTTTAACCAACTAAGCCACGGCGCCACATGTTCACTGAGCAGAAACAAAAAAACGGTTTTAAATTTCATTAGTACTTATGGCCTGACGTGGTACATATTTAATCAACTATCGGAATATTGCCAAACCAATATGTCCTGCAGTAATAGTTAGAGAACAGTTTTGAGATGAGTACCATCAGTTTTTCGAGAAATTTCATAGAGCGGGTTGTGATTGGTGAATACTGCATCACTTCCTGTTACTAAACTTAAAATTGAAAGAATCTAAATCGGACTTATCAAATTGTTTCAACCCTGAACGGTCATTTGGGACCACAGTCCTAACCAAACGCACAATGTCACGTTTTTGAATGGTGCGTTTGGGACCGCTGTCTGACAACACTGATGGTCCCAAACGTACAACAACAGCAGCATTAGTGTAGATTGAAAGTAGGTACTTAAATAGATGGTCGCTGTGATTCTTTTGAGCTATTTCGTAGTTTTACGAGTAGGAATATAGCCTACTGCTTCGTATATAGTAAAGCAAATAAATGCGGAATATGTTTAGCCTTTAAGCAAGATGAGGATGAAGAAAGAGTCCTAAACAATTTGGAAGTAGCGTTCTGATGGCTAACAATAACATTGGAAAGATTATGTTCTTCTTTTATGTTCTAAGTCTAATAGGCTCGGGCACATGAGAGGTGCCAAAAAGCCAAAAACATTACCCACTCAGGCCCCGACGAGATTCGAACTCGTGATCTCCTGTTACTAGACAGGCGCTTTAACCAACTAAGCCACGGCGCCACATGTTCACTGAGCAGAAACAAAAAAGTGTTTTCAATTTCATTGTGTAGGTTTGACGTGGTACATATTTAATCAGCTATCGAAATATTGCCAAACCAATATGTCCTGCGTAATGGTTAGAGAACAGTTTTGAGATGAGTACCAACAGTTTTTTGAGAAATTTCATAGAGCGGGTTGTGATTGGTGAATACTGCATCACTTCCTGGTAAACTAAACTTAAAATTGAAAGAATCTAAATCGGACTTATCAAATTGTTTCAACCCTGAACGGTCATTTGGGACCACAGTCCTAACCAAACGCATAATGTCACGTTTTTGAATGGTGCGTTTGGGACCGCTGTCTGACAACACTGATGGTCCCAAACGCACAACAACAGCAGCATTAGTGTAGATTGAAAGTACTTAAATAGATGGTCGCTGTGATTCTTTTGAGCTATTTCGTAGTTTTACGAGTAAATAGTAGCCTACTGCTACGTATATAGTAAAAGCAAAATAAAATGCGGAATATGTTTAGCCTTTAAGCAAGATGAGGATGAAGGAAGAGTCCTAAACAATTTGGAAGTAGCGTACTGATGGCTAACCATAACATTGGAAAGATTATCTTCTTCTTTCATGTTCTAAGTCTAATGGCTCGGGCACATTGAGAGGTGCCAAAAAGCCAAAAATATTTAACCACTAGGCCCCGACGAGATTCGAACTCGTGATCTCCTGTTTACTAGACAGGCGCTTTAACCAACTAAGCCACGGCGCCACATGTTCACTGAGCAGAAACAAAAAAAGTGTTTTAGTTTCATTGTGTAAGTTTGACGTCATATTTAATCAGCTCTCGAAATATTACTAAACCAATATATCCTGCGTAATAGTTAGAGGGCAGCTCTGAAGATGAGTACCTACAGTTTTTTAAGAAATTATACAGCGGGTTGTGATTGAATCACTGAATCACTTCCTGATAAACAAAACTTGTGGTGTAGCTGAAATAATACGACATGGACTTAAAATCGAAATAATCTAAATCGGACTTACCACATTGTTTCAACCCTGAACGGTCATTTCGGACCACAGTCACAAAGTCCTGACCAAACGCGCATAGTTATGTTTTTGAATAGTGCATTTGCGAGCGCGGTCTGACAACACTAAATGATGGTCCCAATTTTGACAGTGGTTGTAAAGTCAAAGTCAAATAGTTTATTGCTAATTACGTGTAGGTACAACATACAGATCGTATTAGTAGATATAAGTAGCTTAGGAACTTAATTACCTTTTACAGGTGTTGCAATATTATAAGTTTCAATGACATACCTACTCTATTAAGTTACAAATAATCTCAATTTAAATCAGAATCTACGTTTGGGACTCCCAAACCTACAAACTAATTACATAGATGAGCAGCATCAGTAGTAGATTGAAATTACTTGGATGGTTGTGTGATTGTTTTGAGAAATTTCGTAGTTTTACTAGTATTCATATTGAGTAACTACGATAAAGCAAATCAAAATGCGGAAGTAAGAAAAGCATGGAGAGTTCTTAACAATTTCGATAAAGTAGGGTACTTACCTACTGATGGCTAACCATACCACAAAATAGAGAGATCTTCTGTCCTATTTCTTATGTTCTAAGTCTTGTAGACTCCGATAGCTCGAGCACATGAAGAGGTGCCCAAAAGCCAAAAATATTTAACCACTCAGGCCCCGACGAGATTCGAACTCGTGATCTCCTGTTTACTAGACAGGCGCTTTAACCAACTAAGCCACGGCGCCACATGTTCACTGAGCAGAAACAAAAAAACTGTTTTCAATTTCATTGTGTAGCCCTGACATGGTACATATTTAATCAGCTCTTGAAATATTGCCGAACCATTAAACTAACTCATACAAACACCAGAAAAGCAAACTGTTAATAGGTAAATTACTTATTTGCAACAATTCCTCTAAATCGCTTTCCATCCAGAAAAAGACCAACCCTTGAAGATCATTGCAATTAATACTGCAATAAGGTGGAGGCGATAATGTTATAAATATCTTTATTGCTTTTTCTGAAAATAATTAATTAATTTGCACTGAACTAATACAATCTAGGAGGACATATCCTCCAAAGCCTAGGATAACTCGTGAGGTCTGGACCTCCCCTACTCTATATCCTCGCGGTTCCACGTTTTATTTCGAAGTGCCCTCCCGAGAGTGAATCTATTTATTTTTCAATGCATAACAGATTCTCTTTATAAAATCAGCCATAAACGGTGGCCAGTATCAAAGGAGTTTACCATTGTTACAATAACTAGGTTTATAGCTTTTTTTAAATACGAGTATAGCCAGAAATTTGGCCGCAATCACACCTGGTGGTAAGTGATGATGTACCATGCCTGTCTAGTATAACAGCCTATTCACTCTTCTCTTGAAAATTCCCAAATCATAGCGCTCAGGGAACACTTCAGCCGGTAGATAATATAAACTGTAACCATATCAAGAATAATGTACGAAAAATGCTTCAGGGGGCAGATCAGGTACCCAACCCAATATAATAATGATTGATAAAGTTGAACAGTCAGCTTCATACTTCATACTCTAACTTACCTATTTTGTCTGTGATTACACTGAATATTTTTTCATATAGAAAGTCACATCAAAAATGTCCAAATATTTAGCAACATTTACCTACGTTACGCAGTAATATCAATAGAACCACCAAATTTAAAAGAATGTTCACAGTAATCCAAAAACTCGGAAAAATATAATTTTGCTGAGCTCTATCTATCCTTGAACCGTTATTGTTCTTGATTTATTTGAATAAACTATAAGTATTTAGAACATTATAGCTGCTCGAACTGCTAAAACTGCTCATTATAACTGAAGTTTATAACTTTTAAAAGTATTTATTTTAGGAACAGGTCTATTCTAAGATAGAAGATTGTTGACTTTTGAGCATTTGAGTGTGAAAGTGTTATTCTTTTGTTCATTGTGACATTTCTTGTTTTGCCCCTGTACCCTTCAAATATAAATAATGAACATCGGTTAAATCTCACCATGGCTTTACCTTGTTCAGAGTTATAGCATAGGTTGCTACAAATAAAAATAAAGAGCAAAAAGTTAAACTCTTCAACGACGTAAAGCAAACTTAAAAAATACTTACATATTGATTCAGTACTGTTTTAAAGAAAAATTACAATAAGTATGTCTTTTAAACTTAAGAAACAAAAATAATTACCAACTTAGGCCCCGACGAGATTCGAACTCGTGATCTCCTGTTTACTAGACAGGCGCTTTAACCAACTAAGCCACGGCGCCACACGAAGTGGACAGAAATAAAAAAAGTGCTTTCAATTTCACATTTCAGTGCGAAAAAAAAGTTTCATCCTTAGGCCCCGACGAGATTCGAACTCGTGATCTCCTGTTTACTAGACAGGCGCTTTAACCAACT
Source organism: Cnaphalocrocis medinalis (assembly GCA_014851415.1). Lineage (NCBI taxonomy): Eukaryota > Metazoa > Arthropoda > Insecta > Lepidoptera > Crambidae > Cnaphalocrocis > Cnaphalocrocis medinalis. Next base: position 14,252,365 of record CM026275.1, on the reverse strand, counting down.
AAGCCACGGCGCCACATGTGAAGCGGGCGAAATTATAATACAGTAAAGGACTCGGCGTCTACGTCGAGATAACGTCACGAATATTATGGGTGAGAAAAAACTTGCATGACTACTTATTCATACTCGCAGATCTATCTGAATCATGTTGAATGGGTAATGCGTAAACGTTGATATAAATTGGTAATGTTGATCTAAGTTGGTGAATGCCTGAAGTTCTCTGTTGATTATTTACTACTTGTCCTTCTAAAGTAGAAAACAAATTCTAAATATTGGAATGTCTAAGTACCTACCAACTTACCTATGTTAGTATTTTGTTTTATTTTTATGTGATAGGTGGCAGACGAGCAGACGGATCACCTAATGGTACGCGACTGCCGCCGCCCATAGACACCTGAAACACCAGAAGAGTCACGTGCGACGACGAAACACAGCACGGGCGTTGCTTCAAGCCGGTCTTCTGTGAGGCCGTGGTATCACTCCAGTCGAGCCGGCCCTATTCATGCCGAAGCGCGGCTTTCCAACGGTTAAAACGCTGCAATGATGTACAATAATAAATAGCTGCTAAAGGCAAAAAAGGCTGCCTAAGTAATCTTATCTTTTTATCGTCACTTCATTGATTTACGAGTCCAATAAATAGTTCGTAAGATAAAATTATTAATATTATCTGATTATGTCATATTCTCATACGAAACGAATGTTTGTTATTATGAATCATGACCCAAGTAGATAACTTTTTATTTCGCAGAAGTAGTTTCTGACATCAAGAAGAATTACGAATTCAAAAATTCAGGTAATCTGTAAGTATTATATTACATACCTACTCGTAAATTACATCCTGTGATGGCATCACATAATAGCGTTGGATTTTTATCCAAGTATGTATTACGACCTATGTACCTATACTCTGATTCATAATCATGTAAAGTAAACTGACAGATGTCAATGTGTCATCCCCATACATTATCACTCAATTTGACACATGCAAAATGTCAAAATGCATAGAAACTTGTCATTTCCATCTGTCAGTTTACTTTACATGATTATGAATCAGAGTAGGTATACATTTAATGTAGTTACATCGGTCGTCATCGCGTAGGTACTATCAGGTGATCCGTCTGCTCTTCTGCCACCTATCACATAAAAAAACAACAAATTATTCAAATTGAATGAATCAAATTTAGATTGTACTTAACTACCAACATTATTGCTGCTGCTTTCATTTCTCAAAATGTTTTTACACCTAGCTATACTACTCACTCCTAATTTTTGTTCCTTTTTTGTGTATTTTGTTGTTATGATTTTGGCTTTGTAATTTTATTTTCGTGTAGTTTTGGTCTGTAAAGTTGTACTGTTGTGTAGTGTGCGAACAAATTATCTTTATCTTTTACTTTAAGTATGAAGGAACGTGTTTTCCCAAAGCTACCAGTTAATTTCTCTGCAGTTGTAGTTATAGGCGGTTGTTATGCTTTGGAACGGATCCAAAGGGCACAAAAACGGTTCTGAAATCGCTATAATGGCGTTCATAACGTGGAATAGTGGAAAAAACTTTTCTTACGATATCTTTAGAAGTAATGCATTTTGGCCGAGGCAAACAAAAATTTAAAAAGTAGATAGGTAATGTTACGTTCTCTACATTACTGTTTTTTGTTTGTGTTTAAGGTACAAGGGAGTATTTATGTTTTTTTATTTTTACTAAACGATATCGCCAATATTTGAACAATCAATTTAGTGGTTGCTACCTTATTAATTATGTATTTTTCTATAGGTACTAATTTACTGTTGACGACTGTTGCCGGGTGCCAATAACCGAAACGCGACTATCGACTTGGCTTGGGCACTGCCGTGTCCCCAGATACATACTTCTGTACTTAAGTTCCTATCAGGCAAAGTACGGGTAGATGGACATGATTAGGTAATACATCTCTTTTGTGAAACTGTTTCTTATTATTCAAGCCATTTTATCGTTCAATTCATAATATTATGCTACTGACCTCAAAATAGCAGTTATACAATAGCCTGATAGCCATGTGCGTCTATTAATAATCTTATCTCTGGTATAAATCCCTACTGCGCGGGTTAGTAAGATCTAGAAGTAGATCAATGTAGTGAAAGCTTTTATGTTTTTTTTTGTACAAGGTTAAGGTACACAATTTCACCATTTTCGCCACGGCAGTCGTGGCCGAGCGGTTAAGGCGTCTGACTAGAAATCAGATTCCCTCTGGGAGCGTAGGTTCGAATCCTACCGACTGCGAACTTTTTGTCCCCTACAAAATCACATAGGCTAATTGCAAATGTTTTTGTCTACTCTTACAAGATGAATAATCCTAAAGTCACTAAATAGATAAATACCTGCCTACTTATTTTCATTGTCTTACAAATCATAATACATCATGGCCTACCAGTACGATGGTGTTAGAAATCTGGATAATGGCTTCTTGTTTTGTTAGTTATACATATTTACGCTTTTTATTTGTGACTTTGAAAATAGAAGATATTTGGTCTTAAACAATATGTTATGTGTACCTAAAATAATATATTCAATCAATTGAACAAAACACAACTTTTCTAAACTTTTGGATACAAATCAAAACTTAATAATTGTGAACGATGGATGACCTAATACTATTTAATTGATAGAGTTCATATTAATCTGCTTACCATGCGGAGTTCAGATTATAATCTCAAGTATGGCAATTAAATATTACTATATTATGGGCTGTTATTTTTTATCTTCTGCAGTTATGGTGAACATATCTGGTTCCTAGTTTTTTATAGCTCGACGCGCGTTATCTCATGTATTCCCATAAATTGGTACCTCTATGGGACTTGGCGCATTTTTGTGGCAAAAAATGTTTGATGGGGGACGCTAATGATGGGTAAAATGTCACAGGGCTGGCTTGTTTTAATTAAATTACCTAATTAGGGTGGACGAATCGCCCGTTTAAATGCAAGTGAGGTATGTGAATGGTCAAAGTTTGGCTAATAAAAAAAATGTTATGAGAAAAATGCCGACTGTCTATGTTACGATGATTTTAACGTACAATACAATACCTTCTTAGAATGGGTACTTATCGGACAAATTAAAGGTTTTTTCATTTAACTATGTTTGCCTAACTGGCAAAATTAGGCTACAGTATTTTTAATTCAAACTTTATAAGTGTAGCCTTTTCTTTTGTCTTCTATTCTGTAATGTAAGCATTGTTATAAGTATTATGTGGTAATATGTACATACCTATTGGTTTATTATAAGTAAACAATGTGTATGGGAGATACATGCGTAATTACAATAGCCATATCATGTTAATTAAATATGAACAGGGGAGATAAATATAATGAATGGGCGCAATAACATTCTTTTTATTGAATTTTACATCTGTTTGTAATGGGATTGTCATGTTTGTCCAAGTGTACGTTATCTACAGCCATATAACTACCTATGATGTTAATTTAATAAATAAGATCCAGTTAATTTGTAATAAACAGATATCTAATAAGTGATTCATTTAACCTCGAGAGTAATTAAGTTGTTTAATATTAGATACGGTGTATGTTGAACTCAAACGTATTTGAAACTTAATTAACATTTGTAAATTGCTTGCGTTGGTGTACTCATAGGGAAGATAACCCAATTTTGGTACATAAATTCTGTACTGTTCGTTATATTTTAATGAACTAAAATCAAGTATGTAAGTAATACCTACTACAAAGGAGCGTTTTTTTGTGGAAAGCCCCTTGGGTGAAATTTCTGCTTTTTTAATGTCTGGGTGTTAAAATGATCGATGTATTTAAGTAGTATTATTTCTATTTATAATATATTAACACACATGTTTATAACCATTTAAGTAGCTTTAAGCAAGTTTAATTAATACCCACCTTCTGTAAGTGCTATTTTTTCGGGTATATTATTCATATAAGTGTTTATACAGGGAGTAACAGTGGACAATTACACCCTTTAACCACGTGTTCTACTAACCCTTCTGAACAACATTTAACTATTCTACGACTTTTCAAAAAAATTTCGATGACTTTGTATTAAAAGTTAATGTTTTTCATGCAAATTTCCAAATGCAGTTTAGAATGGTTTGACGCATAAAACACCTTAATTCCAAGGCTACTTAGCATAGTCATAGTCATAATATTCATATTCGATAGCAGCCTTCGTCATATTAATCTTATAACAAAGACGCGATGGTCGCAGCTGTTCCGGAAAAAAGGAGTTGCTCCAAGTAGTTTTTAATCTCGCTTACAATATGGTATGGTAAACAGATTAAAGTGCGATGTTTCCGAGGCAACCCTGCCTCGCGGCGCAGGCGCTGGGGACCGCACGTGTTCGGAAACAACCGCACCGAGCCATACTTACTTGAACGGAGGATGGAGGGGTTTCACTGCTAGCGGGTTTTAGGTATATTCCGAAACACCCTGTTGGTCTAGTGGTATAAGTACCGGGACGTGATCTCGGGGTCCCGGGTTCGATTCCCGGGTCGAGCAAAAGTATGTTTCAAATTTTTCGAACATAGCTCGGATTTGTGATCACCAATCCGCATTAGGCAAGCGTGGTGATTAAGCCTAATCCCATCATAGTAGCGATAACTTGATTTCTATGATGGAGGCCTTTGCCCTGCAGTGGGACAGTATATAGGCTGATACTTTACTTTTTTACCCTGAAGCAGCCCTGTCGCAAAACCGAGCCATAGGAGTACTTATGTGTAAGTTCCAGTTAGCTGGCAAAATCTCTTGCACTGCGCTTTGCGTGAGCGCAGGGAGCCACGCTGAGTGTGCCAGTTTTGAACTATTAGTGTAGTTACCATCTACGTAAGTGGTTTTGTAGCGCTGGACGCTCAAAATTTGTCGACCATAGGCACTAACCACCACCACCACCTACTTCAACTAGCTAGCGGGCTTTACATTCCGAAACTCATTAATTACGTCACGGTCAAAAATACTGAAAAATATATCAAAAATGATCATCTTAGAGATATGTGTGTGTAGGGTAAATGTAATGTGTAAGCTTCACTCAAAAATCTATATTAGTAGCAGGTATACAGCATTTTGAAAACTTGCGTTAAGTCTCTTCGTTTTTGGTTTCTACTCAAGAGAAAAACCTATGGAACCAGGAAACGTTTGGAACCTGGACAACGAGTATTTATTTATTATCCTCTTACAGTGCAGCTCCACCCTTTTCCCCTTCACTTGCTCATCCAGTTCGTGCCCATCGCCAAAATAGGGCACCTTATCTACTTTTTTGCTATTACAGACGCTGCGTACGCGCACAGGGCTTTCTTAGGCTATGAATGTGACTAGAAAATGGACAAAAACATGTAGGAAAACTCGTATGAGTTACGTAGCGGGAATTTTAATTGGTTGCTTACAAATACATCATTATTACATTTCCTGATTGGGGAAGGAAATTATAATGATTATTTGGAGAGCTCCGGGAAGGATTAATGAACAAAAAATATGAATTACTAACTAGTTGTCACTAGTGTTACACGCAATTTATTAGGGAAAACAGTAAAAATAATGACTACGAGATACCTACATTTGCAGAGAAAAATCATGTACTTTTATCGATTACTTTTAAAGAAAAAATCGCAGTTTAGCTTCTCTCATCCGAAAATCGAATCTGCCAAAATTAAAAAAAAAATACACTGGCCTATGTTTTTCACCCATGGGGGTGAGAGATCCCCCTACGGTTAAACTGTGTTAGACTCCAGTCTCCGCAGACTACAAACTTTTAATCGGCCGATAGTTTGGTCGGCTTCTTAATCAGTATGAAGATGTATGCAGATGCGCACCTTACAGTGATTCAGTATCGGCCGATAAAAAGTATGATGCATACGAACCGGCCAACCCGACTAAACTATCGGCCGATAGTAAGTCTGTAGTCTGCGGGGACTCTTACTGTGTTGTGTCTCTATTGTGAATCTGTGAGTGTGAAGTGTCATCTCTAAGACTCCTTCAATGTCGTGTGCACGAGAATTCCCCCCGACGCTTTATCGTCTTCAATGCCAAATAAGCCAATAGTACCCCTCAACAAAGTTAACTGCGGCTTTTAATCAACCCAAACAATCTAAACAGTCGCAAAACGTCTATAAATGTCACGTAAACCTTTTATTGCGCGCCATATTTTTATTAATATTGGGCCATTGCCTCTCTAAGGACATTCAGCGATCGCGATATGCTTGGCCCTTGAAACTCGTTTATTGCTGAGAACACTGGCTTGAGGAGTTGGAGTTGCAGGCCGAGGGTTTCGTACAAAACAATTAATGCTAATGTAACTGGTAATGCCGATGTACATAGGTACTATGTATAAGTTAGATTAAAATGAAAAAAAGAACGCCCCGTTTCGAATTTTTCAAACATATTCATGTTTGTGCGCATTGGTGATGGCATTAGACAAGCGTGGAGATTAAGCTTAACCTCATCATAGTAGTGATGACTCGATTTCTTTGATGGATGCATTTCGTATGAAGAGTTGGAAAACTTAACAACGAATTTTCATATTTATAGAACATTTTTTAAGAAGACGTGGTTAAAGGGATGTAAATATTCACAGATACATCATGCAGAAACGGTAAAAACGGTAGGCAGCAGGAGGCGAGAAACAATGTGATTTTGTCTCTGTCTTGCGGAACCCTAAAAATGGGGAATACGCCGATAATGAAGTCCTGGTTATGTGTAGCAGGGAAGTAATTACTGATCGCTAGCATTGTTCGCAGATAAAGCATGCTCAGGGGTGAGTAATCCTCAAAACCGTGGGTTTAGGAATGGCTTTGTCCGATTGGAATTTAACAAGATAGTGCGGGCGGGGGAAATTAAGATGCGTGTGGGCTGAGGGGTCTGATGTGATGACGTTCAGGAAGGAAGAGATCGTATGACGATGTAACTTAACCCTCTTATAGCTGGAGGCACGAAAGTATAGCGATGACCGTTATTTTGCGCACTTGTAAAAAAGAAGACTTTCTATGAAAATTGGTTTCTGCGCACTTAAGGCCATAACTACACTTTCCTGCCGTAGCCTATACTTAGATAAGCGTGCCAGAATTATTCAGTCATTGTCGTACCTCGATGACAGTGGTGTATGTGTTGCGGCCGCACGTGGAAGAACCCAAGTACGATTCCCGGTCGGATCTTTGGAAACGGACTTTTGTTGAAATTTCTGTTTTTTTATGTGATAGGTGATAGACGAGTAGACGGATGGCCTGATGGAAAGCGATTGCCGCTGGTCATAAACACCCGCAACACCAGTGAAGTCACAAGTGCGCTGCCAATGTTTTATAGCCTTATTATTGGTAGGCAATGATATAAATAAACTAGTGGCCCGCCCTCACTTCGCTTCGGGAACGTAATTCACAAATGAACCAATAGATGGCGCTGTAGTCCAATTACATCGCGCAAGCGTTTCGTGTTTTCGGTTTACCTATAAGCCTTTTCGTTGTCTATAAAAGTTATCTCTTTATAAATAGTATGGATTTTACAATATGAGTAAGTACTGAGCATAAAATAGCAATTACTATGCTTCTTTAGCTAGGGAGGAAATTCAAACCCACCATGTAGGTACGGACAATCTACACTTTACCAAATCTTACATCTATTTGATAGTTCACATCAATCTTCATCGCTATAAGATTTCGTCCACTAAATGCAAGAAGATACAGAACCTTATGATAAGAAAGTATTCGAGAGGACCTTGAATTAGTTGTGTGGTTCGAACTTAGATTAAATCAAATGATTTAATCTAAGGGTTAGAAACACATTTACGGACAACTCATCATCAGTTACAGCATCCGTATAGGGTTGATTTTCTGTTTGAATCTTGCACTTGTTTGTGTAGGTATTTATTGTCATAAATATATGAACAGATTTTTCTACACTCTACAGAGTGTATCTGTGAACATTTACATCCCTTTTACCACGTGTTCTACCAACCATTCTGAACAACATTTGTTCTATGACATTTGAAAATTCGCATAAAAATTTTTCATCTTTCCATACAAAGCCGGTCACGTGACTTGGTCATTTTGTATTGGGAGCCGAAAATTTTTTCCAAGAATTAAGAAAAGTTGTTGAACTTAATGTTGTTCAGAATGGTTGATAGAACACGTGATTAAAGGGATGTAAATGTTTACAGATACACCCTGTATACCTAGTAAAGCTAGCGCTTCTAACTGACGCGTTGCATTACATTGCGTTGCTTGCAGTGGACACCCCACTTTAGTGAGTAACAGCAACCGTAAATCGGCGGTTCCTAGTCCCGCGGGACTCCTCTACCCTCGCGGATCAGCGCGCCGGAGCTATGCGGATCCTGCCAAGATAAACTATCGGGGGATTAGACTATCTGTTCAGAATAGCTTTAATTTCGCGGAAAGCCTCCTTAAGTCGTTTTTGTATGGTGTAGGAGACTATTCCAGATGCCAGAAGGGATTACAGTAGTTATAGTTTTCACTTGCTTTGTGTTTTTTTATAGGTGGGGGTAGACTATTCCAGCAGGAAAAATGTTACAAATCATCATCATCGTCGTAACTAATGTCTCCGGACGAATGGAGTACAGTAGCCTTACCATGAGTTTGAAATACTATCCTTGCTATCGAAAACTATCGCTTTGTCTCTTTCATTGTGATGCATTTGAAAGAGACAGAGCAATAGTTTACGTTGTGTCAGTTTTAGATGTCAACTCATAGCGCTACTGATCCCAGGTACCTGACTGATCCCTACGCTCAACTTCATCGATTTTTATGGCGATAGAGAAAAATGGAGTGTTGACTCATGGGATACCAGCCATACGAACTAAATCACTCATCAGTGCTCGCTCACAGACTACAAAAAAGTTTCACATGCGTTTCGTACCTTTTTTTGCTTAGCTAACACATTATATGAGATAAGATAGCTGGCAGCAGACGGATCACCTGATGTTATGCGATTGTTGCCGTCCATGGACACCCAGAATACCAGTGGAGCCACAAGTAGGTACACTGACAATCTTTAGAATTTCCTACCTCGCTGATATGACCTCTCGGATCTTTTCGTTTGTAGAGATTCTCACGAATGACATAGCGCAGGCGTTGGTTTTCTGTGAGTTCGTCGTATCACTCCAGTCGAACCAGCCTAATCATGCCGTGCATTTATCTCTCTCACGATTAAAAACGGTTTTGCGGCTTGGTTTTTTAAATCCCAAACTGATGTTGATTTAGAAATTTCGTTGCCACACGCTGATAATGGTAATTGATCATTCGTGTGATGGAACACTGTGATTGTTCAGTGTCTGGGTCTCTGTATATGTGTGTATGTATTTAAGTATTATATTTGTGTTTCCTCTGTTGTCCGATATCTGTAACACAAGTGCTTAAGTACGGAGTCAGGTGATGTCAATTTTTAAGATGTTGTGAGTGTGTGATTTTAATGTTGGTCTATCATTCAAACTGTGTGTACGTACATAAAGTATCCTTAGGTACTTAAAAAATTGGCCCTATCTTTGGAATGTGAAAACGCATTTGCAAGGGGCGGATAGATAAGATAAAACGCATTATGTTCTTATCCACCATTGACGCCACTAGTTATGCCAGGAATTTGTTTAACATTAGTACTTTGTGATTAGTTCTACATCCTGCGCTAACGCAAATTACTTTTCATATCATAACATCGCTGCCATTATCTATTGTTCACATGTTTGTGATTCGTTATCACGGAATGTCAATCTATATCCCGCCCCGTAATAACACTGAGGTCGATTTACATAGAAAGTACTTTTCCATGTTTGTCTACAGGAAAATGTGATTGTCGGCGAATAGAGTACGTGCCTACGTGTTCACCCTTGCAAATAGCTGAATTGAATAGTCATAGAATAGCTGAATATCGATGCCGTAATGTTGGCATTTTAAATCTACTTTTGAATGAGTGGAATGCAAAAGAAATAGGTGGCATTTCTTGTTTTGAACATGTGTATGGAGATAGAGCGAAGAGTAGAGAGTAATCAAATAAAGAGCGTAGGTAGTGGATGGATCACAATATGGTTGCCTTATGTACAAGTATGTAATGAACTTTTGAAAAAATATCAAAAAGATCAAAAATGCTGATTACTTATGATCAAATGGAAGGGACAAAATTAAACATAATAATAAATTGAGACAATATCACATACTTACATTAAAGGAGTCGGAAAAGTTAGCAAAAAAGCAAAGACACCATGAAAACAAAAATATCGCTAAAACAAAATGCCGCTAAACCTTATCTATGTCTTCTATGTCAAAAGAAAACCACCCAATGAGAGGAGAGAAACCTTCTTATGACAGGTGATATAGGTACGACTCCCGATCAAAAAGAAAACACGAGTAGTACCTACCTACATTTGCAGGAAAAGCCACCGGCTGAAACTCGTTTAAATGGGAATGTTCTTCAACTACTCGTCACCGAGTGGGACAAGATTGCGTCTCGCGGCTCACGTAGGAATTTTTCATTAGTCTGTCTCTGAAAAAAAAAACACTTTTTTCCTCCTTTAATTTCTGTGCCACGCTTAAATTTTAATTACGCGAAACTCGTTGTTTCTAAATTGCATTTCGCGAACTAAATTTCAACGGAAAGTGGAACAGTATTTTCTACTTTGCGAGTCGCGAATTTAATTTCGCATGCTTTAATTCAATGATGGTTAGGAATATTTTCTTATTTTTGCTTCTGTTTCATTGGAATTTGGGAAAGCCTTCTTGATTAGATTCGATTTTCTTCTTGGCTTACAAGTACAATAGAACGCCGATTATGCGAAGGCCCGGGGTTGATACTTAAAGTTGAAATCTTGGGCCATATTCACATATACTTGACTTCCTAGTCATCTTCTATACTATTTTTACTAACTTACGAACTAGTAACTTAGGTTCATCAATGCAGTATATGCTAGTTATACATAAGTATAGGGTATTTAATTTTCAAAAACAAGTATTGGTGGTAAAATTTAAAAGCCTACAGGCTTCAAATGTGTACCTAAATTCGCTACTGCCTATATATTTCAGTCATTTTCTACTCTACAAAACGTGAAAACCTATAAGCTAAAATCGATTAGGTTTTGGACATGCATTTTACACTACAAATTTGTACTATTTCAGTCAGCGTTTATCACAACATAATAAAGCTCCGATCCGTTCATTTCCGACAAACAACCTTCCTGAAATGCCATTAACACGAAAGAAGAAGCTTAGAAAACAACTCCGGACTTGTGAAACACAATAAATATTAATTTCAAGTATTCAAATATTTTCGCTCGCCTGATCAAGTCTGAGGAACTTCATTATTTTCCCGGAGTGAATTCGTAATCAGGACTCGGAAGTTGGCGCAAAAACAAAGCGAAGCAACGAAGTTATTCGAACTCCGTCACCGTTTTGTGGAAGCCAGGGGACTGAGGGCGTTAAGGATATAATCCATGCAAAGTTTTTTCCTGTTTTATTAATGAAAACAAACGTTGTATCAGTTCTATATCAGATTGCGATGAGGTAATAAATACTAGGAGTATAAATATTAGATATATAGTATGTAGGTCGTAATTCATTAGATTTAGTAATTGATTAACCAAATATTGGGCCAGAGCCAAAAGTAGGTGAGCTGTTTATTATTACGAAAAAAAAGGTTTTCAAACAGCAGAAATCTTAGATTTTTTTCCTGCATCACAATAATAAAACTATCAAGGCGGTCATTGAACCATATTTGAGTATTAAAAGAACAACAGGGGCGGTATCGTTTAGTCTAATGAGGTGATGAGAGAACAGCTACGTCGACATCGCGACGGCTAGCTACAAAAGTTTATGTACACTTTTTACCGCACTCTTATGGCCATCGGAATAAGGTGCATAAATTTACAATATTGGGACCTACTTCTGGTGTAAGCAGTACATGCCAAGGTACTGATGTTCTCTCGCGATGGGAGCAAAAAGTCTTAGCGCCCCGTGCCAAGTCGCATTGAACTGAAATGTTCAGGCATTCTAGACAATAGCACCGCTGCTGCATTTCTTGTGGGGGAGTGTAATTAGCAAAAGTTTGGATGTAAGTCCCGCTCTCAAGATTGGTATTGCATTTATGATATGAGTAATGATTATATTACCTAGTTCTGTTTAGACAAAAATGTAGGTATTTATATCCTAAAGTAGGAAAATCGAGCGCAGGACCAACAGCTTAACGTGGTTTCCGAGGCACGAGGGTACAAGACCGCCATCTTTCAGACTTCGGGCTGATACTGAGAATTTCTGAACAGAAAAACTCAGGTACAAACTTTTGACCTGACCTGGTTGTCGAATCCGGGACTCCAAGCGCAGCAGTCGCTTCAAAGTGCGACTCACTACCCACTACCCCACCGAGGTAGTCAAGTCAAGTCAGCCGAGGCTGATAAAAGACTAAAATATCAAACTTTATTTAATGAAGATCAGAATTTCACTTCCAAATTCGATTAACGCAGTCCCAACCTGTTTAATTTAATCCAGATTAAAACAGTAAACAATTAATTCCGATCGCATCAACACCACGAAGATGTAATAAATCTCTTGTCAATTTCATAGATGGCCAAGTAAATTGATTAAAAGTGAATGATGGATTGCTTGTTTGTGAGCTCCGACGCACCTGATGGCTCGTCGCCATCGATCACCGGGACAGCTCGGAGGTACCTACTCCTGACTGTCATTAGGCCTGATGTTTTAATGAGCTTTGGCGAACGTTCCTTTGCTACTGCATCGCTTAAGGAGTTTAGTTCGGGAGGTCACCTACAATTTTGGTGCTGTTTGCAAAAGTTGACCGCGTTACAACCGTGGACACAAGTGGATTAGTTATTGAAGATTGCTTGTTAGTGAGCTCCGACGCACCTGATGGCTCGTCACCATCGATCACCTGGACAGCTCGTTAGAGGCACCTACTCCTGACTGTCAATACGCTCAGGTCTGTTTAAATGAGCTTTAGGTTCCTTCGCTACTCCATCGCTTTTAAGGAGTGTAGTTGGGATGTCACCTACAATTTATCGAGTCTACTCGTCGGCCACCTATCACATAAAACTACAATTATTTGTATAATGCAAATTTTGTGTAGGGAGGTCGTCGAGTTTCTTTTGTGGTGTTTTCAAAAATGGATACATATAAATCTAGTTTTAGTTGCCAAAAAATTTGTGAGTTCGTTGTAAGCTGGCACTCACCCTCCGACTGTCATTAATTCTGAATTTGATGAACTTTTGTGAAGAATCATTCGATTTATGGTTGGGACTCCCATTCGGTGGTTATAAAAGTTTGCACTGTTAGTATTTGTAAAAATCGTCATGAGTATCATTAGAAAAAAATATGTCAATAAACATTTTTGTTGACTATTGAATATCAATGAAATAAATTTAAAAATCGTCGGATTAAACTAGAACCAAAACTTGATTTACCTCTTGTACTACAGACATGACAACTTCCGTTCGTACAGGCTTGGCGCGTAGATAGCGGATGCAATTACTAAACGGGCCTTATTTAGGATACGCTGTTTGATATGCAAGGAAATAGCCCAGCAGAAGCACTTGCGATCTGACTACATGCCATTACCTTAATGAAGGAATATTTGCTATATGCAATGTTCCATTAGGTCTAAGGTACATCTTCATCTTCGCAATCCGAGGTCTGCTTATTGATCAAACACATAATATTTAGAGAATTTAAGAGACAAAATATATATATATAAGTTTAGATATTTTTTTCCGCCTTAAAGCTCAGTATACCAATTTTTATGTCCGAATGAAACTATGACTATAGGTACAGGGTGTATCTGTGAACATTAACATCAGTTTAACTATCTGTTCTACCAACCATTATGAACAATAAGTATTAATTTGTTCAACGACTTTTGAAAATCATCGAAAAAATGTTTGACTTCCCATACAAAATGACTAAATCACATGACTGACTTTGAATGAAAAGTTGATTATTTTTCGAATATCCGAAAGTTGTTTAGAATGATTGGTAGAACTCTTGGTTAAAAGTATGTAAATGTTCACAGAGGTAGGTAACGCAGGGAAATCAATATAGCAGATACAATAATAACTATGGAAAAGCTCTCACAACTTTATATCAAAACACTTCGATTCTCTTTCCTCAGTATTCGCGTAAAACGATACTGCAGCTGGGCTCGCCGTAATTTGCCGCGCCCTTCGAAGGCTTCCGTAAGCCGACACTGTCTTCTTACGCGTTCACGTGTGCAAGAAACCAATACGGCGAATTGATAGCATTCGATGGAATTGCTTTAAAATATACGAGTAGAAGGAGATGTTTAATATCTCTGTTGATAGGTACAGCGATTGATATTTTTCATGTGATACTTAGGTAGGTGGCAGACAGATCACCTGATGGTAAGCGATTACCACCGCCCGCGAGCGATTAGACACCTGTAACACCAGTAGAGACACAAATGCGCTGCTAACCTTTTAACCCCCTTTCCCTAGAGTTGGACCTCCAAATGAGTGGATCTACTCGACGCAAGCGCTGCTTCACGCCGGTCTTCTGTTAGGCCGTTGTATCACTCCGGTTGAGCCTGCCCATTTATGCCGGAGCGTGGCTATCCCACGATTAAAAGATTTATTTTTGTAACAAGATTATCAAGACTATTTCAAACAAGATTAATACCCATCTAACGATACTTATAGAGACTGTCTCATATTTCTCTTAAACTTTGTAAGTTTTTTTAATCAACAAAGTAATTAATCAACGTTCGGCTTAATCCGTAATTGTTTACTCGCTGCGTAACGCTCAATTACTCAGTTATTGTTAGCCTAAACAAAACATACACTTTGGAAACAGCGCATGCGCTGCTTCACGCCGGTATTCTGTGAGGCCGTTGTATCACTCCGGTCGAGCCGGCCCATTTATGTCGAAGCGTGGTGCTCCCATGGATAAAACATTTCTATTTTGTTACAAAATTACTAAGACTCTTTCAAACAAGATTAATGCCTATCTAACGTTCATCATTTCAGCCAATAGACGTCCACTGCTGGACATAGGCCTCCCCCAAAGTTCTCCACACAGATCTGTCCTGTGCCACCCGCATCCAATGGACTCCCGCGACCTTCACCAGATCGTCGGTCCACCTGGTGGGAGGCCTGCCACGGCTGCGGCCTCCTGCACGTGGCCTCCACTCAAGGACCTTTCCACCCCAACGGCCGTCTGTTCTCCTCGCAATGTGCCCTGCCCATTGCCACTTCAGCCACGCAATTCTTTGGGCTATGTCCGTGACCTTAGATCTTCCTGCGGATCTCATCATTTCTGACACGATCACGCAAGGAGATCTAACGTTACCTACTTACATATACTAGAGAGTAGAGACTGTCTAATATTTCCTATTAATTTTGTAAGTTTTTTGCCTTTGCCCTGCAGTGGAACAGTATATAGGCTGATACTTTACTTTTTGATCAACAAAGTAATTAATCAACGTTCGGCTTAATTTCCTAATTGTTGACTCGCTGCGTTACGCTCAATTAGTTGGGCTAAACAAAACATACACTTCGGGAGGCCGAATTCCCTCAAAACTCTGCGGGGCAGGGCTTAGGGTGGAAATTACGCGAAATTAAGCCTACTTTATCGGTCGTGGCGAGATTAAAATTAAACTTAATCTGTGGTTGCAAGTTCGGCCCTTGTTTTTGTTGATCAAAGTTACGGAGCTTGAAATTATATTTTGCGTTGGTACCGCTAAAATTTCTGTACTTAATTTTTTTGTTACTATCGGCTGATAAAAAAATAATTCTTAATAGGGAGGATAGCGGGTTAAAGGTTGGTAGCACACGTGTGACTTTACTTAGTGTTGCAGGTTTCTATATTAATGTCTATATGTGTCAGTGTCTATAGGTGGTGTGACACCAGTAGGGTCACAAGTGCGGTGCCACCCTTTTAACCTCTTTCTCCCCGATTAAGCCCGGTTCCCTCACTCACTTGGCGAAACACAGCGCAGGCGCTGCTTCACGCCATGGACTATTGTGAGACCGTGTATCACTCTGGTTAAGCCGGTCCAGTCATGCAGAAACGTGGCTCTCCCACGGCCCTTTATAATTATATCCTTCCTCCTTCCTTCCACCAGTGTTCCTAAAGTAAAATAAATTGATCTTACCGGACTTCTCTTTCGTATATAAGCTATATTTATTTACAATATCACAGTATCAGAATAGACATGTACGAGTAAGTATAGTCCAGATCAGTTCATCGAGGTGAGGCTGAGCGGAACGGCGGCGATAAGGTGTCGGGCGTATCTCGCTTGTAGGTCGCTCGATACTCGCTACGTGACGGGAATACGCTATACGCTGCGTTTACACCGAATGCGAAGGCGCGGAGAGCGATGGTGGCTTAGTATTCTATGTGATCTAGGTGGCAAACGAGACGGATCACCTGATGGTAAGCGATTGCCACCGCCCGATAGCTGCAACACCAGTAGAGTCACCACAATACGTTGCCAATTTTTTAAAACCCCCTTTCCCCGGTTACTTCGGTCGAGTCTGCCCATTCATGCCGAAGCGTGGCTATCCTACGTAAATATAGGATAAGGGCGTATGCCAATCGAACGGGAGGCTGAAGAATTGGAACCCAAGCAAGCATGCGCTTCTCGGATTTTTTAAAGCAAAAGTATGTCTCGAATCTTATCGAACATTGCTCGGGTTTGTGATCACCAATCCGCATTTGGCAAGTGTGGTGATTAAGCCTACCCCATTCATAGTAGCGAAGACTTGATTTCTATAATGGAGAACTTTGCCCTGTAGTAACTGTGGGACAGTATATAGGCTGATACTTTACTTTATTTGCATACATATTTCTATTTTTAGCTTATTTTGCCATGACCCCCTCCCCTCCCCCCGGAAAGATCCTTAGCTACGCCAATGCTGAGATGAGAGTAAACGTACATTCGTTCGTGTGTGCGTTTGTGTCTATATTGGTACGGAACGAGGATAACGTTGGGGGAAAAGCAAAGGCAATAGCGATATCTTTATTGGAATTTTCCAAACTTTCCAAGCAACAAGAAGTTTTGTTAATCAAATTGCATATTTCTAATTTGTTCACGCCAATGATCCTTGGTTTTCTTTTGAAGAGAAAAAATTAAGAAAAGGGAAAATGTATTTGGGTTTCGTGCTACGTTTTCGTATTAGCCATCAGTATTATTCAAAATGTTCATGACTATTTCGTACATCTTATTCCGTAGTCAGATATTAATATTAAAATTAGATTCAACTTTAAATAATGGTAAGTACTTAAATAAATGTAGGGAAGTCACAGGATTGTACTTAGGTCATAACTTCTTAAGACCTTCATTACCTGCTCTATGAGTTAAATAGGCTTAAGTAAGTACCTACGATGCTACTTTGTTTTTTTTTAAGTTACCTTTTTTAAGAACCATTTTTGGGCTCTGGGCTTCATATTATTGAACTCTAGGGAGTTGAGAAGAAGCCTACGATGGAGCTAGAGCGTAGGACATTTGGACGTTGTACTCATATATAGTGACGTCACTACGCACTTCCCAGGTCAGCTAACGTAGATGACATAAATCCGAAGAATAGCTATGACGTACTCAGTGATACAATAGCAGGACCGGCTCGTTACGTCCGTCTGTATGGATGGAGTTAGCTCGGACAAATAGCGCAGTCTTTCACTACTGAACAATGCAGGTGGCGGGGTTATCGTTCATGTTGGTATTGAGACGGTATGGTTACGGAATCTCTGGTTTGTGGAACGGTTTAGATGCACCAGTATTCCCCGACGGCTGCGACTTAAAGAGAAGAGCGTAGTACATACCTACTCCTTTTAAAGAGGCCGACGACTTAATGCCAGTCATAAAATTAATTGATGGCGCCACTGTCGCTTATTTTATAGAGTATGGTAGCCCCATTGATTATAATGGTTATGGAACTCCATAATAGTTTCTCAAGAATATGTAAATTTCACGATTTTATTGACAGAGTATCTGACAGAGTATCTAACTGAGTATCAGCAACTCCTCTGAGCTCGCAGATCTTCATATTGCTTTATTATTGTTTAAATTCAAATATTTAATATCGTTTTATTATTGTGTCCATAGGTGCTAGTATCTGGCATCATCTATATAGGCAGCAACAGACGCGAGAGAAACATGAATACTTTTTACTGTTTTAGGTACTCATAGCACCTGTACTACCCCCCCAACCCCAACCGCTGGGTTGCCCTAGTTTAAGAACAGGTTGATTGGCGTGATTGTCTGGCGCATTTATTTATTATTATATTAAGACCTGCAGCCACATCGTGATATGCTATAAAAATATGAATGGGATTGAGATGAGATTTTTCTCAGATATTTTACTTTCAATGTCGTTTCAATATCGTCTCTGTTTGTTCCAACAAGCGCCAGAGTTATCTACTAAGCAACAGACGCAAGAGGTGATTAAACTAATTGCCGGGTTTGTTCAGGGCCCATCGAGCCAGCACTTAGCCGAGGGCCGATGAACCGCCACGTGGCGACCGTACCTGGACACTTGGACATTATCTGTTTACGTGTGGTTAAGTATGTGCGGACAGCTGATATGTCTAGGTAGTATAAAAATTGTCAAAAAAAGGTAAAAACGAAAACCCGACTAGTTGTTGGTAAAATAACGAAACAAGAAGACAGTCTCCGCCGAGTCCGCTGAAATTTTTTTTTAATGACAAGTGGCCCGTCCTCACTTCTTTTTGGGACAGTAATTCCACTGTCTACCAATAGATGGCGCTGGGCGTTGATTGTATCGCGCAAGGGTTTCGTGTTTTCGGTTTACCTATAAGCCTTGGCGTGGAATATAAGATTAACCTCTTTATTAATAGTAAAGATAAAGATATAGAAGATATAGATAGATAGGTGGCAGACGAGCAGACGGATCACTTGATGGTAAGCGATTGCCGCTGCTCGTAGACACCTGCTAACCTTTAACCTCCTTTCCCCTCAATGGAGCCTCCGGTACCCTCACTCACTCGACGAAATACAGCGCAGGCACTGCTTCATGTCGGTATTGTGTGAGGCCTTGCATATTAATGCAATAATATCAAGAATTCTCAATTACACATCACAAAAAATATATATAAATAAACAGTAAAAAAAAACCTCCACAAAAGCTCCCTAATCCAATCGCAGGCAATCAAAGGTCACCCGAAAGCCGGAATGTCCGGACTCGTATTACGGCTGTAATTACGAGCGTTTCCGTAATTCAGCAATCGGATATCCGATCGGGGCCGTCGTGATTTTAATTAATGCGCGCAACACCATGTGCACCATGGATCTATGGTTATGGAACCGCCATACTGCCATCCTCAAGTTAAATCTAATGCGGATTGGATCACGACCGAGCTATGTTCGAAAAATTCGAAGCATACTCGCTCGATACAGCTCGATCCGGTATTTGAACTTATCCGGTACCCGGTACTTAAACCACTAACCAAAGGGGCGTAAAAATCCACCTTTAAATGATGGTTTACGTAGTGCAAGTCTACTAGTCAGCCTGCCGATTAGCTGCACTGCAGTAACTCGGACTGTTTGGACTAAACTAAAGTTTTTTCGCCGTTTTGTTCATTTGAAGTTTGGATTTGGCTGTAGGTACTTATGTCACTCTTTTATATTGATCTGGTCGGACTTTGCTTACTTAGTTAAGGTAACTTACTTTTAGGCAGTGAAAACGCTGATAGTAAATTTTATAACATATTAGATGTAGAGCCCCAAATATATTCAAATTCCCTTATACATTTAGGTACATATCTCTCATCCTTCACGCTACTTCAATAAGCCTCCGATAGTCTGACCACTCAGTCCACGAAGTTTTACATCCCTGTTTACGCTCATTTATATTCAAATTAAAGGCGAGCGGTTGAGCGAAATTTCATTAAATTTCCACCGATATGTGAGGCTGAATTAGTAATTTGGGTATGTCGCAGGGGATCCGAGCTGGGAAACTTTGAGCCCTCGCAGTATTACACGTTAAATGACGGCGAGACGAGATGAGATTTTGGACCTACTTTAGTCTTATCCACGAGGGAATTTCTCGACAGTCCTAACGTATATAGGTTAGCTCATTGGCGTAGCAAGATTTTAGTTTCAGAGAGGGTTCAAGAAAATAAAACGAATAAAACTACATAACCCTTTATTCATGAGAAAATAACAATGTAATCACATTCATAGTCATAGAGACCTTTGTCAAGCAGGGTATGATATAGGCTAAATAGAAAAATGCAGCTAGTAGTTAATATATCTAGTTACGCTTGTCAAATTGTATCTTAACTTTAGGATGCGCCTGCGGGCTAGCTGCTACCTATATAGCTTAGCTACTTACCAATTTAAATTGTAAATAAATTTTGCTCTATGACTTTTTACTATATTGGAACCTACACCCACCACGATAGCCAATGGCGGGTTGGTGGGGAACACCAGAGCTTCTTATATTGTGCTGTAGGGTGTGTCACGAGTAAGGTTGTCACTGTCTAGTCCGGGCTGTGGGATATCTAACCGCGATTATGCTGAGATGGACACCCCAGGGGTTTTGATTAGATTTGGAGTCCCACACACCACCTTTGTGAAGGTGAAGACCATGATCGTTACTAGTATACCGTCCCTTTTTCTCAGGTGGGAAAGGCTTTCCCAGGTTTTTTACAAGGTCCTTACACACCCTTTATTCTCAAATGTTCCTAACATTTTCAATCAACTTTACTTAGCTCATAAAACATCCTACTCTGAATAAACTTTTACCACCACATAGCATTTAGAACCCGATAAATAACGTCAAGTTAGCTCCATAGTCTAATTAAATTTAATTTTTACGAGCATCTTAGGCTGTAAAGTAGAACGGAACCTGCAATTTATTATAATTTTCATCTAAACAAATAGCACGCAACATAACAATTTGTTAGATATTATTTACGGCATCTCATGTCACGTATTTTATAAAGTTTAATTTCGCCCACGAGGTTTGCCATGACTTAAACGAGGCTAGACGTCAGCCCAATAACAGTAAGTCATCTCTGTGTTGATGGAACTATGCATTTATTATTTGACTAGTGGACGCCTACGAGCTCTGCTCGTGTGCGGTTTGCCACTAAAATCATTTTTCTAAATAAATTATACATGTAGCCCAGGCTTATTGTACCATTAATTTGGTGGTGAATGAAATAATTATGGTGAAATCTAGATCGGACGGATCATTTCGAAAACGTAACCATGATTCAGTAGGTCTGGTTAAAGGTTTGCGAAAGTCAGACGGCAGTAATTGTAATCACTAGAGTCCCCAAATTAATGTTATTTACCTAATCAAGCTTCAGTTTTATGCAAAAATTGTAAGTAACAATTATTATTTGTTGGCTGGCCGGATGGCGCATTTGGTAGGTAGTGACCCTGCCTCATACGCCAAAGGTCAGTTTTGATCCCCACCCTGGGTATTATGTATAATGTATTTAAGTATTATATTTGTGATCGTGTGTTGTTTGATATCTGTAACATAAGCGCTTACGCTACTTAGTACGGACGGAGTCAGGTCAATGTGTGAGATGTTTTGTGAATTTATTTATTTGTTTCCTAAATAAAATGTTCCGCAGTTTTTCCATTGCTTCACTGGTATACTGAATGCAGTTTGTCTCCGCTGCCCAGTCAGGCGTGCACGCACGAAGGCATTGTCGCCTCACGGTGTAGCTCGTAAATCTGCAATAACGAGTGCTATTGTTGCGTGCGAGAGTGTAGCCTGGTCCATTGCCCGGTCGCGTCGGGCAATGTGTAATGGGGTTTGTTCCAATCAACAGTACCCATCTGGATATAAGCCTACTTCATGATAAAACATAAACAATAAGGAGTAAGTGACGAGTCCTAATGTTGCGTGCGCAAGTGTAGCAGCCTGGTCCATTGCCCGACACGATCGGGCAATGTTAATGGATACGGTTTGTTCCAATCAACAGTAGGTACCGATCAACATCTGGATATAAGCCTTCTTTATGGTGGACCATAGATCTGCAATGAGGAGTAGCGAGGAGTTGCGTGCGGAAATGTAGCAGTCTGGTATATTGCCCGATCGCGTTGGGCAATATTAATGCATTAATTTGTTCCAATCAGCAGTATCTGTCCACATCTGGGCATAAGCCTTCTTCATGGTGAGCCATAGATCTGCAATAAGGAGTAACGAGGCCTATGTATTGTTGCGTGGGCAATTGTAGCAGCCTGGTCCATTGCCCCAACGCGTTGGGCAAACAGTAAGATATCCCTTTGCGTCTGCAAGCCTAGTGAATGCATATTTATACTAATAAAAACAAAAAAAAAACAAGACTAAAATGTTTACGTTTCGATACAAATTGCTTAAACCTGATCGTTTTCATTTGTGAAGGCGTGATTTTTTTAATCACAGTATACATTTGGTTACTGTCAAGTAGCGTTTCGTTAGATGCATGCTGCCCGCTCGTAAATCTGCAATAAGGTGCAACGAGCCTATTGTTGCAAGCGCAGCCGGTCCACTGCCCCACGAGACTAGCGGATATAAATAATAATAATATATTTTAATATTTTCACTACATCACATACACTGATCTGACTCTGAGATAGGTAGCTCAAGCACCTGTGTTACCAACCAACCAGAACCAACAGTGGGATTACAAATATATACATATATAAATCAAGTTGCGTGTCGTTTTTGATTGCAAATCGTTTAGCTCTATTGAGACGACGTTGCTTTATTGTCAATGCGTGTTATTTTATATTAATACAATAACATTTAATTATAATTAGGCCTGCTGTTTCGATCAAACTTCATCTATACTATTTATAAAGAGGTTAATCTCATATTCCACACCAGGGATTTAGGTTAACCGAAAACACGAAACACTTGCGCGATACAATCAACGCCCAGCGCCATCTGTTGGTAGACAGTGGAACTACTGTCCCGAAACGACGTGAGGGCGGGCCACTAGTCCGAGGATAAAATGGTATATAACGCTCCGATTCGTATGAATTGACAGCCCTATACCATTTAATATCGGATAAAAATTGGTCGAATCGCACCTTACCTAGTGTGATATAAAATCTTGTCGGTTTGTCCTAACACTTAAGTGTCAGGCTAATTTCTAATTCTGGCTGTCTCCTGTTCTTGTCACAATCGACAAGTGGGGAGTTTAACAGTGGGAGAGTCACGCTTCGGCATGAATGGGCCGGCTCGTCCGGAGTAATGTACCAAGTCCTCACAGAAAACCGGCGTGGAGCAGTGCATGCGCTGTTAAGCTGCGTGAGTGAGGATACCGGAGGCCAAATCCAGGGGAAGGGGGGTTTAAAGGGAAGCAGCGCACCCGATAAAGAATTGACAGCAATGTTGTCGGGTGAATTGAATTCACCCGACAACATTGCTGTTGCAGGTGTCCATAAGCGGCGGTAATCGCTTACCATCAGATAATCCGTCGGCTCGTCTGCCATCTATGTATTATAAACGAAAACCGGGGACTGCCTCACTCACTTGACGTCATATCATTAACACCGAGGTTTAAACAGTGGAACCGCACCCGCAGCACAAATCAAAGCGCAGGAGCACGATAAGCAGGCGCGCGTGCCGGCTGCGCGCGCGGCGCTTTCGCCACGCCTCATCCGATCTTTGCCTTGTTTTGTTCACTGGAACTGGTTAGTGAGTAATACATTATTTCATATTGACTCTCACGGTAGCACGGTGGCTAGTTAGTTGCACTTTAAATACAATGATCTACAAATGAAAAATAACTTTACTTATAAAAACCTGATTGAAGCTTAAGGTGACAGATAGGAGAGGATTAATTTTATACATAAAGGCTTCTTTTATTATTCACTAGCGGCTCCCGCGACTTCGTCCGCGTGGAAAAGTAACTTTTTACCCCCCTTTCAACCCCTTACAACCCCCTTTTCGCAATAAAAAGTAGCCTATGTTCTATCTTAGGGTCTAGATTATCTGTATACCAAAATTTTATTTAAATCCGTTGAGTAGTTTTGGCGTGAAAGAGTAACAGACAGACAGACAGAGTTACTTTCGCATTTATAATATTAGTATGGATAAGTGGTTCAATGGTTTTGCAGGTGACTTTGGGCGGCGGCAATCGCTTCCCATCAGGTGATCCGTCTACTCATCTAGCACATCACATAAAAAAGAAAGGATAGAGTTGATGGAAATTAATGTTAACAGATTTGTACCTACACTTTAACGCGAGACTGTTCCGAACCATATAGTGTAATAAACATATAAATCAATACCCCAAAACAAATACATTCCTCGACTGAGGTATAATTATTTGGCACTAATATGTATATTTGTGAGCGCCCATAGAAATCCTCGTTAGAAATTAAATTCCGTTTTCAATACAATTCAATTCGGCGCCATGTTAGGACTATGGCTCTGGTCGAACACACAAGAGACTCATAATTTCATTCTAACTCAATAAAGGTTTGTTGAATAGGGATGCCATCACGTCTATTGTGAGACTTGATATCGATGTTTAATTTGTAATACTAGCTTTTTTATGTGATAGATAGGCAGACGAGCAGACGGATCACCAGACGGTAAGCGATTACATAGACACCTGCAACGCTAGTAGAGTCAGTACAGTCACACTTTCCCCTCAATTAGGACTCATACCCTCACTTACTCGAAGAAACACAGCGCAGGCGCTCTGCTTTACTCCGGTCGAGCCTGCCCATTCATGCCGAAGCGTGGTTCTCCAACGGCTAATAAGTACAAATGTATTTTTTTAGAAATTACAATCTGATCTCAAATTGAGCAGCTTAATCACATGTGTTTTTACATCATCAAAATCAACAGACTCCAAAATACATTTTATAACACTAGACGTTCAAAGAGTGGAATTCTCTACCGGCTGAAGTGTTCCCTGAGGGCTTTGATTTGGGAGAACAGTGAATAGGCTGTTGCTAGACAGATATGCCTTCGGCCATATCAGCACTTACGAAGATTCGTCTTGAGATTGCGATTAAACGTCTGGCTATTTAAAAAAAAAGACATTGAACTTTGAATTAACACTAGACTTGTTCATCACACAAATGTTTATGCATAAGTACTCATTCTACCAATAATGAAACTGGTAGAAAAAACATTTTATAAAATCATCGACAGATTTGGCAACCCGTCCTTATCTGTAACTAAATTTTCTGTAAATAATCACCGTCTTTGTTTGCCCTGCGTAACGCGGATCGCGCCCATCCAATAGCAATCTGTAATAACTTTAATGTGCCAGTAATGTCCCTGGGCATAGCCCTTTGTCCCAGAACCCTCGAGGGTATGTTGGTGTTAATATAATTGGGACACGACGGGAGATTTGCTAGTTTTGATTGGTACAACTGTACTTAGTTGGATGTGAATAAAATTGAAGTGAGATTAATTTAGAACAACTTTTCTATGTCGATGTCGTTAAGGGATAGAAGTTTGAATAAAATGATGGTAGCTCAGTGGATAACACACGCCTTCCATGTGGAAGGTTATAAGTTCCAATCCGAGCATGTACCTGTGTATTTTTCAAATCTTACCTAGATTCTTGTAACTCCACTGGTGTTGCAGGTGTCCATGGACGGCGGCAATTGCTTACCATCTGGTAATCCGCCTGCTCCTCTGCTACCTATCACATAAATAAGTTCGTTTCGGATTGTTACTGAAACCTATAATCATGGTTCAATTGGTCAAGTTCTCCTGCTAAAGGGCTGCGAAGGTCAGAAGGCAGTCGTTTTATTGAAATTACCTTACCAGACTTTCCAAATGCTCGATCATAGTCTAAATGTACCCTGCACTATACAACCGGTTATTAGTACACGCTGAGAGAAGATGATAAGCGATTTCAAATATTTTGTTTTGCTCTGTTGACGTCGTCAATACGTCCACGCAACTCAGCTTTTTTAGTGTGGGTAGCAAAATCATATTTGCCAGTCAAATAAATCTAAAGATTTCAATCCTTTTCGTAAGGAAGCCAGACTATACTGGGTTTGTCACGTGGTACAGTATTTTACAAACGTCGTCTGCGGATTAGACGGCGTACAGGGCGGAACTTAACCGCCCATTCCTCCACACCACTGCAGCTGACTGGATGCAAGCCAACACCGAATGCTCAGCGCTCATACTGGCGTTGGCCAAATTTCAATTAGTTACGTACAAAGTGGATTTAGTATCGCGCGGTAGGGTTGCTGAAAGGACGTCTGGAATTAGTAAAACATTGACTTTGATTTTGACACATTACAATCTGAGGGCGATGCATGATGATCTTTGATTAGAAACGTCGACAGTAGTATGTAACTTCTCTTTATTGATTGGTGACATAAAATAATTACTTATGTCGTTTTGTTTAGGTACATTTATCATTTATCTGCAACTGCTATAAGATTTTAAAAAAATCTGCCATATGATGATCATTAGATAGGCACATAATGTATATTAACTACCACCTTAGTCAGTGTATCAATTTATCTATTTCCGAGTTTCCAGTTCAAAAGAATTTAAATAGATTTTGATCATCTACAAATAACCGAACTATAAAAATACCTACATTTACATTATGAAAACTAACTAATTGAGATCTAAATCGGTCCTAATAATATAACATGTTATTTAAACTACCGTCAACCGTGACAGTTTGTCGATTTGTTAGTTGCCAACCCTACCCCTGACCCTCGTTTGTCAAATTCAATCGCTGTGCAGCTAAATTCGTTAATCCGAAGCAGCAACGAGATTTGTCGGTCGCCTCACGCCATATGGCGTCTTAGTTCCAAGCTAAGCCAATGCCGACAAACGACAACCCTGTATAGCCAACAATAGGAGACTTATCCCTGGTGATGGCTGCGATTTCACGACCATTCGACATAATGCCACCGGTGTGAAATTACGACAAAAAATAATAAGCGTTTAATACATTATTTTATTGTAACGTTACACTTCGTTTGGTGTGAATAGAGCTTTGATGTGTGACGAAAATATGACGCCATGAGAAAGTATCGGTTTGATTGAGATTCGTTTTTGTGGAGGCTCTTGTTTTGTACAGCGGGTTCGCTCGGTAGAACGCACATCTACATATAGTTCTTAAACGACATAGGTAAATGTCATAATTGACATTTAAGTCTTTAAAAATTTAGGTACAAATAAATGATAAAATAACCGGGACTTTACAAGTTAATACTGCTGTTCAGTAAGTAGGTACTACAAGAATAAGTATGTAGGTAACTACTTCAGCGGTCGGATCACCTGATGGTAAGCGATTACGCCACTCATGTCTACGGGTCTGCCTGCAACACTTGTAGAGTCACAAGTGCGTTGTATTGTACCCTCACTGACTTAACGAAACACAGCTTAGACGCTGCTTCACGCCGGTCTTCTGTGAGGCCGTGGTATCACTCCGATGATGCGAAGCGTGGCTCTCCCACGGTTCCAATAAGTATTTTATTTTATGAAAGGTAAATGGATAGGTATTAGGCCTACTGACCTCAATGATTTGACCTGCATACCTATAATGAAAATCAAGTCAAGTAGAACTATATTTACTTAAGCTTAAAAGACTAAATGTTAATGAGTTTCATCCATGAATGCCATAAAACCAACTCATAATAATTATTAATGTTTAATTGCAATTTTAATGCGCTATTAATTAAGGAGCAGCCCTTAATCATCAGTCACCACGTTTCTCCCTCTCTTTCATTCACTCGGTGTGAAAATTATATTAATTTTTCCTTGAATAGGTTTTCCCTCCTAGATTATAACCACAAAACACCTCTGGCTGTGGTACGGAAGATTCATTCTAATGTTAATTTATTTTGAGTCTTATAGGGAAGTAAATAAGATTTCTTTGCGGACCAACTTAATGTTAGGTGGGAAATATACGCTTCATACAGAACGATAAATTTTGTCGTCACGTTTCACATAATGTTGGGGGAAGTGAAAATTCGTGTAGTTAACTATAATTTGATAACTAAGCGCAGTACCTGAGAAATGTAGCTAACTTTGAGTTTCACGTATAAATTCGTTAAAGGATGTAACGATTACAATTATATAACCAACCTAAAATTAAGTTTGTTTAAATTTTTTCTATTTCGTACAATGCACATGGGGTGATGTATCTCGGCTTCACAGACTGATGCGAAGCAGCTCCTGCGCTATGAGTTCATTAGTGAGGGTATTGGAAGCCCAATCGGGGTAAAAAGGATGGCAACGCACTTGTCACTCGACTGGAGTTGCTGCCCATAGACGCTCGGGCAGCGGTAAACGCTTACCATCAGGTGATACGTCCGCTCGTTTGCCATCTATCACATAAAATAAATACTACTTCATAATTTTTATTTAAATGGTGAGTCTGGAAAGAGAAACTACTTACTTAATTTTGTTCTAGGGCTCGTAGCATGTAGTAGTGCTACGAATGCTACGGTATTTATCTAGCACGGTGAAAGAGTAGGTACTCTGCTACTTCTAAAATACTTAACTTTTATTTTTGGTATAGCAATTCTTTGCAATTTATTCTTAAGTAAATATTGTTTGGCGGTAATATTCTGTATTTATTATTAAAACATAATTATACACCATTGATCGTCATTACATAGATCTGCGCTTTATACACACAAGACATAATTTTATTCTTTATCGAGTTATTTTTTACTAGCCAGTAAAGCCCAATGACTGGGCAAAGGCCTCCTCTCCATTTTCCAAAGCCCTTACTTACCAATCTTGGAAATAGCTATAATAGAAATCATCACACAATCTTTTTTTGGGATGATTCCATATTCAGTGTCTATCGGTTGAAACACATGACCAAGTAGATTAAATATAAAAAAATCATACCTCTCTAAAATCATTCCCTGTAAATCGTCCCCAAGGCTATTCCCATCTTGTTGGCATAAGACAAGCTCGTCTGCATTAGTGGATTTGAATTCACCTTTTGTTGTGTAAATCACCCTCCCCAGGAGTTCCTGAACGAAGCTTTTCTCACTCTTTTCAAATTAAATTACGGTAACAACGATAAGACGGATGCCAAGAAGCGATAAAGGATATTATTTTTATTTGTTACGCCGTAAATATGCAAACAGATGTTGCGAAAAAGAAATTGTGAGGGAGAGATCCGACCGTTTTTGCTGGGTGCTGGGTTCTTTGTTTTTATAGGTATTCATGGCAAGTTTACAAAGTAAAATAAGGGATAACCATAGAATGAGGGTTTTTGCAAATGCAAAATCCGATAGATGGCGTTACGTTGACGTCAGGTCCAATAACGAGTGGATTGGTTCCTTTTTGACGTATCTTGTCATAATTATGTTACGTACAAAACGACCAATGTCGTCAAAATTGGACCTGACGTCAACGTAACACCATCTATCGGATTTTGTATTTGCAAAAACCCTCGTTAGAGTATACGAAAAGACCGTTATCATTTGGTAAGCGCTACAAAAACCGGAATACACATGTGTGTATTGTGTGCGTAAAATAGTGTAATTAATTACTTGGATTATTTCCTTTTTCTATGGCTCCACATTATAGAGGAGAGGAGTTGCTACTAGTTCACAGAATCATTGTTCGCGAATTTCAGGCTGTGGTGATTATGTGATGATAAATTTTAAGATAAGTTTTAAATAAATATAAATGTACTTAGACGTTGATATCACATATCCTCGCGTTGAACCAAATTCTGGAATAAATTATGCTCAAACCTATCTTTCAGTTGCAGGTCTCTTTCCTAATTTGAGAATTTATCTGCTCTAGTACGCGACACGGAAGGGACCCCGGGACCCCATAAATCACCTTTATAACACCACCACCCGCAAAACTCATCCAATTTTGTGGATTCTGGCGAATTTTACAAGTTTCGCCGACGAGTAGGAAATGGAGGCGAGAAAGTGGGTCATAATCGTAATTATATGCAGATATCATTTAATGGCGAACTTTTAAAATTTAACTTGTGAGGATAGGTGACAAATGATGTTTATCAAAATGAGATAAATATGGTAGCTACCTAAAAAGTAGTGATCACTATATCTTGCTCTTATTTTTTTTGTATTTGCACAAGGAGGAGACTATTTTTTTTTGTTGGGCGCCAGTTCATCTTCATTATCAGTTCCCATTCATTTCATTTCGCCATTTCTACCTGTATTCTTCCAACCTCAACTACTGCTACTCAGCCTTTACGATATCGACAATCATAACGATAATCTTCTATCTACTTATCTACACTATTTTTGTAGAGGTTAATCTTATAGTCCACGTTAAGGATTATAGGTAAACTTCAAACACGAAACTGAAATTATTTCATATCAGTATTTATTTAATGGGGCTAAAAATCATGGTTGATTTTATATGTTACAGGCGACAAACGGGCAAGCAAATTGAATATCCTTTTTGATTTTTCCTCTATTGTAACTCATCTATGTTTTAATGTTCCTAATTTGACCCAAATTAAGTAAATTCCATTCACGTCATTCGGCCCGTGTTGAGATATAAAGGTCTCGCTGGAGTGACGGGCACTACGTCTTGTATATTGCTAGTAATATGTCAGCGAATTTTCCCTTCGGGCCCTTTTCCTTTTTATTGAGTTTTTCCACTTTGTACCCGAATAATGCCTTCAATGTGTTTTGTGGCTGAGGAAATTGGCTTATAAGGATGGAATGTGAACAATAACCAGGTTTGCCTTATTTGTATTAGGTATTTATTATTTAGTATTTCGCTCATTTTTTTGCCCGTGTGGACTAAATCGCCTTTATTACACAACGGAGACTTAGATCTTAGTCATGGCATAGAAATTTTACTGTTACTTTTAAAATATGAATTCCGGAATCACCGCGCTTCAAACGCGACCCGCGCGTTTGAAGCGCTTTTGAAGACAAGTCTATAAAAAAAAAGAAAACAATACATAGGTAAAATGTCAGTGAAATTACTCCGACACACTAGATTTACAGTAAGCCTGTCGAAACGTCAAGCAGTAAGTACTATAGTACTTGTATTTAGTCATGTTTAAATATCAAGTATTTGCATAATTCAACGCGAAACTTTAAGAAAAATACTTTTTTTACCTCGTTTTGCAATAATCGGAATCGAGATTATCCGATCGAGGATTCCGCTCGCTGCATTTAATAACTACAGCAAGCAAGTAAGGCCATAATTTAGCTCTCTCAATAGAAAGCCACTGTAAATTTATAATAATAAACCTAGTTGTGTGTTTTTTTTGTTAGCACGTATTGTCCCACTTCTGGGCAAAGGTCTTCCCAAATTTTTGCCAGTTATCGGAGTGTTGGTCCAGGTCGTCACGCCATCTCTTTCTGGGCCTACCTCTTTAAACGGCTACCGGCTACAGGCTGCCATTTCGTGACAATCTGAGTCCATCTCTGGTGTATTCTCACAGTGTGGCCAGCCCAGTTCCATTTCAGTAAAAATTTAAAGATAAAAAACGGAGGTACAAAGTGCATCATCATTTCGCTTCCACAAGCACAAGGCAGAGTGTCAGGCACAAATTGCGGGTATCGCCCATCCGTCTGCTTAGCATACGTATGACATAGCTCACTGACATTCGCATACTATCACTCGCGGATGGCTTGCCTTGAGTAAAATATTGCACAAATGAAAATTTATGACGAAATAATAACGGTATATTTTGGAGGGCTGATCCTCATATTTCAGTTATGTCTGCTACTTAACTGGCGAACTTCGTCTCGCTTTATTTTTTATTTATTCCTAAATCTATTTCTGCCAGTCACCAATTGTTAAAATCAGTCCAGCCGTTCATAAGTGAGTTTCTTTTTGTATGAGCGAGTGAGCGATTTAACTGTGCCAATGTCGAGTGTGAGTAAAATCAAATGCTGGTCCGGACAAAAAGAGGAGTCATTGTATCTATACCATTAATAAAGAGGTAAATGCTTTGGGTAAATGACGCCCCCAGTTAATTACCGTTATCTGGTACTCATAGTACAGGGGTTGCCCTAGTTTGAGACCAGGTTGATTGGTGTGATTGTCTGGCGCATTTATTTCATTAATTTTAATTTATTGTGTATGGAACCCAGAAACAAGAAACACTTTTTGCGCGTTATAATTGACCAATTGGAACTTTCAACAAAAACAATTCTGAA
Organism: Cnaphalocrocis medinalis; assembly: GCA_014851415.1. Lineage (NCBI taxonomy): Eukaryota > Metazoa > Arthropoda > Insecta > Lepidoptera > Crambidae > Cnaphalocrocis > Cnaphalocrocis medinalis. The sequence continues at coordinate 14,220,334 of CM026275.1, read as the reverse complement.
AAGAAGTGATCTTATAAACACGTTCTGAAATAAAAACCTTACATTTCAGACCTAACCAGTCCCAACCAGAGCATAACAAGATGTCTAATTTGTTGCACTATATTTTTAACTCACCAACAAACTATGAATAAAGTAGTGATTTTTCCAGATCCCATAAATAAATAGCAAATCCCCTGTCAGATGGTCAGCGGTGCACATTATTTAGCGAGCAGTTTATAGATCCCGGCCGTGCGGGCACGCAAGCCGTATGATTTATACCGGGGTAGGGGTACCAACTCAATTTCTTTTCTATTTCCTGTCCTGGGTTCGGTTCCCGGGTCGAGCAGTCTGGTTGAAAATCTCCGAACATAGGTCGGGCTTGTAATCATCGGATTTAGATGTGTAATTATCGACGAAATCTTAACATGGACATAAATGGGTCACAATTTTGATAAAGGTTGTTCATACTAATTAATATAATGTTTTTCTTTCTTATGTAGTACTTGTATTCTAATAAGAGAAACGTTTTTGAAATTTTGCAATCCCGCGGATTGGTGATCGCCATTAAAAACCCTAAACTTCAAATTGATGGCACTAGCACAGAGGACATTGTGGCACTAGTCTATCACATAATTATATGATGCTGCCAACTGTGTTTCTATAGTTATATACCAAAATATTTTAAAGACAATTAGGTATTATTATTGGATTTTTGTTGATAGTGTCAGCAGTTTCGCTCAGTATTTATAGTGCGTTTCCGAGAAGTGGCCCCGGCACGTTCAGGCATGATTTACTCCCGGCGCGTGAGACACGAGACTTTTATCTCTGTCTGCACTGAGAGATTTTTGAGAGCGCTTCGGGAAATTTGGAAAATGCCATTTATGTGTAACTAATATTATTAAAGATAAACCTTACAGTGTTACCTATAAAAACTATCTATTCTATGGATATGCCAAGCTTGCACTAGTTATAGTTATATTCGATGTATGTAAAGAATCACACAGGTTTGTGTAAAGAATCAGTCAGGACAGCCACACATCAGGTTACCACAATCTGTAGAATTTCTCCAATTGATATTCAACTTAATTTGCTTGACAGTAAGATGAGAGAGAGTTGATTGAAGAAATTTGACAGTTTTGTATAACTACGTCCCTGTTCTGTCCTGTGCGGTGCCAACTCTCGGCGGAAGAAATACAGCCCTAACGCTGCTTTATGATCGTTTTTTGTGAGACCGTGGTATCATTCCGTTCAGGCCGGCTCATAAATGCCGAAGCGTGGCTCTCCCACAGTCAATATCCTACTCCACTTCTCAAGTCTATCTACGATATTATAAGCAGGCATCTTAATTTGAACAATGTTGAGCAGGTTCCCTAATTTCGTTATTTACCACCTCAAAGAGGAGACGACGCAAAATGTCAGGAGCGAAACAGAATCTCCTAAATCATAAGCGCAATTAATTGTGAAAAATAAGCGCAGGCGCCGCTAATGGCGAAGATTTCCGCGTGAAAAGAATTTTTAATGACAATTAAAGGGAATGTTGAGGAAATTAATGAAGTTTACACGGGTGAATGGACGTGGAATTTGTTTAATTTTGGAAGAAGAAAATGGTAATGAGGGACTTTTCGCATTTTTTGTTCAAAAAATACTTGTTACTTGCTTTGCGCCGCTGTTTCAACTGCGTGGTAATACGAGTAGAATTATTTTAATTGTATATTGGACAATATACCTACTAAATATATCTTTGTGGATAGCTTAATGTGTTTTTCTGGTGTGTAAGCCATATTATTATAGGTAGCAACACGTGTATGTATGGTGAAAACTTTACAATTTTATGGTAGTGTGTTGTTATTGCTAGTAATATAGTTCAGTGTTTTATGGTGACATTTTCAATTTGCACAGACATTCATAAGGCAGTCTTAAGTATGATTGAGTTGAGCACTTGTTAAGAGAATAACGAACGGTTATTAAAAAGCCAGCGTCGTAAATATTTGCCTGTATGCATTTGTTGGCTATGGACAGTTCTTTGTTGAAAATATTTATTAAAATACGCGGACTGAAGGACGTTTAAAACCTAATTGCTATAATATATCGAGTAGGTATTATTTAACAGATCAGCAAAAAAGAATCCTAACTGTTGCATCTATTTCTCCTCCTCACCTTCTCACTCGAATGAAACACAGCGTTTTGTCGAGTGAGTGTGGGTACCGAAGGCCCAATTGTGGGGGAAAGGGGTTAAAGGTTGGCAGCGCACTTGTGACACTACTGATGTTGCAGGTGTCTATGAGCGGCGGCAATCGCTTACCATCAGGTGAATGTCTACTCATCTGGCACTTCTAACATAAAAAAAGATTTGCTCGGGAATTTATAACATTTGATGTGCAAACAATTTTCTGATCAATACATTACACAATTATTTCTCAATATTAAACTACTTAACTACTTTATTTGTTTGTTTTTAGGATTCCACAGACAAATGGAAAAAAAGGAACAAGAAGAATAGGAAAACAAGCATAATGAGATTCCTACTGAAGTTGTAAATCTATTTCAATATTGTGATAACGAAAATGGGCGGAACAAATTGCTACATTTTTTGCACCGCCTAAAGTTAAACCCTGTACAGACACAATAAGTATACCACCTCATTGAAATATGAACCTTATGGTCCTAGCATAAGAGACGAGATGTTTACATTTTCAAACAATCATAACATCCCACTTATGTTAATTCATCATCACAAAAACCGAATGATAAAAATTGACGCATGGAACAATGGTTCATATCACAGCTCATTTGTTATTGTAACTTGATGGTACTCCTGCTTCGTGCGAGGGAACTCCGTATCTCAGTTAATTTATCATCGCTGTTCGTACGAGAAATTGATATATGCAACCAGACGTGTTGCCCTATACAGGAGGACCTCACTTTTGATATTGCTCGTTAACTGTTTGACCATATTAAATTATAAAAATGGTCTACATTTAAAAAAAAGATAGGTGGCAGACGAGCAGTCGGATCACTTAAGGTACCTGAGCAATTGCCATCGACAGCTGCACCAGCCAGCGGAATCACAGAGTTAATCCCCTTCTCCCCGGACTGGGTCTCCGGTACCCTCACTCACTTCACTACACTGCTAGATAGATAGATTACTCTTTATGGCACAAAATAATACAGAACTTAATGCTAATATGGTACCTAATTTACAAATACAATGTCAATACTAGTTAACTAGTTGATGTCATTTCAATAAAACGTGTTTTAAATAAATGTACAACTGTTCAATAATGAAACGAAACTTCATTCAATAATGATGTTATGTTTAAAATTGTAGGAAAACTTAACTGGGATAAATAAGATAGATAAAATTATTATAGTGTTACGAGTATTAGGTTAATTAATAGTTAACTTTAAAACAAGCTTGGGATACAACTGTAGAATCACACGCTTAGATGAGAGAGAGCTGTAAAAAGACATACAAAAATACTTGCAAACAGCAAATACTTTTATCCTCCCATTCGGATTTATCCCTATTTGGGAACCAGCTGTAGAATCGAGTGTGGCTCGCACATTCGTTTAGACTTGTTACATGTTCTTAACCTTGAGTAATTGAGGAGATCACCAAAGAAGAGTCGACCCTAAGAGTGTTGCTTGATGGTGTAAGTTGGAGTGGAGGTAGCGGTGTCTGGTCCTGCGAGGAGGCGCGGTATGGTGCCAAACTCCCTACGGGTGGTACATTTTTATTTGCATACGTGTTTGTTTTGTGACCACAAATCAAACATGGCAGCACAATATAATAATACACAGAAGGATGGGTCGAGGTGACCTTGAAATCGAAGAGTTCGAGATAGTTAAACTTAGATTAAATCAAATTAAAAAAAAGATCCTCATCTTTTTGTTTTTAATTTAATCTAAGGTTTTAGCAGTATACCATATAAACACATATTATATTTAGTCAGGGGGGAGGGAGGCTCTTTTTTTGGCTCTTCTTTGGAGGCTCAACGCCCCCTCTTCCCTTCTGAACAGTTAAGATAAATTTAAACAAGCTAGTAACTGGTTGTATTGACTGCTAGCTGTGTATTTTTCTATTTAACCTTTTGTTCGATTCATTTTCTTACAGTCTTACTTAATTAATATTTTTGCATGCATCGTTACTATGCATCGTTTTAACTATGAAACATTTTTGTACACAAATGAAACTTAATACTTAAATCCTACTGAGTATAGTTGTAATGTGACCTTGCTTATTCAGCCGCGAGATTGTACATTTGTTTTAGAAAATGACCGCGCTTATTTTATAATCGGTTTGCAGCTTTTTGTTCGTGGAAGTTATTAATCTTATGATTAATGTTGAAACTTATAAGCTGCGCTTGGATTTTGCGAGGAAAGATTCTTCCAACAACAAAACTTTCTTTCGCAAAAAAGCTCATTTTTGCGTCCGTGGTGCATTAATATTTTGTATTGCCTATATCGGTTCGTAAGTAAGCAACCAAATAAGTGATTGATGATGACCAACTCAGATCTTCTGCAGCAAATTTTTTAAGCATCCAAAAATTCATCTGAAAAAAACCGGCACATGATCAATTTTTAATAACATTAATAAAAGATAATTTTTAGCTTTTACTTTATACACGTGCTTGGAAAATTGTTCACTACAGTATTTTGCAACACCATTAAAGAATATTATGTATAAGATAAACATTCTAGAAAAAATACTAATAATTTATCGAAGTAATACAATACAAGTTTAATGAAAGTTTTGCAACATAAAATAACAATTTATTTACTTTTGGATTTGCAGATTTGCGACCACGAAGTTTGCAATGCAGTTTCGTTGTTTGCAGATCTTTCAAGCAACTTTGCAACTTTTGATTTGTATTATTTATCTTCCTAGTTTATCTTTTGAGAGAAGTTATTAATGTTCTCACTGAAGCGCGTTGGCAAGTGCTGAGAATAAGTCTATAAAGACTTGTTTCGACTCGACTTAGCCGACTTAATTGAACTCGAGTTAATCGAATGAATTTTAAGTCTCTGTTGTCGTTGTACTCGTATCATCACAATCGGGGGTACAAGTAAGCTTAGACGCTCATATTTCTTATATTAACTCCCATCCTCCCTCCTCACCCACATATTTTTACTAACCCGCCACTAAACACCTACCCCTTTATTAAAAGCGGCGACAAAGTTAGGCATTGTTGTCTTCATGTCATATCAAATGATGATCAGGAATAGGATTTATACAAGTCACATACCGACAAAAGTGGCAGAATCAGCTTTAAACCAAGAATAACAAGATTAACATTGGCGGAATCATCGCATTTCGAAGGCGCAGGTCCTAGTCCATAAAAAAACAAGACTAAATATCACGTTTTGTAATAAGGGCTTGTAGGCCATTTGAATGTGTCTTTTTAGTCCCGGCTGCATAAGACTAGCCGGGGCCTCCCCCGGCCCTCCCTCCTCCTCCCCTCGTTCATCATCAGCAACCCACGCTCGTCCACTGCTGGACATAGGTCTCCCCTAATGCACGCCACCGCTCCCGATTTTCGGCCACTCTCATCCAGCTCACTGCAGCCAGCCTTCGAATGTCGTCATCCCAACTTGTAGCAGGCCGTCCAACACTACTTTTTCCGAGTCGCGGTCTTCACTCAAGGACTGTACGGCTCCAACGGTTGTCAGTTCTCCCCTCGTTATTCGAGTTAAATGTTAAAATCATTCGAAAGACTCAAGTGAATTCACTCACATCACATCACTAACTCATAGATGAATGCATCGATGGCTAGATTGTGACGTCCACGCATTGAGCGTCCATTAATAAGATTGAAAACAAAAAGTTACCGAATGATGGAAATAATTTATCTTAGTTATGTTAATTAATCGTTAATTTTATTGTAGGTCAGAGTTTTCATTAAACTATCATTATATTTTTACAGAGTAATTTTTTTATGAATGGGGATAAAACAGTTTGTTTTAGTTTTTTTCTAGCTTCTAGCAAAAACTAAAATCAATATCTAGCAAAAACTGAGTTTTGGCCACTTGACGAAAGAAAAACAAAATTTTAAAACCCCTGAGACAATACGAATTTTACAATACGAATTTTGTTTGATATTAATATTAAGGGAATTAAAATATTAAATATCAGTCAAAATTACTTGTAAAAACTCGTAAAAATACTACTTATCGTGTAACGGAACGTAAATACAGTGTTTATGCGTAATATAAATTGTGGAATTTCAATTTGCAAAACAAGAACCGATTCTGGGCCATTCTGGGCGATGGGCGATTACGGAGGAGCCTAGTGTGGAATAGTGAAATATCGTTCCCCTATGCATCGCACTCCACACGCGACATTAGGGTCCCGCGACCCGTGAAATGCCGGAATTATTGCACGGAACCCAAGTTATTTATGTGCGATCCGCGGAGCCTCGTAGTGCGGTGTTTGCTGAGATAAACGGCAGAGAGTCACCTGTTTACTTTTAATTCAATGTAATTAAAATAGAAATAGAAAAAATCTTTAACTTGTATAAAGATTTTTTTTCTATTTTCTTCTCTTAATTGCATCATTAGTAAGTATTAGATTGATGGCCATCCTTTCTTGCACGTGTTAGAGTCAAACCTGAGGACTGATCCAGTTGGCGGGCCTGGGTACTTAACGCTGGAAAGAAGTCGTTGAGACCAGTCAGTTGGAACTAAGTACTACGTATAAAGAAGCAACGCAAAGCGAAGCAACGAAAAGTGTGTCGCACATCGAACGAAAATTAGTGAAGAAGAATTCTTACCACCTCGATCTCGGTCTAACAAGAGAACAAAGCTCTAAAAAGAGCAACAAGTGCGGTGCGATAATTATTATAGTGTTAGGTGGTGTCTCCTCTAAAACATTTACCTCAATGGTTGAGACTAATCTACCGAGCTCCATCTGAATAACTGGCCAGAATTAGTGCAGGATCGACCAAGTAGAGATCTCATGTATTGGAGTCAATACTCTTTACCTAGGTATGTACTATAGAGTTAATTATTAATTGCTATCGGATATTAGAAATCTTTGCACAGGGGACCAGGCCCACTGTATCTTAGTTACACTTTCAAATAATTATCCAGGGAATTGTTGGTGTCCTAGTATTTGGGGATTTAAATCATTTAGATCATTTTTGTACGATTCTTTAAATTTATCATACTTACCTATATTATTATTCCTCTACCCAAAGGCGATAAGGCCGCCGATATTGTATTTGTAAATTACTATTAGCATTAGGTCCTGTAATGTGTTGTGCAATAAAGTGTACCTATCTATCTATTTTATAGGGTTTGGTTCGCCCGTAGGGGTCATATATTATTGCAATACGAATTAAAATCATAACCGTTGCTAAAAATACAATAATATTAACAAACGAAACAGAGTTACGCAAGTGTGACCCACGTGTTGTATTCGTAGAAACAGAAATAGTAATGACATGATGTGGTATTTAGGGATGTACGGATATGACGGATCTGAAAACGGATATGGAAATAAAAACTATTTTATCGGTTTCGGTTACAGATAAAATAACTAGTTATGTAGTTATTAAACCTAACGAAAAACGGATAAGTATGTTAGTTTCAGTTACCAATTAAGATAAATAAAATAAAGAAATTAACAAACAGTGCAAGATACCTGCAGTTTTGAAGAGCTAGCTCCTAACATAAAATAAAAATAAAATTGTTCTGTAAATGGCGGCTGGGTCAAAGAGAAATGTTTTTGTTTTGATGTCCTAGGGGACTCCATCGTGGCCTTTACTTGTTTACATGAGGTAAATAAGGTGGTGTGTGATTCTTTATGCCTGACTTAATCCCTGGGGTGTCCATTCCAACGTAATCTCTGTCATGAGAAACAGAAACCTGTGTCGCAACGCAACAAAGCTCATTTACGTGTTTATATACTCCGCCCTCACACAAAATTAATTGACATGTGTACATCCGACTTGGTTACAGCTAGTTTTTATATCGGATATATCCGATAGCTTCGGTTACGGTTATGTACGGCATCCCTATTAAACGTATTTCTTGTTTTGAACTCGCTCTTTCAACAAGCAATAATTTAATAGTTTCTACACGCGAGCAACGTTCGGATTTCTTATATTCCCAAGGGAATATTTTTGTATTCATATAACATAGGTAGATTACTTACTAAGTACTTTTGTACTCAATTAGTAGTTACATTTTCTCAAATATTTGTGCAAACTTCCTTGTAGTAATCTACTAGATCAAATCCACACATGATTTTACTGATCCAACTAAAAACCAACCAACTAAACAATTAAGTACTACAAAATTTCCTCAAATTATTCATGCCCAAGATCGATGTGGATCGATCCTCCAGGTATCTGTTTTGTTGATTAATCTTAAATATAGATTAGCGATAGGTTGTCAATAAAAATGGCCGCAAGTAGAGGTGTCGATGATTACAATAATGCTCCTTCCACTTAGTTTAAATTTTAAAAGACAATAGGTAGCTCTTAACACAAAATAAAAATTATTGTTTTGTAATTTTGGTATATATTAAGTTGTTATATTAACTATAATATTGTCGATTCAACTACGCTTAAAAGACCTAATGTTACATTCATTTATAATGTCATTTCGCATAATTTCATAATAACTAATGCTTGCAATCCCTAAGTGTTTTTTTTTGTGTTTTGGTTTGCATATGCGAGTAATATTGTTTAGAGATATAGCAAATGAAAGTCTTTTATTTTTATCTTCATCGTTTATTGGGTTAGATAATCCTTCGTCCATTTCACAAAAAACACTTCCCGAAAGGTGAATTAACAAATCACAGATCCAATTAAATAAGTAGATTAGATATTATTAAATATTTATTTGTCTAAGCTGATTATCAGAATGGATATCTGTCGGTGGTCCACAGTCCAAATAAACCCGATCTGAAATGTAAAAAATAATAATTGAAAGTTATATACGATACAACAAAATACCCTAATAACTCATTACTTAATAAGTATCGTGAGTATTAAATCACTTGATTTGTAAGCAAATATGTAACGCGTTTTAAAACTTATCCGATTTCTAAAACCCTATCACAGTTAGATTATTTTATTGCATTATCCGTTTTTTACATGGATTATAATATGTGCATATAATCCATCCCACCAATACTTTACATTGATATCTCGTGGCCCGCCTTCACTTTTTTTCGGGACGGATCTTTGCCAATATCAGGCTCTGGGTATCGATTACATCACGCAAATAAAATAAATAAATAAAATAGAAGGCTGTCAACTTACGCAAATTTCTTGACGTCACCATTGCCCATAACCACCTCATCACCCGCACAACGTCCCAGCTCAGCCTCATATTTGTTTCTGCAGCGTCTAGCCACAAAGTGGTTAGGGTTCCGCACACTGGACGCGAAGTATTCCGTGACCCGTCCGTGGGAGCAGGGGTTGAACCAGCACCCGGGCTGCGGGTGTTGGCCGCCGTTGGGATAGAAGTCACTGTGTCCGATGGCGTCCATGATGCCGCAAATCCGCCCGTCTGTGTGGATCACTTCCACGTAGCGACCAGATTCCGTGTTCAGAGCGTATTGGTTTCCCCCCCACGAAAAGCTGGCTGGGTCCAATCCTGTAAAAAAATGTAAACAGCCTATATAGGTACTGTTTCAACTCCCACTGCAGGGCAAAGGCCTCCATCACAGCACTCAAGTCATTGCTACTATGATGGGATTAGGCTTAATCACCACGCTTGCCCAATGCGGATTGGTGATCACAAACCCGAGATGTGCTCGAAAATTTAGTTACATAGGTACTTTTTACCAACACAGGACCCCCAGATCATGGCCCGGAACTTAAACCATTACACCAACGGGCTGGGGCCAATCCTATTATTGTTTTTGAATTAGTCATCTGCTCATGGGTAAGTATTCCCTTTAGTCTTTAGTTAATAAATACTATGGGAAAGCTCACCGGTAACCCTCGCAGCCCTACCACCAACACGGCGGCCTGCATTACCGACGACGTGGGCGCCTAAACTGAATCCAACCAAGTGCAGCTGGTCCCAGTCGCCTCCGTGACTGTTGAATAGCCACATGATGAAGTCTCCCAAGTAGTTACCGACGCTAGGGACTGCGATGGACGCTCTGGTGTAGAAGCCTTTCAAAAAGAGTAAAAAATTTTTTTTTTTTTTATATGCCTATGGACTATGCAACTTCAGGGTATCTGCATACGTGTTGCTGATCACTTAAGAACCCTAACACTCCTTTTTTGAAGTTCAACCTCATTTGAAGTCCCATGGGAAGACCACAACCAACCGGTACGTACGATCCAATCCGAAACAAAGTGATCCGGTAGATTATTACGCGAGAGGCTTCTTCACCCTTCGTTTGAAGGAGTGCATATTGTAGGACAGAGGAAACACACGTGATCTAAAGTGTAGACATAGTCATCATCATTATTATTTTAGCCAATAGACGTCCACTGCTGGACATAGGCCTCTCCCAACGTTCTCCACACAGATCGGTCCTGTGCCACCCACATCCAAGGGACTCCCGCGACCTTCACTAGATCTTCGGTCCACCTGGTGGACCTAGTGTAGTGTACCATTTTCTTTCTTAGGTCTGGGTGTTCTAGGTTGACGCCCCCAGTTAATTATCGTCATCTGGTACTCATAGTACAGGGGTTACCCTCGTTTGAGACCAGGTTGGTTGGAGTGATTGTCTGGCGCATTTTTTTTTATTTACCATTGCAGTAATAGCTCCAGTCAAGCACGATGACATTGACGTCCATGACGTCCAGGAAGGCGGCCGTGATGAGGGGGTTCATATCCGTGTTCCCGTCATTCCTCCAGCCGTGGGCGAGGACCACGGTGCCGCGGCCTCCGTCGTAGTTGGAGCCCAGAACACTTCGGTGGTCATTTAGAACCAGTATTTGTTTATTGGTGGGGTTTTGTCTGGGAAAAAGAAAAATATCCATTATAGCGCTGTTGAACTATTGGTAGTTTCACTATTTTATATTACTAGGTATCGATACTAGACTTCAGGAAAAACTATTCAGTAGCGCTACCATGAGTTTACAGTGAACGAACTCGCTAGCGTCTGCGTAAAAAAAATCTATGAAAAAGTGTACAGCGCCTCTAGCGGTCACTTGAGAAACTAAAATCTGTAGTATCAAGTTGTCAAATAGAAACCTATCGAAATGTATTCGCTAGCGAGTAGCGTTTTCGTAGCGCTACGAGTTGACATCGAAAACTGACATAACGTAAACTATTTCTCTGTCTCTTTCAAATGCATCACAATGAAAGAGACAAAGCGATAGTTTTCGATAGCGAGGATAGTGTTTCAAACTCGCTAACGCTTGGTAGATTTTTAGACCATGGTACGTGTTCAATCAAAATCTATTCGACGCCCGTTTACTCGCTATCGACTGTAGTAACGTTTTCGATGTCAACTCATGGTAGCGCTACAGGATATCGTTACTACGATCGATAGCAGTTACCAAGTGTTTAAGTACAGATACTATCGATAGGGAAATTGGCGCAATATTATTGATAACGCCAATACTCTCTATCGATAAATAACAAAAACAATGTAAATTGGCTGCGCTTGGGGCGGTTCCGAAATGGCGGTCTTGTACCGTGCCTCGGAAAGCACGTTAAGTCGTTTGTCCTGCGCACAATCCCACAATCTTCGCACACACACACTGGTGTCCCATCGAAATATGAGGATAAGGAAATAAAGAGTGCACATGTGTTTGCGCACACACTTGTGCACTATTAAATGTCCTGCGTCGATAGCTGATCGTTGAGATTGGCCGCCATAAAGGTACTGTCAGTTAGGAGGATATTATTATCGCGCGAAAATAACCCCTTTCTCTAAGGTTGAGGCCCTCGAGTCTACTCCCCAGTAGATTTATTTTGATGGCTTAACTATTTACTTGATTAAATCAATTTTACTTACCTTGTGAAAAGCCAATACTGGTTGGTGGCACCATCTCCAGCTCTGTCAACTAATTCTTGACGACTAATCTGATTCACATCTTCGTTATGGCTGTCGCCAATGGGAACCAAGGGGGGTGCGCCGGCGCATACTGAAATTATATAATTTTTAGTTAAAAATTGTAAAAATAATTCTACTTAGTATTTCTACAATAAGCTCCTAAAAATATTTTAAGACCCGTTTAGCGCAGTGGTTGCGTTTCCCACACCATCGCAAATGTGTGTTTGGCTTGGGTGTTTATAGTTCCTTGTTTTCTGGTTTCCATAGCACAAGGTAAAACCTTGTCCATGCCACTGAGATATTGTAAGGAGATAAATTATTTAGCACCGACATAGCTTAGAGTAAACTCAAGAGACAAGTGTTCCCGTCATTTCTCCAGCCGTGGGCGATGACGACGGTGCCCAAAACACTGCGGTGGTCAAAAACACTTGAGCGATGCAATCGACACCCAACTCCATCTTCTGGTACGATTTGGAACTAATCCCAAAACGAAGTAAGGACTGGTCACTAGTTGAATAATAAAGATAGATAAGTAAAGATAAATACTAGTAAAACAAGTTGCGAATGCTGCTAAGACGAACTGTGACTTCATGGTTGAAGCTTAATTTGTGCAGTACTGTAGCAGTTGGGTTTTCGTATATACTTATATTTCCAGATTTATCGGAGATTATTGTCGCATTGAGCTGATATGCGGGTCATTTTACTTATCTTTTTATATAATAAAGTGATATTTTAAAGATAATGTGGATTTTGCTAAAAATAAATAAATGAGCCACACAATCACACCAGTCAACTAGGGCTCTAACAAAGCCAACCCCTGTACTATGAGTACCAGATGACGATAATTAACTGGGGGCGTCTACCCAGAACACCCAAGAAAACTTAGAAAATGTTTCCTAAATTGACCGGGACTCGAACCCCGGACCTTTCGCGTTTCGGGCGAACACCTTAGCCACTGCGCCATCGAGGTCGTCATCGTGTTTTCTACCATGACATATTTTGATGAATATAGTATACCTATACATCTCTTTCATTACCTAATTTAAAATTATGCGCGTTTCTTGTTCACAAAATCACCGCCTGTAGAATGCTTGCAGTATAGAGTGATAACACCCAGGCACTAAAAAAACAAAAGAGGTCATCACACGAATTTGTGTCCATGGTGGGGATCGAACACAATGTAATGATATTATGCTACGTCAATAATTAGACTTACTTACATACTTAAATAGTGTTTTGTTAGTCATAATTTAAAAAAAATATTAATAAGTTAAGTACCACTGGCCCTTACAGGGTCCACTATAGTGGTTGCTATTATGTTAAGATTTTATCACCTACTAAACCTACACTATGGATGCAATAAAGATATTCAATAGTCATATTGAACACACTTTTGGCGTGTGTGGCAGGGTCACTACCAAACGCGCTATCCGGCTTGTCTTCTTCAGTCGTTATTCTACTATTTTCTAGTTAATTTATACTTATGCCACGAAGATCTTATCAAAAGAAGTATATTTAAGTCGATATTGGCATCAGGTGATTCACCAGGATGTAATTATAAGAATAAGCCGATGTATTTGATTTCTATATTTGATTTTATAATCTGGCTTACTGAATAATACCTACATTTTAATCACACTTATCTTAGAACAGATCTCTCTTGCAGTATTTAGTGAAGCGGTGCTAAGCAAAATAATTATTGTAATTAAACAAAACATTTCAACACACCTTTGTACCTATGTCATAATCAGCCACAGGTGCGTCTTAATAATCTGTCCACAAAGAAAGTAGGTACTTACCTAACGATGATTCCCACAATACGCTACAGAGATAATTTATTAAGCGGTACGTAGGTAAGTAGGTAACAACGGCCGTGGTCGTGGTCACAAGCGGACAGAGTAAGTGCTAAAATGTAGTTTTATTTTAACATCGTCCAATTTAGTCCCTTTTATATTAAGTAAGTTAGTTTTTCAGACAACACGGTTGCCTATCACTTAACTTACAGTTAGGTAACTTATCTCCCAGTTTGGGTCATATGGATGTATGTCGTTATCAGGAATTATGAGATTCACAGGAGCACCAAGGTTACGGACAAAGCCCAAAGAAATGTAAGTTAATGGACTCGGCACATGTAAGGATAGACGGCCGCTTAGGCGGAATACCTAGTCCTGAACTCGAGGCCGCATAGGGACTAGGTATTCGCTGTCATGGCAGGGCACATCGCAATATCAGACGGCCTTTGGGGCAGAAAATCTGAAGGTCACGCACGGAGGTGGTCAGCCGTGGCAGGGCCCCCCAAACTGTGATTCTCCTACGATTAATACTTACTTTGGGGGTCGGTAGCTGAAGGTATATGATAATGAAAATATAACACAATTTTATTACCCACGTGTCTTTGTAAACGATTGTCTCGGTGCTTGGTTCAAAAGTGGCTGAAGTGGAAGACGCTTATTTAGCCGTAAACTGTGGCTAATTGCGGACGCATCCTTCGCAGCCGCTGCGCGGGCGCCGCCCCGTGCGTGTCGACACTCGATCAGTCTGTCAGCGCCGCGTCCGCAGATTGTGAAGGGCCACAGTACAGAAAATATAGAGACAGAACTCCGACTGCCTACATCGGGTGCTAAACAGGCTAACAAAGATAAATAAATTTATTGCCCTTGGAACAAATACCTACCTAAACATAAAACAAAATCATTTATTTATATGCTCAAATAAACAAAAAGGTAAATAGGTACAATACATAAACAAGAAAAAACAATAAACGTCATGACGTCCATAATTTGTGGCCAATAACTACACAAACTTTCGCGTCCATTTAGACATCAAGTTTCATACAGATATTTAGGTACTGCAATCGATATCTAATTAGAAATTGTGTTGTTTTTTTTCTCAAAACAACCGGGTTCGATACCTACCCAAGCGGAGTTGACAGATGTTTTTTAAAATGTTTGAATGCAGTTTTTCTTGTTATCAAAACCAATGACATGGTTCCTCTGAACAGATCTTCGTATGTCTTGTAGTTTCAGACTTTCCCATACTGATCGATTTTAATGAGACAGCTTGTATAAATAAATTATAACCAAAAATATGTACACGTAGTTGAACCGAGCAAAGCGTGTGTTGACGTAGTTCTCTACCTCTACTAAGTATGAGCCGGACGCCGCTGCGCATGTAGGCACTCAATCTACCAGTCAACACTTCATTCACGCATGCTGCACGCACATGCAATCTCTCTAGCACTTTACTACATATTTGCATAAGCAGTAGGTACCTACATGCAAATTGAAAAATGATTTGCTTTGCCGTAAAGAAATAGTACAAATGTATGATGGCAGGTATTCATTTGCTTAGAAAAGTGCGTCATCTTAAGCTTTTTGCCTCTTGTTTTTTTTAAGTGACGAGCTGATGGATGGTAAGCGATTGCCGGCCGCCCATAGATACCTGCAACACCAGTAGAGTCACAAGTGCTCTGCCAACCTTTAAGCCCCTTTCGCTACGCTCACTCACTCGACGAAAAACAGCGCAGGCGCTGCTTCACGCCGGTCACGGACGATCAGATGACCGTCGAAAACGGTCGAGCCGGCCAATTCATGCCGAAGCGTGACTCTCCCACGGTAAATTTTTTAAGGCGTCAATCAGCTGTTCAAATCAGAGCGGTAAAATTTGACGAAGTCCTGTACTATACTTAATATTCACACTAGTTTCATCTTCCTTGTTCCAACAATCCTACTACTATTATAAAGGCGAAAGTTTGTAAGGATGTATGGATGTTTGTTACTCTTTCACGTAAAAACTACTGAATGGATTTGAATGAAACTTTACCACAATATACCTTATACATCAGAATAACACATAGGCTACAATTTATAAATATATATTGTGTGGATTGTCCAAAATATGACGGTAAGTGTCAATAATTAACTCCACGCGTACGAAGTCGCGGGCGGCCGCTAGTAACGTAATATTGGGAACCAGTCCAATCGAACAAACCAAGGAACTGCAAGCGCACGAGTAGCGATCTGTCCGTCGTCGGGCACCCGGCGCGTGCGCACGTAAACCCGTCGCCGAGCCGTTACTGTTTCCGATACTATTCACATTCGTTGCTTCCTCTATCCGATAGTCTTAGGGCTGGACAGGAATGAGAAAAGCTAAAAGCATCAGCAAATCGGTAATGATGACATGAATAAATACTTATTTGAAGAAAATATCTCCTCTCTACTGCCTAGTTTAAAATATTATTTTTTGTGTTAGGTGGCAGATGAGCGGACGGTTCACCTGATGGTTAGCGAGTGCCGCCGCCCATGGACACTCGTTGCACCATTGGAGTCACAAGTGCGCTAACAACCTTTAAAAGCCCCTTCCATGGGGCTTGCAATACCCTCACTCACGATGATATGAAAGCACAGCGACGATAAGCTCCTTGAAATCGGTTTGCTGTGAGGCTGTGGTATCACTCGTGCGATATGATGATTAAGCTGCTCCCTAAGTTGTTTTTATTTTAAATTATCGGACAAACGAGCAGACGGCTCACGTGATGGTAAGTGATCGCCGCCGCCCGTGGACATCTGCAACACTTTAGGCATCGCAAATGCGTTGCCGACTCTTAAGGTAGGTTGTAGGGTAGTAAGCCCTTTTTTTGAAGATCACTAGATCGTATCTGCTCGGAAACACCATCGTTGGCAACTGGTTCCACAGTTCTACTGTGCGAGGTAAAAAGCGAGTGAGTTGTAAATTAGTTCGGTATTTGGAGCTTTGTCTGAAAATTTGATGGCAACCCTAATTGGTAGGTAGAAGCTTACAGGATTCAGGAAACGCGGTTATTGGTATTTTTATTACTAAGATAATTATGGTTTAGTTTGTATGCGAGGTTTCTTTGTAGAAAGATCATAAGGGTAGTAATTACGTTTGATCTCTACGTCATGTTGTAATTTCAGAGCTATAATATCCTTTCATTTGGGTAAGGCGCCGGGAGCTTCAGACGGCGTCTGTGTAGTCGTTATAATTAATTTATAGGCAATATCCTTGTATCCAATAGGTATAAAAACATGTCTAGACATTTGGAAAAACACGCCGCTAATTTATTTATCAGATATATTTGTAAATTAATACCAAATTATGTTGATTATGGTCGTAAATCACGATTAATACCTAGTTTTAAGTAATATACATGAGTGTGTATTGAGTGTGACGGTAGGTAACAAATGATATTATTTATAGGTTCGTTCATATTAATGAATTTAGTTTCTGTGTTTCTTGTCTGTTCAAATATGCAATTATAATATCATAAATATTTACATACTATGATGAAGTCGGTTAAAGTTCTTTTTATAATTTTACATGATTACCTACTAATAATAATGAAACGCATTTTGAAGTGATAATCGCAGTTTTAATTTTAGAGCGCACGAACACGAATCTACCTCAGACAATTGACAGTTCTATAATCTATAGTGATAGACGCTAATAGTGATGTGTGGATGTCTAGTGATGTTCTAGGCGATCGATTTTGTCCGGCTAACAGTATCTACTTCTTATATCATGAAAACATAAAAGTTTATTTAGCCAGATCAGTTCTGAGGGTTTTAACATTAATACGACAAGGTATACTCTTCACAAACCCTTCCAAACATGGTGTACATGATGTTACTAATACAATTATACAGTATATGTTATTAACAAGTTACCGACTTTGTTGTTCCAAAGTCTATGTACTTTCAAATTGTTTTACTTCGTACAAATTGGAGGGAAGTGCCGCTGTTTCAATTTTATTTGTCAATATCTCGAACAAAGAGTGGCGGCTGATTTCATTACCGGCTTTACCGCGGTACTGTTACAATGCACTAGTGATGCGAATCGAGGTAAATTTTGACACTCGAGTCATTGGACTTCGAATCGGGAATTCCCCTGTAATTCATCTGGAAATTGTATCTAACCATTGGGCGTTTACGCCTCCACAGCGAGGGCGATGGATGTAACAACAGGTATGTAACTTTTACTTTTAAAATACTTTCTTCTACTCGAAGGTTGCCTGGAAGACATTATTATTAGCGCCAAAACCTCCTACATTAGATAGATAAATAACTCTTTATTGCACAAAAATTAAAGAACTTGATAATATGGTAATTTACAAATACAATATCAGCGATCTTATCGCTAATAGAGATCTCTATTATTGATATTAGTAGGCGGTCTTTTAATTTGTATACTATGTAATCTTCTGTCTTTTCTCATCTTTGTGTTGTTTCTGAATTTCCGCATTTTTTGAAATTTGAAAGGAATACCCTTTCAAAAGTCATAATGCCGTGATTAATCGCAGTGTTCGAAGACATATGGAATAACTTAAGTAATGCACTTAACATTTCTTCGAAAGGTTCAGGTGGGACTTGCATTCATAACCTTCATACAACTTGGTTCTTCACACTCAAGAATAAATTGCAAAGAATTGCTATATAAATAATAACATAATATATTACTCGTATGTCAGAGTGAGTTAAGAGTGGTAAAATTTTTTTTTTCGAATTCACTCGAGTTAATTGGACTTAGTAGCATCACTACAAATGCTAGGCCCCGACTTTGCTTGGAATTGGGTTAGTGAGTCGGCGGCGTTATCTCCGGAACTGCGAAAGTGCAGAAGTAGGTTTATGAGGGTAAGGAAGGGTAGGAACTTAGGAACTTAAGTGAGCGATTCGCGGAGGGGAATCATTTTGGAAATAATGTTTACTTTTTGTTTTGGGGACGGTATTACAGTCATATAGTCAATAACGATTAGATTAGATGTATTTTTTACTTTGAAAATATTCCTTTTTAATCTGGGACAATGCTTAGACTGTAAGTCGGTATAAAGTTGATATTTAATTGGATTATTTAATTACATTTCGGAAGTAATGTCCATATTCATATTTTGTAGATTTTTTTATGTTTAAGTTAAGTTCCCTTATAAAGCTACTGATGTGTAGCACGCGTGTGAAGGCGAAGACCTTATTTTTTTCAAAACAGTCCACCGATTATACAACCAACGTATACAATACATTTTCCAAGGAAATGGTACGTGACGATACGTCATCGAAGGTGCTTCACTTCATGCTGAGACGTACTTACTAGCGTAATTCTAGCACACGATACGCTAACGTTACGATTTCTTGAAAACCTTATCGTCACTTTCCACCAGGTGCGATTGATTGTGGTCAAGCGTTGGCCAATGAAAAAAAGTTCGTGCTACAGAAGAAACTCCATAAAATTTTGTCTTTTTTGCTGTGCAACTCTTTTCGAACATTCGGAGACTCGAAGTCGTGCGTAATGGGAAACTTCGAAATGACATAACCATAAGATTTACGGCTGCATAGTTATACAATGATAACATATTCCGATCATAAACATTTTACGACATGTCTCATGGTTATTTTGTTGATCAAGGATAAAATTTGTTTATGAAGGGGCAATAAAACATGCGACAGAAATGTGGAGGAATGTTGAGCATTTAAAAAAGTTTGAAAAGATTTGTGGCCCCGATAGAAACGTAAGGATTGGGTGACTTTTTACCTGTATTTTTAATGTGTGTCATAAACATTTAACATTAAAAATAGGAAGTCGGATTGTGTTTCTATTAGGTAAATTGTACTTCTTGAGGCGTGTAACACCAGTGTCTTATCGGTATAAAACAATCGTTTCCGAAACGCAGGGTCTAAATCCAATTACATTTTAACTTGTATGATGAGTGATGCCAAAATGAGATCATCAAAACTCGTTAATGCATTTACGGGTGCCTATCTATAAGCTCAATTAGTCACTGGGAAGCAGCCAGCCGACCTTCTGTGTCATTTTTTGTACCAGAGAGCAGGATCAAATAAAATCAAATCAAAATGTCTTTATTCAATTTAAGTCCTTTACAGAACATTTATGAATGTCAAATTTATAATCTACCGCTGATTCGGAAGGTCAATTTCTACCATCAACGGATCAACTTTGTTCCCAATTTGTAATCCTACTTATGAAACAAAGTGGTTGCTATAGCTGAAATCAGCTGTGAAAGCATTATAAAAAAAGAATCTATTCTTTTTAAAATTGATAGTCTACTATCAATTTTATTGAATGGCATTTCCATAGATAAAATTACGTATACCATTACACAAGGCCTACGCAATAGGCCTGATAACAGACTTATATTATCCAATAAAATTCATAATTCACACATTTCTGAAAATTATGACGGTAAAGTGCGGTAAGAATTCCATAACCGTAACGTTAAGTATAACGGGAGGTTTAGCATAATCCGGCGATTTGTCGGGACAGTGTCCCCCTCCTGCGGGACGGTGTCCCTAGATTACCCACGGGAGACGGTTTCACTTTTATCTCTAGCAGGGTTGCCAACTCTATATCATGCATTAGTCAGTGCCATGAGAAAATATTGCTAGATTTACATGAATTTTCTAATAATAGAACTAGAACTTTTTTTTACTTTCAAAGTTCAGACAGCCAACACATTAGGTTACTACAATCCGTCAAATTTCCTTGATATTGAGCTAAATGTGTTTCATATTACGGTGAGATTTGTTTGAAAAACTGTGGTGGCCGTCCGTGCCTGTCAAGATTCTGTTTTGTGTATTTGTACATAAAGCATCGTATAGGCTGATGCAATTCAAAGTTTTTAAAATAGTACCATTTGGAGTTTTTAGTATATTTTTGGTTTTTTTTTGTTGTGCAGCAAAATGCACAGTGCATATACGAACTATGATATTAATATGAACTTAATTTATTTAACGAATTGAATCTTTTTTTAACACTGCAGCGGTCCTACTTTTTAAATTATTTTACTTCGATTGGCCAATCCTTGTTACTCAGTAAACAGCAAAATTGAAAAAAAAAATTTGAGAATATTATTCTTACTAGGTGTAAAAATTTGTTCGTCATAATTAACCAACAGAAAAATGATCAATGTTATGCGAATTGCATTTTATAGACTATAATTCAATCATCATTTCATATAGCCCCATAAAAAAGCTATAAAAGAACCAAACATAAAGCGTGCCACATCACACGTCGCATAGTTTTATCGACAAAATATGGCACTTAAGCTTAATTAAGCGAGCCCACCCTAGTAATTGGTTTAAACCATTTAAAAAGCATGTAATTGCTGCTAAGCATTTATTGACACGTCATAACGTTTATTTTCCATGCGAGTTTATTTATGCGCACGGTAGTGGGGTCCGCCAAGTTTTGATGTTAGAAAGTAAAAAAAAAACTCTTATTATGACGCTACGACGGGAAGATAAACCTACGTTGGACTCCCTATTGTAGACGATATGACGAGCCGGTGGTGGGAGACAGACCCCCCCCAAAGGACGGTTTAAAGTTCTAATTATAGTTATAACATTATATTTTATCGGTTCTCGCTCTCGAACGTTACTCTCCGTGATTCACGCTGAAACACGGCGAAACTTTATAAGCGCGCATGATTTATAATTTTGTGCACCTCAGACATAATCTGCACTGCAATCTGGGTGGTCCAAGGCGAGATCTACATTATATGTGATAGTCCCGCATGACTTTTACTGCTCTACGGGCTTGGCTCCACCACCACTGTGCTTGTATTCGGCGCACGCGCATCAATAGCGCGCAATTAGTCGCGGCTTTGTTTAGCCATCGCCGTCGACAGCCGATGACTTACCACGCGTGCTTACCCGATACATGTGTACATTATCTTTAATCATCCCATCTGATAATACAATATTGACTTTAATGGGAGCAGTAATGTTTGGATACGGTATAAAGAGATATATTGAGATGCTAAGCGGATATTTTCGAGCACTCGACATTGGCTGGTGTTGCAGGTGACTATGGGCGGCGGCAATCGCTTAATATCGGGTGATCCGTGTGCTCATCTGCCACCAATTACGTAAAAAAAAATTAGGTCAAATTTAGAGATTTCATACATTCATCCTCCATGCAAATCTCTAATTCGTATTTAATGTAATAGATGAAGAGCTTTAAAAATACCTGTAATAGAAATCTATGAAACTTTGCTAAAGATCTACAATTAATTTAATTTTGATAAAAATCATTAAAAAGACTTATAAGAGCTTAACACTGATACGTAGATATCATAAACGCTACTCAATGGATCTTGTTAATGAGCTTGTTACTAGAATATTCCAATATCATTGTTTTATCCGTAATAATAAAATAATAACATCCTGATAATCCATCTAACATCCTGAATTCCTGATAGTAAATTTAATAATATTTGACATTCATAAATGTTCTATAAGGACTTAAATTGAATAAAGAATATTTCTATTTCTATTACACTGAGAATGAATTTCTGAACCGAAAATCTCAAGTAGATACAAAATTTTTGCCCAACCCGGGAGTCGAGTCCGTAGCCCAAAGCGTAGCCGTTGCTTTGAAGTGCGACTCATTACCCACTGCCCCACCGAGGCAGTCAAACGTAGATACATAGGCAAATAAGATTTTTCAGATTTCGTTTGAAAAATCTGATCTGCCACATCCAAGCTTCGCAACTCCACCGCCCGCAGCAACTGACCACTACAGTGCAACAACATCAATAACCGCGCTGTCAGATCGAATAACTCTTCTCTCTCTTTCGTGTCTACCAAGATGAAGAGTGCAGAGGAGTCGATAACTCATGCAGTTGGCTGACGGCGACGCAGTCTCACGACAATTACAACGTGTCAAAACGGAAATGCGTCCTGTTGGAACGGGAAATTGCTGCTCTGACGGGATTTATGGCTGTGAGGATAAAACGGTTTATGGGCTAGGTGTGAGGAAACGGACAAACAGCGAATAAACACGGTCTACTGCTCGTTACGACATCTGTTTATAGTTTCGTGGCGCACAGTGGTCCGGATTTTTTAATATAGGACTTAGATCAAAGTTTAGAATTCCACCGATTAAAGATTGCTATTGATGACTAACAAGTCTGGCGCAGCTATCCAAAGTGAGCCTTGGTCTCCGATAATATGATCTCTATCTAGAACGGTCCTGCGCCACCTCATGCTAGAAAGTTACCAAAACGTTACGATACTAATAATAAGAATAAACCGATCGGATTTCTGCAGTTGATAGTGAATTGAATTTAAAAAAGACTCCTTTACAAAATCAAAATTTTACGTGTAAGTTACCTACCTAAAATGTAGGTATCCATTTTAGTAAACCCTAATTTGTGTCAATAGAAATGAAAGAAAAAGATTTTTTATTTTTAACAATTTTTAAAACGATTTCAAATAGGTTAACCCTATTCTACGAATATCTAGAATTACAGAAAAAATAGATATCGGTACACATTATCTTAACATAGATTGAACTTTGGCTAGTATAACTTTTGTCAGCTATAAATTAACACTAGATCCGCCGCCGTGCCATATCTGTCCCTGCAGCACATTAACACCAATAAATAAAACTGTAAAACATCTGGACAAAAGTGCGCCTGTTAAATGGGTCGGTCGTTAGATTAAAAAGATCTTCGCCCTCAGGGCCAAGCATAAAGGGCCTTAAATTTAAAGGCAGTAGATTAAAGCATTAAAGGCGATCAGCTGTCACAGCCAAACACTACGTTCGCACTTGCTGGGACGTTTTAATCTGCACTTGAAATATGTTGGGGTCCGGGATATTGTCCAATTCTAACTTCGAAGGGATGGTGCGATCTTTTTAGGGGCAAGTGATATGTATAGTGTTTGACTTTCTCATGACTTTGAAAATGTTCCTCATAAAAAAAGTATCCGTTAAAATTTTTATACTTAACCCTATCGTTTTTAGTAGGTACTTAGCTGGCTCAGCGACGCGACCCGAAGTGGATCTTGGCCTCCGACACGAGAAAAAGCCACTCCGCTCTGTTCTCAGCCACCTCTTGCCAATCCTACCTTTGAAGGTAATCAAGATCCTTCTTATCCTGTAATCTTTTTTATTCTTATTTAAATAGGAGATCTTTCTTTATTTAAATTTCGATATCCTTTTGACTGTGTTTAGGTAGACATTTTTAATTCCCTGTCAGGGAATACCTAAAATTGTATTATTTATATTATCATAACGTGATTCCTTAACAATTGTAGAGTTTACAATAGGATATCGCATAATAACTTAATAATACTATACTCCCGTTTTACTGCGTACAGTGGGTGGCCAGAGCCCAGCGTGCGGTCCACAAAATGCACAAACAAACATTGACGTAGGTGGTCAAAATATAAGTCACACCAAAAAGCCTTTGTCACAGTGTCCCATAACTCTACGACTGTATAGAGCAGGAGACGCGTCGATCTCCTGCAGGGCAGGGTTACGAAAATTAGACCCCGGGGAGGTCGCTGCATCCGACCTGCATATGTGCATTGTGGATAGGGTTATGCAAAGTTGAGAAAATGTTATAAGTAGTTGTAAGTGTGTATGTAGTGTTGTTGTAGTTGTAATGTTGTAAGTGTTGTAGTAGTTTTGGAGATGCTTTCCGGCGTACCTAGTGATTGTGCAATAACTTTAACACTATTTATTGTATAGTTTATTCAGTTAAAGTACGACATATTTGGCGGCGTTTTCCCGACATGAACGTGCACAACGACAGTTTAGAATTATTTCTAAAATGTTATGGCTTTCTTAAGTAAAAACATTGGTAACTTAATTTTTTTTTCGATTATTAAATAAGAATAACATCAATATTTAATGCCTACTTGGTGGGCAATATTCGTGAACTCGACATTGAAGTCGAATTTAGAGATTTCATACATTCGTCCGTACAAAATTCTAATTCGACTTCAATGTCGAAAAGAATTGGTCCTACTGTAAAACTATTATAGTAATTGAACATGTGTGTAATTTGGTGTTATTGCACTGTAAAATACCTAGTGTTCTTAACGTATTTTTTTCTTAATCAAAATCAATCTTAAGTGTTCTGAAACTATTCAGAAAAATGTTTTATTGTTTAGATAAAGATTCAAGTATACCTGAAGCCAAATGAAAGTTCGTTAGAATTATATCTGTTTATAAGCATTTATAAGAAAATATTATAAATTTGCACAAGAATACTGGCTTTATATTTTAAAATACTGACATTTCTCCAAGCAGCGCTATTAAAGCCGTAGCCGCACACTTCAGCTTAATTCTCCGATCACGTAAAGCAACCACTTCATAACTAAAAGCAAAAATACAACAAAACGCGACAATCTTAATGACTGCCGCATTTGTCGCATGCCCATGGAAGTGCATGTCACGCTCCATTCAACATAACGCCATCCATTCCCAATGAAGTTATCAAGGGGTGGCCCCGGGGGTTCCTTACAAAAAACCTAACACGATACGAAATTGCATTACTTTTGTTAGGGGCGGTCGGCAAATAGTGAATAATGTACAACTGTCTTATTCACTGAAAGTTTTAACTCAGTAGTCGCTGTGATGATAAATGTAGCGTCTGCAGCGGTAGGGTTGGCTTATTGTCGGATCTTCGACACAATTGGGGAAAGATTGGCTATATCTGCCATTATGTATGGGCGTAAGACGTATTCTGATACGATAAATTAATTTATTATTTGATAGCAATCACAAAAAAAAGTTAATAATTTTCCCTGCGTACTTACAGTTTTTTCAAGTAATAAAGATTGAGATTCCGATTCTGAGTTACTAACTATTCATTATTTCCTTTACTTTACCCAAAGAATTACTGTTTGTAAGGAGAACAAAATGTTTGATCATTGTAATATAGACATTGTACCTTAATATTAAGTACCACTATCTTTGCTGCATGACCTCAAGGGTAACTGGTAGAGAATTCCCCTGAGCATTTAATTCGCCTAGTAACAAAATAAAATGTTTGTGCAATAAAGTTTCAATAAATAAATAAGTAGGTACAGCTCTAGGACTAGGAAAACAATGATCAACAATCGATAGATTAATAAAAATAACTAAAATTGTATATAAAATGCTTGCGAATTAAGTTTAGCCGAGGGTTTTTATAAGTATCCTATTTCACAAACTAGGGAAGACTCGCACACTGAAGTTTCATCTTCATGTGACGCCAACACAATTCATATTTTTCAACGACCTTTACGTAATAAGCATTCAGCGAAACTATTCAAAGCGAAAAGTTTAACTCCCTATTGAAGAGCAATTGTGGAAGGTGACGCTTTAGGAAGGGGATGATAAACGACACCCGCTCGCAGTTACGGGTTAGTTTATTATAGGATTGTGACAGATGACACAATGCGTATGCTGCGACGTGACGTAGGTGCGTAAGAGCAACATTGTCCTCAGAACTAAGTAGGTATTTGATATCGTTTGAAAAATAGGGTGAAATAATAGTGCATTTTGCGCCCGTCACAAAAAGAAAAAGCGTGAAATAGGTTAGACATTTTTTTATTTTAATTGTGATTCAAGTAGTAAGTTTTGAAGTAAGTAGATTAATTTCCTAGGAAGTTGATAAAATTTCGAAAAATAACAAACTGCAGTAAAATTAGTTTGTGCGTGAAACACTTTTGTTTATTGAGTGTAATATTTAAGTATTTTATTTGTTTTTCCCCTATTCTTTGATATCCGTATGTTAAACATCAGTCCTTAGGCTAAATTAGTAGTGAACTAGGTAGCTGTGTAATTAATTAATATCTCTTTTTTTAATGTCAGGAGACGAGCAGGCGGATCACCTGATGGTAAGCAATTCCCGCCGCCCATGAATACATGTAACAAGTGCGCTGCTAACCTTTTATCCCCTTCCCCCCCGATGGACCTCCGGTACCCTCACTCACTCGGCGAAACACAGCACAGGAGATGATTCACGCCGGTTTTCTGTGAGGCAGTGGTATCACTCCGGTCGAGTCGGCCCATTCATGCCGAAGCATGGCTTAAAATTGATTGATTGAGAATTCGTAACAGAACTGTTTTTCCAAGCGCTTCTGATAATAGTTACCTAAATCAAATCATTTGTAAGGTATAAATTGACGTAGCAATCAAAATATTTTATTTACCTTAATCATTTAGTTTCACAAAAGAGAACTGCGAGCTTAATGTATATTAACAAATAACGTTTAATTTTTATACATCTGTCCTCTTTTTTCCAAGTGACTTTGAAAGAGATGCACAGAGAAGTTGGCGACAATAGCAATTATTAAGGGTAATTAATCCTTGAGCTTGAGCAATTATGTCGTTAGCGATTTCAATGAGTGTCATGCCCATATTGGAAACGTAATATTTTTTAATCAAAACGCGACAAGTACCTCTGTCATGAATTATTAATGTTTGTTAATAATGTACCAATACATCTTGTGATGACTTCGTAGTATCTTATTAACTACTCACCTGGTTGCTTGAGTGGAATAATGTCTTTATCAACAAAAAGTATCAGAAAATCGTGTATAAGCTATTAAGAGGTAGGTAACTTTTTAATGATGAGTTGTTAATCTGGTATTTGATATGTTCATACGGTTTCTAAGGCCACATCTCCGACTGTGATGTGATCTTAGAAACCGTACTTTGCGTTCGTAGGACTACCGGCATGACTCGTATGGATACGAGTCATAAACGAGTCATGCAGGGTCGTCCTACGAAAGTCTCCTACTTGTAGCAACACGAAGACATGGTGTTGATTCTCCTACTGTTATAGACTATGAGAAAACAAATGAGCATCACAAAATTCTAACATTTTTATCTCCAGTTTCTATCTTTTCTGCAATTCATTTGTCTTCCCAATATTCATTGGTTTTTCCGACGTTCATTTGTTTATCTTATTTTCACTTATTTTCTCATGATACCTTATTTTTAATGTGAGACAATATTTTATAATATTCTTTTGTTAATCTTATGTGAGTCTTCTTTTCATAATGTTCATTTGTTTTTAGTGATCTTAAGGAAACAAATTAACGCCGTCAAAACTAGAATCTATTCCTATCCTAAAGTATACTACAATACACTTCTTATTAGTATCATTAGGTACAAAACGAGCACTACTCAAACTAATACCTCCACATCCCGAACTTCCAACCGGAACATTGTTCAGTCTCGATTGCGGATCCGTCGAAGAAAAAGTTTCTTGCAGAACAAAGCGGTGAGGCGATGGACCGCGGCATTTACACTCGGTTTTAATCAATGAAGTTCTGAAGCGATAGGTCCTGCCACAAAGGAAATTATTGAGCCGGCTGAGGCTTAGGCCTGGATAGAGGAACGGCTTAAGCTAGAAGCTTAAAGATTCTGTTTGATGACACTGAGTTTCCGTTGTCTTCATCATAGTTATAAGGACAGCGTTCCTTAGGCATTTCTTTCTTCCGTTGAGCCATTTCTCTGGCTAAGCTAGAAGCTTAATTCAGTTTGACGAGAAAGTGAGTGACTCAATGGACACTTTGTCTGTTCTTTTGTGCCTGTCAATCTCATATTTGGATCTCACGGCCGCTTACCATCAGGCGAAGTGAGGTCATCTGGATTGTCTCAAAAGAAAAAAAGAAGAAAACGAAAGAACTTTACTGTAGGCTAACTTTTTTTATTGTAGACTAACTTTGTAACTAGTAACTTAGCTTTACGACGTCTCATCAACGTGTAATTCCTAGTTTCCTAGTAGTCGTTTCAGAGCTCGATGTACACTAATGAGACCATGATTCAGGATTTGGGGAGTCAGGTAATTACAATGAAGCGACTGTCGCCTGACCTTCGTAACCAGACTAACTGAACCGAAACGCGCAGGTTTCCTCACGAAGTGTGCCCTCATCATTTCAGCTAATAGACGTCCACTGCTGGACATAGGCCTCCCTCTAAGTTCTCCACACAGATCGGTCCTGTGCCACCCGCATCCAAGGGACTCCCGCGACCTTTACCAGATCGTCGGTCTACCTGGTGGGAAGCCTGCCACGGCTGCGGCCTCCTGCACGTGGTCTCCACTTTACACCCCAACGGCCATCTGTTCTTTTCGCAATGTGCACTTCAGCCTCGCAATTCTTGCCCACCTTGAAGTGTGCCCTCAGCGCCGACCTATTGATAGAATTATATGTAACATAATTTGAAAACTCTAGAGATGCGTCCTCAAATTCGAACCACTACAACCCTCCGCATGGAAATCCACTGAGCTACCATTGTTCGTTACGATTACTGGAGCTATATTCCCATATCTTTGTCCCATCAGCAATCAAATCAAGTCGTATCAGTCCTGATAATTATATTAACATGTTTATGTCATTCACTTTCGTCCCTTGTGTACAATGGCTCCAACCGATTTCTCACACATGTTCATGGACTGCTACCGTTTGTATGGCCATAAACGCACTATTGTCGTACTCATGTCTATTTTATCTATGACATGATGACATGAGCAAATAATCAACGGCTTAGTGATGGTGCTCTCGACGTGGATTTAGTATTTTCCCCAATCTGTTACTGACTAGTATTAGTAACATAACAATATTATGGTTAAGTCTCAGAGTGTAGTGTGTAGTCAGAGAGTGATCTAACACCTAGTGTGAGATCCAGATGGTAAGTAAGCGACTTTGTATTGTTGCAAAAGCTTTTCAGGCAAAGACAATTAATATAAAAGCAATCACTACTTTCTCAATTTCACTACATATCTCATTTCTATACAAGAAAGAAAATTTTATGTTGAGGAAGTTTTGGTAAGAAATTAACGTTTGGTATTAACCATTGGTTATTAAACCAAGCAAATAATTTCGTGAAAAGTTATCATTTACCTGTGTTAGAGGTATATAATCTGTTTTTGTTATATTTTGGATGATAAACAAATCCTTTTTATAAATTGTAGTCTGTGTTACTTACTTTTATAATGTAGGGTATATTTTTGTGAAGTTTCATTAAAATCTAATCATTTTTTTGCTAGAAAGAGCGACTAATATACCTACTTACATTCATCTTCATATGTCATGTTTTTGTCAAATTCCAGGATACCGTGTTCGAAGGAGTGAAGAAAGGAAATAAGTTTACACACACCCACACTCATCCATACACACACACACACACACTCATAAGATTGTTTTTATTTAACAACATGTGAATTTGGAACATTTAAGCTAACGCTCGTCGCTTGCGCCGCCTCCAGGACAGCTGCATTCGAATCGTAAGTGCCGTTATTGAATTGTGGCAGCCAGTGAGACAGCAGTCTATCCGATGCCCATTGAAATGGGAATCGTGGAAAAATTGCCTTCCGCAACAAAGCAGTTGCCTTCTCTAATGGAAATGCGCCGTCCTTTGGCCGAGGGCGTAAAAAACGAAGTGCATCGTGATTCGTTCGATACGATACTAAGTTTCCCATCGCAGAGTTCGGTATCACTTTATTACGGCAAGTTGATTGCTTTCCCTGCGATTTTCATTTGTTTTCCTTAATTTGCGAAATGCAACGAATAGAAGCGAGAGAAAATTATATCGTCGGTATATTAAAACATTGCAGTGTAATATCGTTATGCGGCATCGTTAATTCTGTTTGCAGTATGCATTTCAAACGTTGTTATTTTTTCTCTTTTCAGTATTCTTGGGCGTTATTCGTATTAAAATACTTTTCATGTTGTTTGAACTTGTTGGCATAGACATCTATTTGCACTACAATGATTTGTTCCCCGCCTGCTTGCTCTTTTATCGCTTCTCAAGTATAAAAAAACTCTTTTGTTCTGTATCTATTATCATGCATTTCTTAATATTAGATAAATATTATGTAAGTAGATTGTATATAGTAGATTGTGTATAGTAGCCAAGGTCCGTGGTCTTATAAACTCATGGAATAAAATACGAAAGAAAGAGATTCCCTTCTTATTATATAACCACCTCATTGAATCGTACAAGTAATCGTATTGGTTATGTACCTTACTGACTACAAAACGATTGATCGAAACCCGTGCTCAATGCAGCAGAAACGCCATTTCATCCACATTTTAGCACCAAATCGACCCCATAAACACTGGCCTGACAGAAATAAAGAAAACAATTCCACGATTCACTTATAAAAGTCCATAAAAATGGCTACTGCCGTCATGGGAAATGAGCCGGGAACTTCTTCGAGTTGGATTACTTCGCTCTGGGTTTGGGTTATTTGCTGGGTTGCCAGTCGGGGTCAGAAATTTTACCAGAAGTGAAAATTAAAATGTTTTCCACTATTATTTTTCACTTCATTATCGTCGTAAGGCCCAGACAGCAGACACAATAGAAAATCAATTGTTTTTGCCTCGTATGAGGACATTTGGGTCTGTTTGAAAAAGATATGTACAGTCACCACACATCAGGTTACATGTCAAATTTTGTCCATTGATATTGAACTCAATGTCTATGACAGTAAGATGAGAGTCGATGTGTCTTTGATGTGTGGCTGTACGTACGATTAGTACATGATTTTGATTACGTGTATAAGTAACTGTTATGCGTAGATATAACGGTTACTCATACAAAAAACACACTAGAGCCAATGACTCGTGGCAAGCGAAAATTTAAATAGCGCAAAATATTTCATGTATAAATAAATATATCTAATAAAATTTGACATCTGTCTTTGAGTATGTTATAGGGGTTTCTTTTTATAATCACAATGCGACGCGTAAACTTAGTGAACTAAATAAAAATGATTGCGTAAGTGTACTGAACAGGCTAAAATTCTAGAGGTAAAAAAACTTAAAAACGTAGCAAAAGCATTGTACTGACAACTCAGATTATTTGCTCTGACATTCATAAACGTGATCGTAATATTTCGCCTTGATCCACTTTGTTTTCGTCGGCAACTTTTATTTTAGCAATTTACTTGGAAATGAAATTCGCTAATGTTCGCTGTATAAACATGGCGCTCTTCCGACTTGCAAATTTTGTTTTCGATTCTTGTTAATAGTGATTTATTCATTTTTAACGGAAAAATATAGCTTCAGAGTTCTTTTATACTTTGGCCTAATTTTCTAAGAAATGTCAAGAACTTTTTTCTTTAAAAGAAGGTTATAGGTAAGTTTAATTACCTACGCTCGTAACTTTAATGCGAACGGAATTTATCATTTATTTTGATTTATTTAGGGCGAATTTTTATATAGTAGGTGGCAGACGAGCAGACGCATCACCTGATAGCAATTACCGACGACGCCCATAGACACCAACCAACCTTTAACCCCTTTCCCTCCAATTGGGCCTTTATCGCCCTCACTCACTCGACGAAACACAGCGCAGGCGCTGCTTCACGCCTTCTTCTTTGAGGCCTTGTTATCACCAGCCGAGCCGGCCCATTCATGCCGAAGCGTAGCTCTCCCAAAGACAAACAAATAAGTGTAGTACTAATGTAAGTTCTTTTTCAATAACAAACCTCAGTCCCTATTTACAAGCGATCTACAACACATTTTATTTATTGGCCGAGTCCGATGCAATCACCCATGCGGCATCACGTGCGACTAACGTTAATTCCGTCTCATTATTGGGGCAGGAGCGATATTGCCAGTATTGCTCCTATTGTAGTCGGTAGTGTGGAGATATTGCGGCCAGGGGAATTCGACGATGTATGGAGTTTATTGTTAAGTGATGATTTATCGGCGCATTTGACATTTTTAATGATAGTCTCTGTTGTTAGTGTTAGTTGAAAACATTTTGCAACTTATGAAGACGTATGTTCTATCATCATCAGCAACCCACTCTCGTCCACTGCTGGACATAGGTCTCCCCTAATGCACGCCACCGCTCCCGATTTTCGGCCACTCTCATCCAGCTCACTCCATCTCCACTCAAGGACTTTATGGCTCCAACGGTTGTTAGTTTTGCGACTAATGTGATCAGCCCACTGCCACTTCAGTTTGCTAATTCGGTGACTCTGGTTCTCTGTCGGATTACATCATTTCTGATGCGGTCCTTCAGAGATACTCCGAGCATAGCCCTTTCCATTCCATAGATCTTTGAGCGACTTTGAACCGGTGGATTTGTCCAGCCGTGATGTTCTGACCCAAAAATCGAAACACTTGCGCGATGTAGGTAATCAAGACCTAGCGTTATGATGTTCTTTTTTCGAATAGATAGACATTTGCCGATATCTGTCTGCCTATTCACACTTATTTAGACTTAACGCGATGTTAATTTTTAAGCACATAATTATGTAGGTTACTACTTGACGTTGAGTCCGCTAGTCACCAGGCTGCTCACTTCCTTACACGATCTAGGAAGTGAGTGCTCCAGAGTGTCAGCTAACAAGGACAAATGGCGGATAAATAGCGAGGCTTGCTACATCGACCACGCCAGAAAATACTAGCACAAGTTGTCTTAGCTACGAGTTACAACCACTCAGACTCAGGTAAGAGTGATGCGTCTGAGTACATAGATATCTAATGTATACTCGTAGTAGTATAGCCTATAAACTGTCCCACAGCAAGGCAAAAGCCTCCATCATAGAAATCAAGTCATCGCTACTGTGATGGGATTAAGCTTTTAATCACCACGGTTGCTTAGTGCGGATTGGTGATCATCACAAACCTGAGCTATGTTCGAAAAATTCGAAAAATACTTTTGCTCGCTAATCGAATCCAGGCCCCCAAGATCATGGCCCAGTACTTAAGCCAATAGACCAACGGGGCGTTTGTTCGACCCAGGAATCGAACCCGGGACCCAAAGATCATGACCCGGTAGGTACTTAAACCACTTGATCAATGGGGCGTTATGTACCTAGAAAACTAAGTTAGTTACTAAAAACTTTTAGGTTTAGATATCGTAAAAATATCGATGGATCCACTAACTGTCAAAGTCTCCATCTCAATATCCATATATTTTGTTCCAAAGCTCATTATTGCCCCCAGACTCAAAATCCCTCATTATCGCATCCCCTGTGTGAGTATGACGTCATTATCGGCAGCCGAACCAGTGCAGGGGCGTAATGAGACTTGATTGAGACGTAGCCACTGAGTCACCGGGTCAGGGGCAGTCCGCCCCTGTGTTTATAGTGTCACCCTTGTATAAGAAGGCGTAGGGAGCAGTCCTGCTTGGAAATAAAGCAATCTTTTTATAATTTATAGAACACGAAATAGTGAAACTTTTTCTATTACCTATGGTGGACTCCGTCTTTTTACATTATCGTTTATTCACCTAGAACTACCAATATATCTCCAAATAAAAATATTTCTAAACAGGTAGGTACTTATTATAGGTATGCGAGTAGCCAAAGATCGATCAAAGTGGCGAGTATTTGGAGAGGCCTATGTCCAGCAGTGGACTGCAATAGGCTGATGATAATGATGATGAAGGTACCTATTTATTGATATAGGTTAAGCTTCATTAAACAATTTTTTTCTTTTTCAATTTCCATCAAACTGATTCTAATTATTCTAATAATTTGCAGTACTCATATTCTAACTCAAGTACGTAAATCTGACGAATTCCTCCAAAAACACTACGGCATTTTTGAAGGAAGCCAAGCTTGAAATCCCCACTGCCGAATACGTATTCATTTTGAGACCTCGTACGTGACGATGCATCCCTAATTTCTACTACACTTTACTACTGGGGTCAAATAACGAGGTCTGTATTTGCTCGCTACCGGACCCTCTCGGAGTGATTATTGACACTTGAGAGGGCGCGATTTGTATAGTCCTGGCAAAGTGACACGTTTCTATGGAACGTTTTATTGGGGTGTAACATCGTAAAATACAGCGGATACAATGTACCATTCGGATTTCCATCCATATTTTAGTGGAACAGAAAGGGATTTAATCTCGGCCATATAAGTTAGTGTTTGTTTTGTAGCACGGCCGCCCAAGGGATTGGTGAAAGGATGTCGTCAAAAGAGTCCTTTCAGGTGCAAACCGTCAAAGTTTAATCATTATAGTGCCGAACCTAAGTAGTACAGTAACGAAAGCTCGTAAATATGTGCCCTTAAAGTTGTGATATCTTAGGTAATTCAAATTAGAATCAAATAATTATTTTAACAATGTTTCTTAAATTGAGGGGTCTTTTGATTAAACACATAAAAAAAAAGTCAAATACCCTATTGTAAAGAGGGTCGCACAGTCAACTCCAAGGTTATAAGGTAAACCGAAAAGGCGAAACCCTGCTGGTCTAATTGAAGTCCCGAAACGAAGTTAGGGCGAACCACTATTTTGTTATATTGAAATGAAAAAGAGGCGTATCTATACTTCGCAGAGTCAGCAGTGGGTGGAAGTGGGCTGACGATGACGACTGAAAATACCTACACACTCTAATCTCGAAGAATAATCTAACCGTCTTTGTTTTCCATACGCACATTTAAATACAATCCGTGTTAAAAGCGTAACCCTGTTTATAAATAAGTGTTTACAATTTGTACCAACTGAATAATGATACAAACAGTTTCGTTAATATATCTCTATCAGGGAGACATGAAAGTTATTTTCCCTGTCATCCCGAAATAAGTTTGCTCAAGTATTTTGTACACCAACTATTTAATTAAGTGGTGACGAAAAGTTCTGTCGTGTTGTTTTACTATATTGATAAGCTGTCACGCGAAGCAGATATGAACTCAGTAAATAAATGGGAAAATGTGCTCATAAAGTTTTTATTGTTAATATCTTCGCACGTTTCACAAACTTAGGTAGTAAAAGTTTTATGGGTATTAAAATAATACATTTAATAGTTTATAGTTGGGTTGGAGGCTTATTATTGTTTGTTTCGTGGAGGGAGACATAGATTTGCGTTGCCTGGCGAACTTAAACAAATTTTCGTTTAGGCTAAGATTTAAATACTTACTACTTATTATAATAAAGCATGCGTTTTGTCTGAAAGTGACTGAGCACGTGATGCAACGAGAGACTGTTTTTACTCAATTACAATACAGTCATATGGTTCTTAAAAAGGCTTGTTTGGTAGTTTGATCTATTAACGGCGACATTTGATTTTTGACACTACAATTTCGTCTTTGATTACACTGGGCAGAGATTTTCAAACACTATTATAGAAGTTACAATCATTACTGGACCGACCGAATAGGAGGACTTCTATTAAGTTAAGAATCCTTAATATTAAGTTGAGAATCGGTTGACGATTTTTCGTTAATAAAATAATAATAACCTAACATGTTTTTTCCATAGCCAACGTACGAGATATTGTTTGATGTTTCGTCTGCGTCCAACAACAGCTGTACTTCTGTGCCTTGTACAAAAATAAAATGATTTTGCCATCACTTTAGTCACTTTTATTTAAACTCTTATAATCCGCGCGTAATACGTTCAGACAAACCTTTTGATTCCCTTTGTTAAGTCCACACGCGTTAGCAATACGTCATCCCTCCGACCATCCCAAGCAATAAACTTTAACTAAAAAGAAGATGGCCACTTCAATAGCCGCGTTCAGTTTGAATAAACAATGTTGAGCGCGATTCGGAACACTTGTCCCCATTTATTACCGATCTCAATTACTCATTTCGCCTCCTCATGCGCAGACGCATACGTCTTGCGCGCGACAGTATTGCTTACTCGGCGCGCGCGCACGACGCAGGGTTGCCACTGCCAAAGGATGCTGGGAATATTTGTTGTGCTAGGGATGCCGTATGTTGACAACATGGGACTCTTCAGTCGGTTCTCGTGTATTCTTCCTACTCAAGCGTAGAAGAAAGCATCCCTGGTCTTTTAATGGGCATGTCTCATGCCACCGCCAGAGAAAAACCCAAGAAACCCGTTCATCCCCCAGTATGCTTTAGGAAAGATTTTTTTTATCACTGGAATGGGACGTCGAAGATGACAATGATAGCAAAGGAAACCCTTTCTTACTGCAGACAGTGCAGACAATATGGTGCAGGGGCAAATTAGTGTCTGCATTACACAAGACCATGCAGTACAACTGCATTTTGCCTCTCTCGCACTAGCGGGTTTATACTGGAGCCGTCACAACACTTAGGGGTAAAAGTACTGGGCTGGTTGTGATAATTTTTTCAAACTATCATAAAATTGATACCGTTCTCGACACGCGGGTAAACGCTAGGTTGACCTTTCTCGTAGATCATCTTTGACGACGTATTACCATTAATTTAAGTAGTATACTAGGTAGGTAAATCCATAGATGCGACAACCCTGCGTGCGTTAGGCGGGACATGCGCGCGAGTGCGAGCTCTGGCAGGGGGCGAGTAAATCAACTCTTTGCATTCACGAGTTGCGCCGCGGCGCGCTGCAAATATCAGATTGGACTTTAATACTCGATACAGGATGAGGTCATGTTTATGTAGTAATGAATGATGAATAAGAAATGTCACTATAAAAATACGTTTCTAGGGGATTTCTGGTATACGTCTATGACGTTTAGCTTAGCTATGCTTAGCTAATGAATCTACGTTTCGCGGCGGATGAAATGATATAAAAAACTAGGTAAAGGCTGTGGCATGAAACAATAGCGTTGACCTTGAGTACACAGAAACCAATTTTAGTAGAAAGTCTTCTTTTTTTACAAGTGCGCAAAGTAACGGTCATCGCTATTGTTTCATGCCGCCAGCTATGACCTATTTGCATCCTTCAAGAGGCGAGCGTATCAAATCCCTTAAAAAAGCAGGCAATGCATCAGCGACTCAGCTGATCTTGCAGATGTGAGGGTGATCTGTCGGCTCGTCTACCACGTATCACATAAAAAAATTAAAAACAAAGTAGTATGTGTGTAGTACATAAGTGAAACAATTGAACAGTAAGTAATCTTATGTGGTTAGTTATTGTGAAAAGACCTTCCAGTTGCGGTGTTCCCTAATTTAATATGTCTTTTTTTAAACAAGCTTTGAAAAGAGTAGGTACTTCTTTCAACGTAGGCAGCGGCATGACTGTGCAGCTGCATTGTTGTTGTCTATGAGCGCCGGTTACCATTTACCATTAGATGGACCGCATGCTCGTCTGCCTACTTTAGTAAATAAAGAAATATACTTTTCATTGGCAATCACGTAGCAGCCTGTATCTGTGTTGCGTGAAGGGTGCGCGTGCGCAGTACAGTCTCGTTAGCGTCGGCGCCGCGCGACAAATGTGACGTTCTTATTTACAGCGAGCGAATGCCGATTGCTAAGGTCACATGCACAGACTATACAATTATATACAGCACTCGTGGTATACTCTACTATTCAATTTTATTACTTCATGACTGATACATGTCCCTCCACCAGCCCATAGTTCTTCCTACCGTCTCGGCATGCAGACCGAATCTTGGGAGACGCTCACCAGGTACTTGCTTAGAGCTGTTTCCCCGGTGCGTTTCTTCACTCCCTACAAAGTCTGTGTCTTTATCCCATCTCAATGTCACTTCTCCCCAAATGGGGCGTGAAACACCACAACACATATGCGACTTACGATTACTTCATGACTGGTATGTATTTTGATTGAATCGTAACGAAACCTCCGCTCCCCTCATTCGCACGGCGAAACACAGCTTAGGCGTTGTTTCATGCCGGTTTTCTGTGAATAACTTTACTGTTTAATACCAGTCAGTTCTAGTCGAGGTCGCCGATTAATGCGGATGCGTACCTCTCCCACGTACAAAGCTAAACTTTATTTTAATTTGATGATGAATGTTACTACCCTACTAGTAAGGTAAGGAACAACTATTAATAAACGATTTCAACTGTTTAGGAACTCAGAATCCATTTGCACAATAAAGCAATATTCTGAGTGACCTGAGTCAGTGGCTAAAAAAGATTGAATTCCTAAGTTAAAATCGAATCTTGAGATGTAAAATTCTATTGAATTTTACTAGCTCCACTAAGGGTAAACGGGCACTTT
Organism: Cnaphalocrocis medinalis; assembly: GCA_014851415.1. NCBI lineage: Eukaryota > Metazoa > Arthropoda > Insecta > Lepidoptera > Crambidae > Cnaphalocrocis > Cnaphalocrocis medinalis. Next base: position 14,181,748 of record CM026275.1, on the reverse strand, counting down.
AGGTCGTTTTCAACATTAATGTACTCATAATTAAGGCTAAAGCGGCGATTAAATTGGAAAATCGCCGTTAGGCCGGAGTCGCCTGCCCATCAGACGAACCAATAGCACCCACTCGCCAGAGGAATGCGTCAGACATTAAGACGTCTCCAGAAGAGCTGCATAAGTTTCTAATTACGGATATAACTGCGCCCGCGCTGCTCGCATATCCATTATCCCTGCCAGTAGAGATGGGAAAAAGTAATCGCTTATTTTTCGAGATATATTTACACGAAACGTGCGAAAAATATATTTTTTTAGAATAAAAGAACACATAAATTAGGATGAGGTGTAACTTTGTTCGGGATTTACAGGCAATTAAATTATGAATAGTTTTATTTTTTATTTAAAATACAAGTAAATTTAAATATATATATATTTTTTATTTTACATTTTTCGTCGTTTTTAATTTTAATGTGTATGAAGACAAAAGTCTCTAAATAAAATAAAAAATATATATATTCTTTGGCTCATTTTAGAATCAGTGAAATGACTCCAGTACCTATCGATCAACAAACAACAATATATTTTTTTTAAAATAATAGGTAGGTAAGTACTTTTATTACTAGCAAATTCGATCTTTTCAAAACCAAAAAATCTTTCAACAATATTAGGCCTGAAAAAAAATCGATTACCATGTACCCATGTCACATCTCTACCCGCCAGAGACACTTCAGGAGGCAATTTACAACCCGCGCCTGAACATTTTAATTGCGGACTCGTTAAACGAATTACTATTTAAACGGGACCAGCCATATATCAAAATGGCGGACAATTTGTGTGCTAGAGATGGGATGAGTGTAAAATTCAAACTATGACTAAACAATAGACTTATTTTTAAGTGGTGGTTTCTAATGGATTATTCAACATGGTACTATATTTTATTAGTCAAAATCTTTAACACATTTTTTGAGGGAGAAATGCTTTTTTTACTGCATAGCTTTTTGGTGAGTTGGTGATTCAGTTGGTAGAAACTTAAAATTATTCATTCATTGCCAATAAAATTTATTTTTTTGAAAAAAACTGTCGATAGGTAAGTATCTTTTTTTCACCAAAACATTAAGTGTTCAGACTATAGATCATATTGATGAATAAGATTAATCGATTCATACAATTATTATTTTAACAAAATTAAATGTGAATCCACACATCAAGTTAATATCTATAACTTCGATTTACAATTTTGTTTGATCATAGGTAAAGCAAGTGATATTAAAGTCTGGGCCTTGCTTATACTCTTTTTATTTTAGTATAGATATTTTGTTATTCCATAATCACCATCATCCATCATATTATTTTACTAGAGGCAGCAAACGAGCAAGTAGGTCACCTGCTGGTAAGTAATCACCGCCGCCCATGAACATCTGCGAGATCAGGGAAGTCGCTGACACGTTGCCGTACAATCTTCTCTTGAAGGTCCCTAAGTCATAGCCGTCAGGAAATCTTCCGCGGCTAAACCGTTCCACAAAAGTGAGCTTCGTACATTTTGGGTCATGAGCCATCGAAGTAAGTAAGTGATTTGAATCATCAAAACTTATTCGCCAACACTGGAAGTTATTATAAGCCTAGCCAAACGGATGAACCGGGCTTCACGCAATCATAAATTACCCGGTTTTATTGTCCGGAGTGTAAATGTAGCCAGCTATGACGGGCCCTTTGTTACCCTGAAGCTGAAATTATTAGCGTTATTGGCACAATTTAAACATCAAATTGATTGTTAATGGCCGATATCAGGCATAATGAGATGGATTTTGGCAGCGATTTGTGGTTCTTTATTGATTGCTGTGATGGTTTTGCCAGCGGTCATTTTAGGGGTTACAAAAGTGGTGGAAACGGCAAGTGTAATGGAAATAAAACGAAAAGTTATTTATATTAAATTAAAATAGTTATTTCGGGAACAGGGTTTTTATAAAGGGAAACATTTTTAGTTTCTTTCCTAACTATGGTAAGGTTCTCTTTCAGTGGCCATCTTTAATGCAATGTTGGTCAAATGGTTTAAGTACTGCGTGCTGATCTTGGGGTTTCTTCGAGCAAAAAGTATGTTTAGATTTTTTTTTAATATAGCTCGGGTTTGTGATCAACGATCCGCATTTAGCAAGCGTGGTGATTAGGTAATCTTAATTCCATCATAATAGTCTTGCTTTGTAAGATGGAGGCCTTTGCCCTGCAGTGTGGCAGTAACGAGGCTGATACATTATTTGACATACCTATTGAATTTTCAATTCTATATAAACATTCTACTTCTTCATTCCGAAATCCATTTTCTCTTATCGTGTCGTTTCTTTAATTTCCTACTTTACTGTACTTAGCTGCCCTTTATGTCATTCAGCATCACGTTCAATTTTCATTGCACTGTCAAGCTAATGTAAAGTCAATAAAAGTAAGGAAAACACAAACCGCATTTCTGAAAAGTTCATTGCACTAAATAAGCCATTTGTGATACAGGGGAGTTGATGAACCCGCATTGACAAAACAATTTTTCAGTATCGATTTACATGATTGCACTATCGCTATGGCCATAGTGAAGATGGGAGCGTTTTATACCGTTACCGTTCTAGTCGCCCTACGGTTTTTTGGCCGTCATTCCGGATTCGGAGTCCCAAAATTAAGTAAAATAAAAATAAGCTGTTCTATACAAAGTATAATATTCATCAAGCAATAATGTATGAAACAGCGGATTTTTATTTTTCTTATTTCAACGATCTAACATGCTAAAGGGGCTTTATTAGTGTTGCCTATTATGAGGGCATAAGGAAGGATTAATTTTATCGGTGTATTATTTTTTTCTATTTTTTAATTCCAATAGTGCCACTTTTCTGAGCAAAGATAAGTAAAGTGTGCGCTACTATTGGTTCTTAAGGTGATGTGAGTTCACCGTCAAGCCGGCTTGGCTACAAATCCATATAAGTTTGACAAGTATTTGATTGTTAATCTACCAGAAAAAAGAATTTAATGTTCGGCAATTTTAGTAATATTCACGACTTGCACTCACCTTAACTAACATACATTAAAATATATCCAGTGTACGTGGCTGATCTTTAAGATTAGCTGCCGTAGCGGAATATCGGTAGGAGGATTTTTATTTAACTAACATATTTCCTCGTAACATATCCCCGCTCATCTCTGGTGAAAACGCAGCCTTAGCCTCGCCTCCGCCGCCACTAAGCGCGCAGCCCACACCGTACATCATACGAGGGACCACGTGCGGTTAGATCCAGAGATAAGCATAAATAAAGGTCATATCTCATGTATAGAAAACCGAGCTCGTCATAAATTTGTAGCTGGTTATCGCGGCATCAGTAAGCTGAGAACTGCATGATAGATGGCCGCGCGCAACCTAACACGACTGTTATCGGGTAACGAATTTGTTGAACAGTTCCCGTGATGGGATGCATGTAAAGTAATTGATTGATTTTGGAAAGTAATTACCGTTGAGTTTTAGCTGATATCGTCCGAGATGAAATAACATTAGATGGGTACTAAGTTGTCAGGTATATTAAGTTACCCACTTAACTACTATATCGACGGGTGCAAAGTAAAAAGAGTCATCTACAAAATAACAACTTTACAGGAGAGCGGAATAATCGAAAAAGTGTGTTATTTTCTTAACGAGTAGGCCAATATTTCTGATTTTTTTATCAGTATCTATTTATATTCTTATTTATTTGTACATAATGTTAGTAATGCTAATTTGTTGATAATTTACGAGATTTTGCAGTTAGTCGTTTCTACTTCGCACTTTATAAAATGCTAACTGAGCCAACTACCACTTGGTCGCATATACTCGGAACTTAAGTTTTATGTTTAAAATGTATGTTCTTTATTTTTTTTAACTTAATCTTAATTGAAACACTTAATCATAAGATAAACAATCTTATTTGTATGTTTTAATAAAACATCTACTGCAGAAAGTAAAATTATGGCCGATAACTTTTTATGCTTTGTATCTCATTACAATCATTAATGGACAAGGAAGCCAAATGAAATACTTTAAAATAGATCTTATTTTTTTTATTACAATCAAATGATAAAATTATTACGTAGTCATGAACAACCTTTCTTTGACGTATAAAAAAACATATGAAGAAGCTACTCATTTACTGATCAATTGCACATTAAGAGCGTTTACGGTTAGTGTGGAATATCAAGTATCGGTTTTGATTTGCAAATTTCACTCACACATAAGCATGCGTTACTGTTTGCATAGAGTTGCCGCGTACGTTTTCTTTATAGTTAGACTGACTAACTTAGAGATCCTTTCGCTTTATAGCAAAATAAATGACTGTATTGTTGTAAAATTAAATTGCAAGTTAAATCCAACGTTGATTTATTGATTTAAGAGAAATAAAAAAATAGGTAATATCATTTACATACCTACCTTTTTTACTTAGGACAGGTAGCTAATTAAATACTTTAAGATATCATGTTATGTTTAGTAAATCATTTAATATAAAAGAACATTATACATTATAAAACAGTTGCATTTATACATTATAAAACAGTTGCAAACCCTTAATTGCATTGATCGGCTCTTTCTGGGATCAATTCTTTAAGAAACAGCCCCAGAGGAAATGGACGAGGCAGAGCCCAGATACTATGACTAAAAATGAGATCGACTTCATAATATATATCGGACATTAAGCGTATATTCAGAGATGTCATAGTGATCAATAGGTTTAAAACCGGAAGTGTTCACCGACTTCTCAGAGGCACTCTGAATATCAATTTTAAGCTTGAACGTTCTCGGTTGATGAAGTCCACGCTCCGGCCAAATCTGCTCCAATCACTCGCTGGTTCCGACGCCTTCCAACTAAAATTGGAAAATCGATTCACTGCCTTGGAAACCACAATTGACGTAGATATCGAAGAAGAATTCGACCAAGTGGTGGAAATCCTTCGGGACGAGGGTGCAAAGTTCTGTGAGTTGCGACGTACGGGACAAGCGGTCTAAACTTTCGAAAGATACTCTGGACTTAATGGACAAGAGGCGAAAAAATCCATCAGTCACTTCAGCTCGGGCTCAAAATATCCATCCATCCATCTCCAAGCTGTTAAAACGTGACCTCCGAAGCTCTAATACACTCTCAATACAGATAGCAATTGAGCAGAACCAGGGGGGTCCAAAGTCTTCGTACAACATCTTGACAGGAGCCACCTGTCGAAGTTGACCAAAACAAATGGAGAAGTCGTCACGTCAAAGCCAGAGATTCTTTCGGAAGTTTACACCTTCTATAGCCAGTTATACGCGTCGCACTCACCCCACCCTACGCCGGATGAGAAGGATTCAAGAGCCACATTAACCCGCCATGCGACGGAGGATCTACCCGACATCAGCTTGGAGGAGATCGAGCTTTTGGTTATCATAAAAATGGAAAAGCCCCGGGAGAAGACGGAGTCACACCGAGCTTCTAAAAGCTGCCGCCAAGCCGGTGCTGAAGGAACTTTGGCGTATATTTAACTCGGTTATTTTCTCCGGGAGAACTCCTAGGGCGTGACCGCGGAGCTTGGCCGTATTGTTCTTCAAGAAAGGCGACAAAACCTTACTGAAGAACTATCGACCAAAGTCACGTCTATAAGTTGTTCTCAAGAGTCATTTCGAATCGCCTTACACAAAGACTTGACAAAGCTCAACCTGCAGAGCAAGCCAGGTTCCGACGGAGTTATAGCACCATAGACCATATTCACACAGACAGACCATATTGGGACAGGTTATACAGAAGACCAAAGAATATAACCAGCCCCTGTGCATGGCGTTTGTGGACTATGAAAAAGCTTTTGACTTCGTCGAGACCTGGTGCCTGTTATCGAGGCCTTGCAGAGGTGCCAAGTCGATTGGCGATATATCGAGGTGTTGAGGTGTCTGTATGACGTCGCTAATATGTCCGTAGTACCTAATCCAAAATGACCAAACCGAGCCTGTCCTGCTGCGTCGTGGTGTGAGACAAGGAGATGTTATATCTCGGAAACTCTTCTCCGCTGTGCTGCAGGACATGTTCAAAACGCTAAACTGGAAAGAGCGCGGAATCAATATTAATGGCGGGTACATGTCACACCTACATTAACGTTAAAAAGAAAATTAATCATAATAACATGGTAATAATATTGCAGTTGTAGTACAATCACCACCACTCATGCTGTATTTCATAACCTGTTAGTTAGTTCAAACTAAAAACTATACTACTATATGAAAAAAAAATTGAAAGTAAATCAACGTAAATCATAACATCTACATTGAGCGCGATGTAGAAAGAGTCAACTGCCAGATGGTCGTTTATGCGCCCTAACCTCCCGAAAATAAAAATTGAGATCATACTACAATTAGAATTGTTGCCAATAGGGATGAAACCTTTTCTTAACCTAAAACGACCGCGCGCCAGCGAAATGCGAGCCAACTGTCTGTTGACATTTTGCGAACGCGCGGGGCGCTCCCCGCGTCCCGCGCGGAAACGGCCAACGTTACTTGGTCGCATTGGCGTCGTATTATTTGCTAAAACATGCGTAGATGGTTTTTTATACGTTTGAAAATTAATTAAAATAAAGCGAAACCTGCAAAACAAATTATGCTAGGTTGTGTAATGTGATTTTGTTAGTACGAAAATGCAATAAAAAGAAAATCGTGAATTTGTAGTTGACTTTATTAACTTTGCACCCGTCGATATGGTCCATCGTATGAATGAATTTGAAGGTATGAAGATATGAAACCTATAATAGGTACTATCTATTCATTGACACTAACTAATCACAAAAGGTAAAGACTACCTGCATTAAATATCTATTTGTCTTATTACGAAACGGAGACTAAAGTTTGTACCAGGTTGGTTCTAAATTTTAAACCAGGACTAACTTTACGCCATTTTTTGTAATACCGGGGCTATTATTAATAATTATGAATTAATATCATATCTTTTTTTATTAAATAGTTATAAAATTACCAGAAGGATTTCACCACCCTCCCTTCTTCGGTCAAATTTTATTTACACATCTGAAGGTTGTATAAAATAGGTCGCTTCTAGCGATAAGACCGCCTAAATTGTGGACTAAAATCTTGCATTAAGTTGGCATTTAAGTTTTTGTACGAGTATATTGAGCTATAAAACGTATCTTTTAAGTAGGTATGTTTTTGTATGTTGAACAATAGAGAGTACCTACCTATCTATCTAAACCTCTCGTTATATCTATGTGTTATGTATATGTAGCAAAGCCGTTCAAATTATTCCATTGCATCGCATACTGGTTGAAATTTCATGAGCCCTCTAAACAATGCACCAACGAGCTTGTTTCCTATAGGATATTACGTGATCAAATTTAACGGGCGGCATTGCACTATTTCAATAAAGTTTACCGCGGGCAAAGACAACACAAATGGCAGGAACTGCGCAAAACATTCCAGTTTATTTAACATCCTATTTTACACTAGCCAGTCCGGGAAACGTGGACGTAACCGGGAATCTATGGTGGCCATAGACGATAAATATGACAGTGGGCGGGGGAAGGATTTAGGTTTTCCATTTTTGTAACCACAGATGTATGTAGAATTCAATATTTTTTAAACAATCGTTTATTCTTCTGATTTTTTTATGTGATAGGTGGCAGACGAACAGATGGATCACTCGATGGTAAGCGATTGCCAAGAGTAACGACAAGTGCGCAAGAGTGATTGGCGACTCATGAACCGCGGTACCATTTGCCGGATAAATTTTAATATTTTTCTTCCGGCGACTGGAACCACCAGCTGTGCTTAATTATTCAATAACATCAATTTTAAAAGCAAAAAGTAAAAACACACAGAATCCAGAAATATAAATGAATGAATGAATATACTTTTTATTGCACACAAAACAGAAGTAACTACCTAAGTATAAAACTTAACAACGAATACCTATGTACAGTCAACTCCAAAATATGTATACACTTTAGGACCTTGTCACAATACATAATATAAGAAACTAGAACGACATGTACTTTCTTAGTGTATTGTGACAAGGTCCTAAAGTGTATTGTTTTTGGAGTTGACAGTACATAATGTTTTATCCCCGACGCAATCATGACGTTTCAGATACGTTTGATGCACATTGGTTTAAGATGACCGCTGGTTTGAGTTGCAATATGACGAATCAAATAATTTGACTTAATTCCCTCAGTATAGCTATCAAAGAGAAAGGCGTGTGTGTGTAGTAGAAGCATCTGTGAATTGCAATAAGAGCTTAATTTCTCCTTTCGCAGCCACTTTGTTTTTCTGCTTGACCCAAAGGTTGGTTGGTAGAGAATGCCTCTTGGCATTAAGTTCGCAGATTTTACGAAGTTTTGTGCAATACATTATTTAATAAATAAAGTATGACAAATCCAAGATGGCCGCTGCCACAAAATGCCGTATCTGCCTGCGTGGTCCACTGACACCCTGAGTCCGGGCCGCGTGGGTGCGCAGGCGCATTGTATGCACATGAGCGGCGCGCGCCACAATGACGATGCTGACGGTAAACAAACAAGACTGCGTCGCGCCGATGCTGCGTCACGCCCGTGCTTGGTCTTTTTTTGCCGAGAGTAGAACAAGGATTGCGTTGGAGAAGCTTTATTATAAATATTATAAATCACATCGAAACACCAGTGGAGTTCCAAGTGCACTGCCAGCCTTTTAACCTCCCTTTCCTCCCGATTGAGCCTCCGGTACCCTCACTCACTTGGCGAAACACAGCGCAGGGGCTGCTTCACGCCAGACTTCGTTTGGGTCACTCTGGTCGTGCCGGCTGATTCATGCGCAATGGTGGCTCTCTACGGTTAAATTTATATTGGACTTCACACCATCAGTTTTGCTCTTGCCGGTGAAGCAGCCTCGGTTCTTGCCTCAAATCTTCCCTCGACTCCACCAGCACCTTACTCACCCCCTTACTGACCCCTTAATGCCTACTATCGATCCTATCTTGCTACACTCATCAGTTTATTGAAACTGATGAGTGAGGAATGTAAGGTTATGCATTGGCATAACCTTACATTCCTAGCTACACGTCTGTCTGCCTAAACATTGAATATTGTCTTCCTTTTATAAAACTTAAATCCAAAGAGGCTTATAACAATACGGAATATTGTACAAATTTTCAATAGCTCAACACACTGAGTGTAAATAAAACCTCTATCTACGTATCGTACATGCACTAAGCGACACATAGGGTCATCAAAAGGACGATGTGCCCGAAATCAATACCGTAATGTCCTAATATCGCCTACAAAAGTTTTATCGCACCAGCCACTCCACCTCTCGCCCACACCCACCGTAATAACCGCCCGTCCGTCTGTCACACTCGTTAATACTTTAACAGCCTAATTGCACCCTTATATCAAAATGGAGTTAAATGGCTTTCGAGCAACCATTTCTATGATTACAGGTAGAGTGGACAGGATTTATTTTTAGAAAAGTCATACCACGTCGTACGCCTAGTCAAATTTAAATTTTTAAGGTTCTGTAGCTGCTGCCTAAGCTAAGCTATGTAGTAAATGGCAAAAAACGAAACTAAGATCTATATTGTTGAAACTTGTTTAGTAGATGTATTTTGTGTACCGCATTAAGATTTTCATGAAGGAATAGAAAAAACATTTTGGAGCTCCCCATACTTAGAACTGAGAGACAAACATTTTGTTCTTTCATCCTACTCATGGATAGGTCTTTAAAAAGTATGTTGAGTTTTCTAATAATAATTTATAACTAAATACGAGTAGTTTAATTATGACACTTTCTAAAGTGGAAAAATTACTAAGTACTACTTTGTATTAGTGATGTTCAAATTATTAGATTTGTAATGTATAATGTTCTTTATTACTGCGTTATTATGAGGGTTTTATTTTTAAATCAGTCCCAAAAAGTCATCAGTACTCACGAGTCTCAAGACGAAAGACATTCGCACGCCAATGACAGTTGCCTAAACTTGAACGTAAATCGAAACAATTTAATGAACGAGTCCCTTAAATGGAAACCGTTCAAAATAGACCCTATTCCAAACTACACTAAGTCAAGAATCGAATAGGTAGATGAGGATAACAAGCTTTAGGCGATGATACGCAAAGATGAGCAGACGCACCAGGGACAGTCTGAGGCGGAAACGTCTCATACATAATGCAGGCGAGTCGCCCTCGGGATAATCGCCGACCTGTTTGTTAGTCAAATAAGCTATTGTACCAGTTAACATTCGATATTGAAGGGCGAACTTCGACGCTGCTCGACCAACATCCCTTGGAGCAGATGTTCCCAAACTTTTTTGTCTCATTAATCACCTGAAACTCGTACATTTTAGGAAGGCTTTTAACTAAAAATGCCCCGTTTTGGTCAACTCGTTTAAGTACCGGGCCATAATCTTGGGGTCCCGAGTTCGATAGGTACCCGGGTCGAGCAAAATATTTTTCGAATTTTTCGAACATAGCTCGGGTTTGTGATTAGCAATCCGCATTAAACGTAAGCCTAATCCCATCGTTGTAGCGATGACTTGTTTCTATGGAGGCCTTTGCCCTGAAGTGAGACAGTAGGTATAAAGGCTTACTTTACTTTTAACTAAACTGCATGAATCGTAATCCTCTCCCAAGATGTGTTTTTGTTTTATAACAGCGTTCACTGCTCCTTATTTTTGGTGGAGTTTCCCAGCAACACTCCAAGTGTTGGTCCAATTGGTCTCTCCGTATCTTTTAGGCCTATCTTCTAAACGACAGGTATTATGTAATTTCTTAGTTTATTGTTTTATGTGCCTTAACCTTTGACACATTTTGAAGTTAAAGCTATGATTGAAGCTACTGAAGCATTTCCGAAATGTACCGTGATTTTAATGCGAATCACGTTTTATTCACTATCTTGAATCTCCGACTTGGATTGTTCAATTAATTCAGTGGCATGGGCCCCTTGGAGGTAGTTGCAGACCCCTTGAAGTAGAGTTTAGGGGTTGCTACAAATTTTGATAATCAATTCCATGGAGGAAAAACTTATCGAACGAAACAGATGCTGCGTTGCCATCTAAAGTTATTCTAAAAGAAAAAGTTTCAAGCGAATAGCGTGAATAAACTTGGGTCTTTCAGGTGCAGAACTTTTCCTTAAGGAGCGAGAATGGCTACTGAACTGTGAAAATAATAGTGATGAAAAAAATTCTTCGCGCGTAACTTTACCTAGTGGCTGTATAAAATGAGGATTTCATTTCAATTCAAATTCATTGAAAGTGGAACTGCAGTGGCTTTTTAACCTTTAAATTTTATTCGCTTTAATTCCGAAGTCCTCATAGGTTAGGTCAGAATGGCTGATTTTTGTTTTGCTTATTTTTATAATCTAAATCTAACATGTTAAAGGGCTTTATTCATGTTACCTATTATGAGTGTTTCGGGATTAAAACAATTCAAATTTAACTAAGTAGGATCTTTTAATGAAAAAAAAAACTACCTGTGTCTACTTATCTTAAGTCAGTTATTAAATGATAATTTGTAATCGAACAAATAAAATGTGGATTGGATGTGATTGCAATGAGAAATAATATTATGGATTTCTCAAATTCGTGTGTAGAAATTTTGGCCTATTGTGTCATATTTCTTGAAAATAAAAATGTCCCCGTTTCTACATAACAGGCATTTTAAGAATTCAATGATGCTATTAGGAATATCTGGCAAGCGTTATGCGTTTCATACTTCCATAACTCCTAAACGGTGTCACCATAGTCTTACTATGCACATTATTATTTGCCACTTTGGCAAGATGCTGGACAGCGCGAAGTTTATTTAACACAGCATCAAAGTTGGCAAAGTGCGCTGGCTCTCTGGGCATCATTCCATTTTAGAACATTGTTTGCGGAGTTGCTTTGTCAACTATCTTAAAATTACTGTTAAGAAATACTGTAAAATAAACAAGATAGAACAGAATGCATAGCCTTTTTAGATACATTTTTAGGGTTCCGTACCCACCAGGTAAAAACAGGACCTTAAAATTAAAACATCCACTGCTCTCAAAATATTGTTCATTTGTTTTTTTAATGCTTCAGGCGGCTAATGCACTCTGATAGTAATGATTTCATATTCATTTAATACTAGCTTTTGCCCACGGCTTCGCTCGGGTTAAATTCAGGGCAAAAAGTAGCCTATGTCCCTTCAACTATCTCCATTTAAAAATCACGTCAATTCGTCGCTTCGTTTTGCCGTGAAAGAAAGACAAACATGCAGACAGACACACTTTCCCATTTGTAATATTAGTATGGATTTTCACTAGTACATTTAACTTCGATCATTTCACGGTAGGTTACTCGCCTACAGATAGACTTTATAGGGGAAAAATGCTAAAATTTAGACCAAGTCCGCTAGAGTTTTCTCAGAAAATGAATTCCTTGCTCGACCACGTACCGTAAAGCAGGGACGTGGCTTGTTTACCTGTTGCTGCGTGGAATAACAATCCGAGGACGTCGGGGTTCTGCCTGCGACATAGCCTTTAAAACGTGCGCTTTTCTCCTTTATATTCTAGAAAGAAGGCTTCATATCCCAGACGTAAAGTTGTTAGAATAAGATCTAAAAACTACATTTTATTAATATTAAGCCACGTCATTGATCGAACAAAGTCACGCTTTGGCATGAATGGGTTGAATCGCTTAGAGTGATACTACTACACGGCCTCGCAGAAAAACCGGTGTAAAACAGCGCCTGCAAGGCGGCAAGACGGTAATGTCAGCAAAGTTGGCGGGTAGGCGGCAATGTCAGCTAGGTCGGCGTGTAGGTTGCTACGTCAGTTAGTGTCGGCGAACAGGCGGTATGGGCAATGTAGCTAGGTTGGCGTCCAAGCGGTAATGTCAGCAAAGTCGGCGGGCAGGCGGCAATGTCAGCTAGGTCGGCGTGTAGGTTGCTACGTCAGTTAGTGTCGGCGTACAGGCGGTATGGGCAATGTAGCTAGGTTGGCGTCCAGGCGGTAATGTCAGCAAAGTCGGCGGGCAGGCGGCAATGTCAGCTAGGTCGGCGTGTATGTTGCTACGTCAGTTAGTGTCGGCGTACAGGCGGTATGGGCAATGTAGCTAGGTTGGCGTCCAAGCGGTAATGTCAGCAAAGTCGGCGGGCAGGCGGCAATAACAACTAGGTCGGCGTACAGGCGGTATGGGCAATGTAGCTAGGTTGGCGTCCAAGCGGTAATGTCAGCAAAGTCGGCGGGCAGGCGGCAATAACAACTAGGTCGGCGTACAGGCGGTATGGGCAATGTAGCTAGGTTGGGGTCCAAGCGGTAATGTCAGCAAAGTCGGCGGGCAGGCGGCAATGTCAGCTAGGCCGGCGCGGCGTGCAGGCGGCGATGTCATCTAGGGTGGCGTCCACACGGCAATGGCAGCTAAATCGGCGGACAGCCGTCGCTTGCCTCGTTTGGTTGCCGCAGGTACCTACCTACTCGTAAGTCTTATTAATACCTACACAGTTTCGTAAGACGGATATTAAAGTCCTAAACTCCCTATATAAGTGCCTTTGTTGGCTAGTAGATATTTTTTAACAAGACATTCGTGTGTAGCCGCAATTCAGTCGTGGGAACGGAAAATTCTAAAACCATATCGATAAAGCCTTTGAAAGGTGTGTTTTGAATAGTTAAACTCGAATACTACATGCTCCGCGGTCAAGCGTCCTAAATATTTGATGTAACCACAGTATGAACATTCCCAGTACCTAAGTAGTAGAAAGACATAGAACGTAAATAATAATTAAGTGAGACTAGCCTGATGTTAAGACTAATTTAAAAGTCAATACGGCAGAGCATGGTTCAGGAACATAGAAAAATACCCATAAATGCTTTTTATGGGTATTTTTCTTTCCAAAGGACAGTCCAATGCAAATGTCAGTGTATTCAGTGTCAGCATCATTCCAAGTGTTTTAACATAATTGTGGGAGAGCCATGCTTCGGCATGAATGGGCCGGCTCGACCGGAGTGATACCACTGCCTCACAGAAAACCGGCGTGAAGCAGCTCCTGTGCCGTGTTTCGCCGAGTGAGTGAGGGTACCGGAAGCCCATCCCATCGGGGGGGAAGGGGATAAAAGGTTAGCAGCGCACTTGTTGCATGTGTTCATGGGCGGCGGCAATTGCTTACCATCAGGTGATTCGCCTGCTCGTCTGCTACCTATCACATAAAAAAAACATCAGCATCAGGATCCATCAGCATACGGAACGATCAATGCTTGTCAGTGTACCATCAGTATCAGCATCAGCATCTGCAACTATCAATGCTGATCAGTATGTCATCAGCATCCGCTGATACAGTTGATCCCTGAATCAACAAAAACCCAGCCATATGACACCTTGCCTGTTTGTGGAGTTTAAAAGGTGAATTTGCCCCGTTTGAGTCACTGGCAAACTTCATACTGTGATGCCGTTACACTACCATTAGGATTCTTTATCGATCGCAGGTGATTCGGTTGAAATTATTGTCTGTCTATACGTGTCTGACATACAACGTGGAGGTAGGTAGTATTTAGTAGTTGCTGTGCGTTTAATTTTATAATCCGTAAGCTCGATTCTACCAACCGCAGTTGCAATTTAAGTACTTCTGTAGAAATGCGCTTTGTATAGAATCTTCAATCTTTGGGGCAATTCTCGTGGATTCGTTTCATTGAAGTCGATTTAGGAATTTGTATGGACGAATTTATGAAATCTCTAAATACCACTTCATTGGCGAGTGCACGAGAATTGTCCCCCTGATATCAGAATACACAATAGTTTGAGTTTGCTGTATAATAATATGATACCTGCATGATATAGAACAAAGACGTTTTGTCCTCCACGGTTCGCGAAAGTATTAGAAAATATTTGTAAATTAACTATACCTACCTATTACTTTCATACGCATATTTTTTCCGTATCACAACCACTTTTGATAAGAGGACATAAGAATAATGGCATCCTTTTCCGCTAGGTCTTGTCTTAAAGAAAATTAAAAAATAATAATAGATCATTTGAAGCGAAGTCTCTGTGACACTTATTAAAGAGTCGTAAAAGGAATGCTGAAAGCTCTCCAAGTTAATAAGAACGACCGTTCGTTAATTAAATGAAACTGCGAATTAAAGAATTTCTCACTTTGCACAAGATTGCTTTGAGAACTCGCTAAAAGCCATTACCGTAACCCTAAACTACGGGGTCGGTTGCTATAAACCGGACACTAACTACTAACAGCCTTCATCCGTACTTAATTTGCAGCCTCCAAAGAAAACTAGTAATTTATACGTAACGTGCATTACCCCAATTGCCCAACACACTCCACACAACCTCTCGCAACCCATTTCCATTTGGAACCAACTGTAATACGCATAAAGTGGTATTTTGCTCAGCAACAATACTGCTTAGTTTAATTCCTTAACTATTCAGGTCCGGTGTCCCCTCTCGGTCCGGTGAACATCAGGATCGGGTACTTAATTACGTGATAGTAGCGACCCATTTTAGGCACACTCACCCTTCTCTGTTTTGCAACAAACGACACAGAATGGCGAACTCCCGTTGCCCTCACTCAGAACACTGGTGCAGACTGCAATGAAATGTGGAACATAGAAATATACTGTGACTGCATTCGAGAATGTTTTATCAAGGAGAACCACTATATTCGAATGTCAGAATAGCTATTTTGCTAACGACCATGTGTTGGTTTGACAATACAATTTAAGGGTAAGGGTGTCTTAGATTTGGCGAGGGCTATCTTCCCTTTGATTAATTCTGCCCTAATGGTCGTGTGGAATTTGTAATTTGGAACTTGTGTGAACTATTTTCTTGGGTTGGTTGCTTAATGTATTTCAAATGAAGATCGAATAGTATCTTTAGATTTATAATGGACTTAGCTACATATAATGTTCAGATCAATTACGAGTATGTTACGTTATCGTTTTATTTAGGTGATACCATCGAAAAACGGTTTTTATATATAATAGGTTTCACTTTATTCTACAGTACATAGCTGATCCTGAAACCCCTAGGTTCCTTAAAAATAAAAATTGATAGATTCTATTAGAAAAAGATCTTTATAATTTCAATCAACTTAGAAAGATAACAGTTCGCACTTCACCAGAGCAAATAGTAAACAGTGGAATGCACTATCTAAACGAAAAAACCAAATAAAACAAAACACAAATGAAAACAAATGCCTCGTATTTACTCGGACCAATCGCACTGGATTCGAAAATGGAATAGAACGCAATCACAAAGGATCGCGTCCCAAAGACATTGTGCTCACATATCACCGGCTGCGCTGACCGTAGCTTGACCCCTGAAGGGATACTATCTCCCTCCATTTCCCTCTGTTTAGTTGGGCACAGAAGGGGGCTAGGAGGGTCTAGATGGCTGGTCGGTGTTAGGCGTGAAGGGGTCGTGAATGACATTTGCGTAAGCGGCTGCCCAACTCGAGATTAGCTGATCCGCGACGCTCCTCTCTGAATTGGTGACGGGGTAACAATGGAGCTTTAAATGGATATTCCGTTCAATTAAATACGCCTTGAGGTTTTTTGATGGCTTCCATTTTACCACAAAACGTCTTCAGTGTGGAGTTGATTGGATTTTGTTGGTGGCTTTTCCTACTTGCAAAAAGTCGCTTTTGGCAGATGAAAAATAATACTGTTAAGACAAAAGAAAGAAAAAAGAGGTCAAAGTTATAGCTCGATCTAGTCTTATCACTACTACTCCTTAAGGCCCGTATGCCTAATGGAGGATGACCCAAGGTTATAGCACTTTCAGCCGAGTGTCCAGATGTCATTTTTCCAAGTAAAAATACGTATCCCAGCAAAAAAATGTGAAATTCGAACATACTTTTTGCTCGACCCGGGAATTGAACCCAAGACCCTGAGATCACGTACCGGTACTTACAGCACAGGCGCTGGTCCCGCGCAATGACTGACCGAATCACCTGTGAGGTATATATATGTAAGGTACGGAGCGCTTCAGCGAGTGACCGTCGAGCATCAAAAGGGGGCTCGCAGTGCTTTAGTGGATAAACCAAAAGACCAACGGGCGCTAGTAGGTTTATTAGTTCCTAAATCTCCAAATCGAGCACCTATTCACTTTAAATAATACTAAGCTCGTCCAATTGGTAAGAGGGCTTGCGAATGTTTCGAGCGACTGGGAGCCAGGATCGAGTTGATCCTTAGTTTAATTGTATCGGCGGAGGCGGAGCCGTAATGATAGCCATCCACTCAGGGCGGATGAAACCTTCGTTGTCCGGACTAAGGCACCCAACAGTTCATATTCGTTGTAATTTGGAAACGCTGCCTTGGTGGCTCAGTGCCTATTGGGTCGCACGTTATAGCACCTGCACCTGATAAGTATTTCTACCAAATCCCGTGTCCATTCGACTGCGTTTGGGGTCACGGACTCAATTCCTGGGTCAGAAATTTTAATAATCATAATTTTTCCACTATTCACACCAATTACAGTCGAGTGGACAAGGGATTTTGTAGAAAAAACTGATCATACTACACATAACGTAAAAATAAAATTGACACTTATTTTTATACGCATAAAGACTATCCATAGGGATAAAGGATTTACGGACTCACCTCGAAAGTTAGATCTCTAAGAATCATTAACTACCTAATAGGAAGTATGTTATAAGGAAGGTCTAACTTTTATTACCTACTCCTGATTTACTTTATTCCCAATGCGAAGGTACTAAGAACCGATAAACGAGATTAGGTACATTTTCTGGCTCGTCATCGGGTTTCCAAATTTCGGGCCTCCTCGAAATTCTCGGGACAATGTAACTAACCGTAAAATATTCACTGGAGATTCGTTATCGGGTGTTCGACAGGCTAACCCGAGGTGATTGATCGAGATGGTGTTTTTTCGCTGAGGACCTGTATTGGCCGACCTAATTGCGTCAGATACAAGATCCTTGACAGTGAGAAATGGCGCGTTTACTGCGTAGAGTTGCCAGGATGTTAATTTTGTTACTATTTTTGTCATGGAAAACGAGCAGATGGGAAGAGTTAGAAACGGGCTGCATTAAACTTCTATTTCCCGGCCTGTGATATGTACTCCGTCTCCAGAGTCTCCAGAGTGATACTACTACCTCACAGGAAAACGCAGCAGCGCCTGAGCTGCACTGCTGACTGAGCAAAGGTAGCAGCCCTGTACTTGAGTTTATCTCAGTGACAGTCCAAAGTCTGGAGCCCCTGTACGTACAGCCACACATCAAAGTATATAAAACTGTCAAATTTCTTCAATCGACTTTTATCTTACTGTCATACACATTAGGTTGAATATCAAATGAGGAAATTTGACAGATTGTGGTAACCTGATGTGCGACTGACTGTACCTACCCCCGTTCCTCAGAAAGCGCGTTAAGCTGTTGCGCCTGATCCGCCTGACCCTTCTACGGTCGCATCACACCGATGTCTCATCGAAATATGAAGGTAAAGGAAAAGAGACTTGTCTCTGCGCCCACACCTATTCATACTCTGTCTGTCTGTTTGTATGTTTTTTTTCTTTCACGGCAAAACGGAGCGACGGATTGAAATGATTTTTTAAGTGGAGATAGTTGAAGGGATGGAGAGTAACATAGGCTACTTTTTGCCCCTTTCTAACGCCCCATTTTAGTAAGGGGCGCTAAGCCACGGGCAAGAGCTAGTGCACTATAAATGTCCTACCATATCAGCAAATACCAACTATTTTTGTCCCATTTCATACGCCCCCTGCTGGCAACTACTGCTGCGTTCCCTTACAATCAATTTTCCCTGGATTAATTGAGCCGGGCGACGCAGTGATTTGTGTGAAGGTATCGGATCTATGGACTGCCGAACCGATAAAACGGTTTGCGTAACCTACTTACCTACTGTTTTAGTAGGAGTATTTCAAAGAGATTTATGTTACGATCTTTTATGGATTCTTTTACCTCCAACCAGTTGGTAAAAAAGAAGTACTCGTAGATATTATGCCTTCTATTGCGCAGTGTTTATCGAATCGTATGTTAATCAATTTCTAGGAAGTTGATTAACTTTCGGAAAATAAACTGCAGTTAAAATGAATTATTTCAATCGCCCTTAATTTTATTTTCGAAAATTTAGCACCTTTTTGTATCTTCCGGAAGTTGATAAGTTCGAACTATTATACGGTGATATATTATATCTTTTTTGCAGTATAATATCTTCTAGTGTAACAAGTGATCACTGATCAAGTTAGTTTCGGTTGACAGCAAACATTTTAATGAACATTCATTGTTTCAAGAAGACAACAATCTTCTTAGATATTGGCCCATGCCAAAAAAGAGTTCTCGCGCTGGAAAATCCTAAAACGGAGAAGCAAATGTCTCGTTTGTACCCGACTACGGCAAAGCAAAAGGAGGGTTATGATTTTGACAGGCTATGTATGTATGTATGTTCATCTGTTTCCACGTAACTTCTAAACTACTTATCAGAATTCGATAAATGACATATCATTATCTTGTCGTCAATTCTGAACGTCCAAAATTGAAGTGAATG
The DNA here is from genome assembly GCA_014851415.1 of Cnaphalocrocis medinalis. Lineage (NCBI taxonomy): Eukaryota > Metazoa > Arthropoda > Insecta > Lepidoptera > Crambidae > Cnaphalocrocis > Cnaphalocrocis medinalis. The sequence goes on along the minus strand of CM026275.1, from coordinate 14,162,286 downwards.
TCCCGCAATGAAAAGCGGTATTCCGCCGCCAAAGATTATCGCGCGGCGACTGCCGAACTTTTAGTCGCTGCTAATTTGTTGTGAAGCGAATCCTGGACTAGTTGGGACCAGTAATTCGGAATAATAAAAGTAATCGATTGTTATTTTTCCACATAATTGGTCCAGTTGGAATCGATTATTTGCAATTTAATTTGATTGTCGAGTTCAGTATTTATGTAATGAATCAATATTGCCAGGGTACGACTAAAGCAACCTTAGGTACCCCATATGCTATGAAATTTAGATTAGGTTATCAAAAAATATAAAGATGCGGTACGTTCCTGCAATTGTCAAGTAACTTAAGGGTTTTTACTATAGGAAAGTGATTAACTGACCGCCAACGCTAATTTATTTATTTATTTATTTATTCTTACAAAATCCACAGCTCTTAAATATAAAATTACAGCAAACATATTTTCTTACAGCCAATAATCCAGAGTCATTGTAAATTTTAGCCAAGCATGGGGATTGCGTTGAGTGGGAGTTTGGCATTCATTTGCTGTGTGCGTGGTTTACCAGCCTGTGGACGTACTTACCTTCAAACGTCAAACTGACGCAAAAGCGGACTGGCTTCTGCGTCGCATGGGGTGGAAGATGAATTTGGAGATATAGACAGCATGGCCGCATCCGAGTGACTGGAATCGATGTCATTGTAAAGTAAAACAAACGACTATTCTCGCATGTCCCACCTCTAGTCGGGGCCTCGGGACCCCAGGCCTTTTCAGGGGGTTATAGAGACGTAAACTTCGCTCGTTAGGGTTAATATGCCGGGTTTAAACATAAAAATTGTTTTGGGGTAAAGTACGGTGCTTAATTTTGAGTTTGAGTTTGGTTTCCAGTGAGTTTCATGCATAATAAGTTTCGCCAACTTTGTTTAGTAGTTTGTCGTTCATAAATGTTGGAAGTTCATGATTATTTTGAAATAAGTACTTAAATGTTATTTAATTTAATAAGTTTAGTTCCAAGTTCATCAATGGGCCTATGGTGTGTGATAAATCTACTAGATTATTATAAGGACTGAAGGCCAAAAAGTGATTGAAGGTAAAAAGTGATTGTTTATTTTTTAAAGTGATATCTAAATTCAGACGATCGAAAACACTATGATAATCTTGGACTACTACGAGTATGCGTTTAGTCCTAAGAGTATGCCATCTAGCGGGTTTTTCCCATAATAGTTAAAAAAGTGGAAATGTTGAAGACTTTAGTCCAGTATGAAGAGACTAGAGTATGACCACTATAAACTCTTTAAAAACATATTTCTCTTTGCAGCGCTTACAGTTTTTTAGCCCGTCCGAATTCTAGACTTGTTATGTAACGTAATTCAAAAATATGACTATATATTTAGATTAGTTGGCTCAATTTAAATTCGTTGTTTGTCCTTGGTGGTCCTGTCAACTACAACTCAAAGGGTAAATAAATATTTAACTAAACAGGTAAGCATCATAATTAATAAATCATTGTACAGTTTGGAAATCTGTTTTTCTGTTTTTACGCGTGCGTGGCTAGTCTCGGGCACCACGTCTATTCTGTGTATGTTAACTAGAAAGCATGCATTGTATGCAAATGGGATGGACAAGTACATCTTTGTTAGAACCCTTCGCATTCCGGGATGCAGCCTGGTTATGGCAATAACTTTGCATGAGGTGGCATGACTGGCACACGCCATTAATACGAGTTTTCAATATGTTGTAACACTTTAATGTAATCACAATGTGACTTGCTATTTTATATACTTGGCTTTAAATTGTTAGATTTTAAAAAATCTATGAGCTACCACTTTAGAGTAAAAGAAGAAATTAAGATTCAAGAGTTAGTCATATCTAGGATTAACACTTGAATCTTAATTTCATGAGGAACACTTATTATGACTATCGAGTTATATTAACTTTCTCACTCACTTGATTGATGGTAACCAGTAGTTGCAGGTGTCTATGGGTGGTGACCTGCAACTACTGGTGTTAAAAGTGCACCGTCAACCTTTGACCACCTTTCCCTCTGATTGGGCCTCCGGTACCCTCACTCACTCAGCGGAACATTGTGCAGACGGTGCTTCACGTCGGTTTTTTGTGAGGCCGTGATATCATTCTGGTTGAGCCGGCCCAAATGGGATCTCCTATCCTAATTAGTAATACCAACACAGGTTTAATTTTTATTTACTTACTAGCGGCCGCCCGCGACTTCGTACGCGTGGAGTTAATTATTGACACTTACCGTCATATTTTGGACAATCTACTCAATATATTTTTATAAATTGTTGCCTAAGTATGTGTTATTCTGATGTGTAAGCTATATTGTGGTAAAGTTTCATTCAAATCCATTCAGTAGTTTTTACGTGAAAGAGTAACAAACATCCATACATCCATACAAACTTTCGCCTTTATAATAGTAGTAGGATGTTAAGTTGCAATGCCTCGTTGGTCTAGTGGTCTAAGTACCGGTACCGCGATTTCGGGGTCGAGCAGAAAGTATGATTCAAATTTGTCAAACATAGCTCCGGTTTGTGATCACCAATCTGCATTAGGCCGGCGTGGTGATTAAGCCTAATCCCATCATAGTATTGATGACTTGATTTGTAGGTATGATGGAGGCCCTGCAGTGGGGCAGTAGGTATAATAAGCCGATACTTTACTTTTTATGTCAAGATTGCAGTCTGCAACTAATTTTGTCATCTTCCTTACTACACGATTTACATACAACAATCTATCTATAGAGTGAATGGACCCAGCTGTTTCCCTCCCCAACCGCAGTTGCGGCGGAACTCCCTCCAACTGCCATCACAGTGTATGAATGTTTAAACTTAAGTTAGATTAGAAACAAAAAGATCTTGCATCAGCTGGTCTGTGACACGGGTCGAAGTTAATTTCCGGCTTCCGTCACTCGCTGTAGTCCTAATGGAGTTTATCCCGAACGCCCATTGATGTGCTTTTCCACTTGCTCTTATTGAAATCGACACGAACATGATAGAACCTGAGCTTGTCGTATTAGAAGAAATTACCAAAAATATTGTTTAACAATCATCACCGTCATCATCATCATTTCAGCCAATACTTGTCCATTGCTGGACATAGGCGGAAGCCTATGTCCAGCAATCAGATCGATCGTATGCCGCCCGCCTGCAAGGAATACCCACGACCTTCACTAAATCGTCAGTCCACCTTATCAAGACAATTTCCTCTAATTTAATAACAAATATATGAAACTACTAATTAGTATATGTACTTTTTTAGCATGTAGGTAATAAACTCGTTAATAGATAGCCTTATGATGGCAATGCGTAGGTTTGGAATTACTGACATGATAGCACAAAAGACGTGGTATCTTTCATTAATAATATCTATAAAGTGAATTATTGGTAAAATAAATGAAGGAAAAAACTGCTTAAATTATAAAAAGTGTGGGTGTGTAAACCAGGGATTTTTTTTATGAAGATATTTCTTCTAATTTGCCTAATAAAGGGTCCCCGTTAAATCTTTGGTATCATATTCTAATTCGAGTTATCTAGAATATTTCTTGTGTTGTGTAAACGGGTTGACGTAGCAGTGACGTCGCCAAATGGAAAAGCGCCCAATCCCGATGCTGCTCAACAAACAAAACTTGGACATTCGGGGAAATAGCCACGTCTCGGCCTGACCCCGCGAGGAATTGGTTAACAAGGGTGTACAACTGGAAATCTTAGATACTTTTATAATTAACATTTGGAAGTTCTCAGGAACATCGCGTTTGACACAGTGATTGCCCAGTGTAAAGTGATTGCCGGAATTAAGGTTAACAGAATAAGCCGTACCTGTGTTACGTGAAGCAGTTTGATCGATATCGTAGAAAAAAAAATTAGAAAAATGTTATATAAAAACACAATTTCACGAATTAAAGTTTTAATTACATATCTACAGCTCCTATCGTTTCTTTACTTTAAAACCAATAATACAATGGGCCAAAAACCCCTTTTTACTACTAAAACGGTACCTCTACAAATTTCATAAACACAAACAATAAAACATTCGCAATCAGTATCTCTCGTGCCCGATTTAATCAAACGCACAAAATCCTATTTCGCCTCCCATAACACGGGAATAGTACTAAAGAAAGAATTGTGGCGGCTAATAACGACCCATCGCGGCCAAACTCCCACGATATTGAATCCGACATGCCGCACCAAATAAATACTCAAAATAAATTATCCGATTCCAATAAAACAACATCCTTGCTACGGTTGGGAGAGCATCCCGAACATCACTCCTATTCAGCCTATCAAAAGTAAACTTTATTCTGATATCACTGAAGTATATTTTTCTCTGTCATTGGTGAGCAGTTCTGGCACGCGTGGCATATCTATGGGGCGTAGTGCGATTTTTCAAAACCCCATCGACGGGCTTAATCGACCGCGGGTAAACATCGCATTTTTCGCCTCTTGTGGAAAGCAGCGATGGGGTTTCACATAATAAGAGGGTACAGAGAGTTCTCATGGATGTTGTTGGTTCGATTGCTTATTGAATGATATGGACTTAGATAGAATTCCATGATACTAATTAACCTAGCGGTACCTACACTCACTCAATTATTTCATGCTATAAGTAATTTAAATCTGCAAACAGGAAAACAGTATTCGAAGATAATTAATTTGTTAAAAGCTACGAAGACTCATGTTATGCTCGCTGTTTCTTTATTACCACACCAAACCAAACGTGTGTGCGATTCGTGTTCTTATAATAGTTTAATGACTTAAATTGTAATCGTACCTTGTATTCGCACTTCTTTTCTTTTCTATTCACTAAAATAATTTCAACTCTTCTGAAATACGCTAAAGGTTAGTGTCCGTTATAGAGAAAGCCACCCGATTTGTACAATCTCCTTAACTTCCTAGGCTCAGAAAACTTTGTATAAAACTGTTACTTACCTTTGTTTCCTTTATAAATGTTGTAGCTGCACCTTCTGTATTCCCCTTTTAAAGCTACCCATTGTATCTCATTGTACCCGACTCGAGGCTTTCCCACGTATGAATATGTTTTGTAGGAGTGCAACCATTAATCATGCATTGAGTGGTGCTACAATAGCACCCGTAATGGACCACGCGTTGTCGCGAATCGCTGATGGGTGTATAAACGCGGTATAAGAGTCGTATAACCGCTGTATAAGCGCGGTAGCGACACAATGCCGTAGTGCTTTGTCTCTGCTAAAGGAGCAATTTATCATGTTAGATACGATGTTATTAATGGTGTAATAAGTAAACTCGAGTCTTGTGGTAAGACAAACCTATTGTTTGAGACAATGGTGAAACATATTTCCGTATAATCCAGAGTGTTATTTATTAAACACCTCTTCAGTTAATTATTATGAATATAAAATAAAACTTCAATGAAATATGTTTTAATCGTGTGATAATAAAATATAGTGTAATCAAAAGACAGGCAACGAATTTGATGGACTCCCTAGGAATTTTATAAGTAGGAACTACAGAAGTTCTAGGCTGGTAGGACCTCCACTCTCTTTGACAATCATCTTCAGTCTTACTACAAGATATTCAATCGAATAATTAACAAAGGGAACTGGCTTCTGTAGATGAGGTATTCTTAAGTTTGGTTGGTACTTGTTTTACCGTACTGTTTTACCTATTTCTGTTACCAACCATTTCTTAATTTCTTCAATATATATTCCTATTACATCATGATAGCCATGACGTCATAATCGCACTTCAGAAGAACCCACCATTAAAAATTTATCGCCCGGAAAACAGGGAACCGATGTTAGTCCGAACTAAAATGATACCAGCCGTATTATTTGACAGCGGAACTCATATTAAACACACTTTCAAAGTTCAAAATAAAACAACTTAACTATCAATGGCTAACAAAGAAAACTGAAACGTAAGATCTAAAAATTAGAGATTAAAATTCTATACACATAGGATACACTTAAGGGGAAGTGTTGCGACGGGTAGGATGATTAAAAATCCAGAGCTATCCATCAAGTTGGATGTCCGTAGCGATACGAGCTGCTACTTATTTGAATAAAGGCCTTCAGAAAATTGCCGCCAGAGTATAGGAGCCACTTTCATGTTCAATATTTATATCACTCTATTCGAGTGTTGAAATTAATGAATGTCTTGATAGATTATTTCAAAATAGAAATCATAAGCACATTAAAGGTATTTTTAGTAACTTTTATTACTCAAGTACTGGGTTTACGAGTAATCAATGTACACACTTTTGTACTGAGTTTGGGTGTGGTTACCTGAGCGTCACCTTCGTTTTTTTTAATTTCCATTCCACAATGTCAAACCTTAGGTATTTTGGAATTGATGGCATTACGTAGACGACGGCGACAAGCCTTATAAGGCCTGCCTCACACGCATCTGTCAATGATAGGGTAAAAAGTTTGACCTGAGGTCTGTGTAACGCCAACTATCAAATATTTTATTTGCAAAAACTCATCAGACATATCGGTTCAAATTGTTTCAAACAATGACGGATGACTAATGAAAAAGCAACCATTTAAAAACCATGTCGTATCGTGTCTCTTCTACCAAACCATGGGTCTGTGGTCGCTTATTTACATTTTTACGATTACGGTATGATGGATGGACTCGATAATAACACGTCTATAGGAATATAATCGTAATCCAGTGTTTGTTTACTGAAACGTATCATCCGGCGCGGGCGCACAGTAGGTACACAGTACTATAATTGATCGCCCTGTTGAACTGATCAATTTGTACTTCTTACCCTTAAATAGAACACAGACTGATTTTCCAATTTCAACTCTATGCTCGAACACCTAAGGTTTTAGATAGTTAACTAAGCATATCTAATTAGGGTTTTGATTTGGATTGTTAGAGTAGGAACTTCCTATTTCCTGACAGCGTCATCCTGGTGACTTCGTCTTCAAAATTGGGTTATTCCTATTTTTAGTGAGTTAAACGTCGATGTTTTAATCATCAAATGCCTAGTAGTTACAGAAATTATGAGTTTCTTTTTATTTCATTGAACTCGCTAGAAATAGAAATATATTTCGGTAGATTCTGAACGAGTAGGTATTGCATTAAATGTATCATTGATTGATGAACGATGTGTTCGAATCCGCCCTGACACATTCATTGATAATGCAAAGCTATGTTTTGTACTTACTTTCTCCAAAACTTTTCTTATTCCCCCTCCGATCAAGCCTAAGCTTGACTAAATAATTATGTACGACCCAAGTAATCACTTAGATCGTGACAAACTGCCTTTTAATTTGAAATTTCCACGCACGAGGTCCGTGAAATTGCTACCTGCTACCTGCAGCCATACATATTTACTGTAAGGACGGGGCAAACCGAGGGTCTAAAACGAATTGGGCGCTTCGACCGAATCTGATTTCTCTCCCTCTCATAAGCACTGTGTGTCACCTTAGTTTGGATGCGACAGGTATATTCTCATTCGTTGCGGCACGGCTTCGTAATAAGCCAAAAGGTTTAGGGGCCCGCAATAAATTGACATGGAACAGTAAGGGATGCGACTCACGTCATTCGAATCGAAAATTTCGACTCGAATAGGTAGATACATTATGTACGAGTATATTGAAATTTTTATTCGAATAATCGAGTAGGTATCGGGTTAAAAACATGATCTCGTGCGTGGAGTCGAAAGAGAATGGTGAGATGAGAGAATGATCTACAACTTTTTGTTTTTCTTGTTTCCAGAACAAAGATAGGTAGGTACTGCTTTCAAGAAAAGGGAAAAAAATCGTACGTTCAACGTTTATTAAATTATTTTTCAAAAATAGGAAAGACGAGGATATTTGTCATAATTTAACGTCTTTACCAATTTTCAGCTTATGATTTTTTTGCCTAAGTATGTCTATTTTGGTTCGCCTACGAAACAGTAGGCCTAAATAATTTTAATCCGAGTCCAGTACGAGTTTTTTCCATCGATTTATTTCCGATATTCATTAAGAGATTCGAGTAAATCTGATCGCGTCACTATTATGGACCCACGTGGGGGATTAAAGGTTGTTTGTTTATGACCACCTGATGGCAGCATCATCGCCCGTAATAAACAATTGACCCGCCCGTAAAGGAGGGAGTATATTATGGTAGCCATAGACGACTAATTTATTACTTTAATAGTACCCCTTGGAGTGGTTATCAGTGGAATGTAAAATACGAGACCCCATTAGTGAAATAAACAAGGTTTGTAAGTATGAAATGCAAAATCGATATATATCTAATCGTTAGGCCCGCCACATAAACATTACAAAACTCGGCTACTTGTTAAATTAAAATTGTCAGGGCACAAAGATAGGTGTGTGACGGGTTTAATACGACAAGAAAATATCAAAAATAAAGTAAATTTTGCCGTAGAACCATGTCACAGATTCACAAAATCTTTTTCCTTATGTAGCTGACTTTCAAATTCCGCATCCATTAATCATTGTTATTAAATTGTGCCAGTATTGCATACGGATCCCCTGATTGCAATTCGATCACTCTCCCCGTGCATTCGCGCCATCGGCGTATAGACTTTGTCGCGTCATAGTTAGTCTGCAAGTCATGGGGTGTAGCGACATCCACGCTCGAGCTTTTTTGTCAATTTGTACAACTTCGTATTCTATTCAAATGTGGGTCTTATTCGTAATGTAACAGAGAAAAAGGGGCAAATGAGGATTTGGGGCATATTTTGGCCCATCATGCTAGTAGGGTCACCAAAATAATGGGTGCCTTTATTTTTATCGAAATGCGTCTGTACTTTTGATGGAGTTTTGTTACTTTATCTATATTATACGTTTTTTTGATAGGTGGCAAACGAGCAGACGAATCACTTCACGGTAAGCGATTGTTACCGCCAATGGGAAAAGGAGCGCTTATGAAAGGGGGGGTAGCTTCGATTCGTTCGTAACGTACGGTTCCTTTTAGGCCCTCGGGTGATATCCCGATGGGTTATGGGACAACTGGCTGGAAAAAAGCTACGGTTACTTTTTTTTTGATGATGATAATACTGACTAAACTCTACTTAACAAAAAAATATTGGTGAAGTTAAGTTAGAGCAGAAACGAGCAAAACATCTTGAAATTCTCGGGCGAATTGTAGTGACCCCCTAAGGGTCTTCTCGCATCCGTTACCTAGCTAAGCTTCAATTGACGTTTTGGTACTAGAACTTAGATTCATCATCATCATCAGCAGCAGCCCAAACTCGTCCACTGCTCGACATAGGTCTCCCCTAATGCACGCGACTGCTCCCGATTTTCGGCCACTCTATGCAGCCCACTCAGCCAGCCTTCGAATGTCATCATCCCATCTTGTCGTAGGGTCTAGATTATTGTCCGTATAATGTAAAACATTATGCTCACCCTATGTACCTTGTGTAGTCAACTGTTTAGTCATGGTACGCAATCATGTGACAATTTTAACGCAATATGTGCGACACCATTTCGTGATTAAATTACATAGGGACATAGGGCAAAAACTGCTACATCAACATTGGAATAAAAACAGATTTTAGAACTGAATACAACAGAAAGATTTCTAAAGATAAGGAATAAACATTCGCTATTGTGGGGTAAGTTTGTTAATATCTACACAGTCCAACGTCAGTTGAATAGACGACGTTTTGGACACACATTGTTTATTTTTTTGACAGTATTTATTTTATCTCTGACTCATTTAGGGGTGCCATGGTGTTTTTATTTATGTTTTTTGCGACAGGGTGCAGGGGGTGACACGCGAACCATCCCGATGAGTCATGGTAAATATTCTATGGATTGTGTTTCCAAAAGAATTTAGGTACCTAGATATCATGTCGCCTGTCCGCTCGAAAGCTGTAGACTACAAAGATATTTATTATGCATTGTATTTACAAAAGAGTAAACCAAATATTAGGCAGGTATTTACTAATAGGTACCTAATGCATGTGATTATAAGAATTGTAAATTTTGAAAAGTCCATGTAAATACTACTTATATGTAGCTTGCGGGTAGTTTGTGAATACTTTCATTGAGGAACTTGTTCGTTTCCTTTACAAAACTACTTATAATAATACATATATTATATTTTTCTGTTAATAGTTTTTTCCACGAGTCTAAGGTCATACTTATATACTTAATTAAACTTTCTTTGTTATTGGCGAATTTAGTGTGTTGCAACGACTGACGACCTCGTAAAATGAACTTTCTTAAGTTTACTTTTAAGAATATTTTGTTAATTTATTCTTCGAAACAATAGTTCGCATCGCATGCCCATAATGACATGAGTTCCGATGTTTCGATAAAATGAGATGAACAGTTAACAAGATTACTGTACAATTAAAAAGCAATAGTCCATACTTATCAATTAAATAACATAAGGAGACTTTTCTTGCAATTATCTGTACAAATAAACGGGTAAAAAGTATGATTTAGCAACGGACAGACAAAATTATCGAGTCGTTATTTTGTTTGTGGCAGCCATCGTCGATGGGTTGTAATAAGTGGTTTGGAGCCGAGATAAAAATGTTAAGTTCGTTTTACGTACTTTTGCAAGTGTTCCGTACATAAAATAAGGCCGTGCAATAGTTTGGCTATTCCCCTTCTTCGCACAAGTTTCGTCCCACCAGTAGGCCAACCGGAATTAAGGTCATAAGCCTTTTAAAAGGCATAAAACAATTGATTTTCCATTGTGTCTGCTGTCTGGGCGTTACGACGTTAATTCATAAAGAAATAAATTAATTGATTTTCGGACGAGCGGAAAGGATATTTTATACGATTACCGTTGGTTTCAATTAAATTGAAAATACACGATCAGACGATCACACCTTCTCTTCTTGTCTTTATTTGTTTCGTGTTAATGTGTTCATAGTTTTTTGTTTTATCAATTTTGTTTTATCTATTTATTTATTTTCTCTACGTTGCGAATGTTTTCTTGTCAATAAACATATTCAAATTTTCCGTTGTAGTATTAAATTGCAAAATTTTGTAGTCTTTTTCAATAAGGATCTCTAAAATGATATTCAAAAGGAAATTGGTGAGTGAAGTGAACATTATCGTAATGGGAGTGAAGTGGGGGGCGCAGGCCGCACACGCACCGACTGCGGCTAAACAAATAGACGGCCATGTCCGGCTACTTCGAGGGCCTACGACAAACCGCTCCCATAACGAACAAATTACTACCACAGTCGCGTGACGCGGCCAAACATAAACTCTCGGCAGAAAATAATTACACACAGAAAGGAGGCTGCCCACTAAGAGCTAAAAACGTGTCATGTACTCACGCATGCGCACTACCGGGGAAATACGCCTTTTCGACCACATTAATCCTAGCCTATGATAGTAAGATTGTCAAACTGTCGAGGTCTGTGGTAGAGGCCGCGCGCTTATGTACTCATGCCGGGAAACAACCCTGGCATATGTCATCGAACTCTTCTAAATTCAAAATCAGGCTGAATCTAACTTCTGTGTGTAATTATATTGTGCTCTCGGCGCGAGTGAATGTGACGGAGGTAGCGTTTCGATTGTAAATCGCGTTTCATTGTAGGGCCTCTACTTTTTGCTTTGCAAGATACAAAATAGCCTTTATTGGCAATTTTGCGTGGAGTAAAAAATATTTAATGACGACGCGTTTAAAAAATGTAATAAGGATTGATACATATCTGTTTCTTTGCAGTCTTGTAATTTGCTAGATGATAAAATACTAATAATTATTTTATTATTAGTATTTTAATTATAATTACGTACGGTGGCCTGCACATCAAGTTACTACAATCTGTCAAATTTCTTCAATCGAACCTGACTTTTATGTCAAACGTGTTTGGTTCAATAGCAACCGAGGAAATTTGACAGATTTTAGTAACTTGATGTGCTGGCCACTGTACAAAGGTTAAGTACCGGCTTAGATACCTACTGCTCCACTGCATGGCGAAGGTCTCCATTATACTCATAGAAATCAAGTCATCGCTAATATGATGAGAACTGATAACAGAGTGAGGAGGGGCCGCTGTAGATAAATAGATCAAACAAACAAGTCATGCTTTTTACCGTAATATAATTAGTGCAATAAAAAACCTTACAAAGTCTCTAAGTAAGAGTAGTAGTTAACAATCATAATTCAAGGATTGTTAAAGTAAAATTATGCAAGAAAGGGGATTTTCATAAGCAAAGATTATGTCTCATCACACGGTTTTACAGGTTTCAGTACATAAAATTGTTTAACCACCCCAATGGAACAGTGGAAACTCCAAGTTACCTTTAAGTGTGGGCTCAAGGTAGTGATGCGACTTCCCTCCAATGACTCGAGTGTTTATTATTAGGCACCTCCGCTCGCGTGGATTTGGTTTGCCACTAAATTATTTTTCAAAATAAATAAATTAATCCTCTTAACCACGTATTCTACCAATCATTCGAAAAAACATTTGTTCATAGATTTTTGGCAATTACCCATAAAAAAAAGTCTTCTTTTCATACAAAGTTGGTCATGTGATGGGGAGTCGGAAAAACCTTCGACAAATTTTCGAAAGTCCTATAAAAAATTATGTAACTAATGTTGTTAGAAGACGTCAAAATATCTACAGATACACCCATAATGTTCGAATCTGTTCAGTAGGTACAACAGCAAACAGACAATGAATGGGATTTATTTTATACTAGCGGCCGCCCGCGACTTCGTCCCCGAGAAAAAGTAACTATTTACCCACTTTTTAACCCCTTACAACCCTCTTTTCGCAATAAAAAGTAGCCTATGTCCTTTCTCAGGGTCTAGATCATCTGTATACCAAACTTCATTTAAATCCGTTCAGTAGTTTTGGCGTGAAAGAGTAACAGACAGACAGACAGAGTTACTTTCGCATTTATAATATTAAGTAAGGAAGTAAGGATTTCCAAACTGTTCTATTAGATGGCGCTGGGTGTCGATTAAATCGCGCAAGTATTTCGTTTTTCGGTTTTAGCTATAAGACTTGTACTATTATGTATTCTGTGCTATAAGTCAAGACTTATTATACCTACCTAAACAATTTACCTCTTTATAAGTGGTATAGATAGCAGTCCCATCACTGCCAGGGCTCGAGGGCTCGCTCTCAGGGCCGCAATATTTCCTTATTATGTCGTATTTTCTTTGCCTCCCTAAATTATTATTAAAATTTACGATAACGGCAAACTCTGGTATCAAGTAATGTGGCGGTTTGTTACGTCTTAGCAGCTGTTTCTTTTTATTTTGTGTACTTTCTCGGCTTTATGGAGTTTTAAAACTGTTGTTGCGGCTATTTGGTGCTTGTATAACTTAATTGAGATTGTTATCCTGAAACCGTTAAAGATTTGGTAAACCTTTACTAAAAAAATACGAATTATGTAGGAATCCGGCAGATAACCAAATTTATCGACATAGCTCACCGGATTAGTAAGCTGAAGTGGCAGTGGGCTGGCCATATCTGCCGCAGAACTGACAAAGCGTTGGGGTAAATGGGTTTTGGAGTGGAGAACGCGTCTTGGTAAACGTAGTGTAGGACGACCTCAGGCCAGATGGAGTGACGATCTGCCGCAAGGAGGGCTGGCTGGAGCTGGAATGTGAGTAGCCGAAGATCAATCAAAGTGGCGAGCATTTGGAGAGGCCTATGTTCAGCAGTGGGCTGATGATGATGAGGAATAGGTATGTACAGCCACACAGTAAAGTACACAAAACTGTAATATTTCTCAATTGAGGAATTTTGATAGGTTATGGTAATTTGACGTGTGGCTGTCTGTACAAGGTGGCAATAGGAACCATAACCGGTGAAGCATTTGGCATGAGGCTGCGCCACTGGGCCATATACCAGCACAATTAGTTAAACACCTGGATGTTATTAATGTACAGAACTCGATATCGCAGTACGTACGTAGGTAAGTCCTACTGTAGTTACAGCCTATGCAAACTTATTACCTCATAGCCAACATGTTTCTCTCTACATTTACCACCTCCTCTTTTAATCCAATTTAAACTTTAGCGCTCCAATGATAAGAGCTTTTTTAACTATTAATAATTTCGTATTTGATTCAAGAGTGCATTAGTCGCAGGTGCTAGGTATTCCCCTCTTGATGAACGAAGCATTCCTGAGGGTAGGTTAATTATTCAATACCATAATGTTATTGAGAGTTCAGAAATATGGAAGAAAATATTTCCGTTTTTATTAGGTTTCTTCGCGCGATACCATAAATATTAGGCTCGTTTATTGAAATAATTTATATTGTACGCTACGTGTAGGAATGTTCGCTTGCCATTTTTAATTATATTGAATATTTGGCGTTCCCAAACGTCATTAATTAAACAGTGAGTCAATTATAAGAGACCATTTCAGCAAACCGTAAAAAAGCAACCAGCTGTTAATTAAAATCTAAATAACGTTTCTCCTAAACCGTGTTTGTTCTTCGCAAACAAAAACATAATAAGGAAACTGTTAATTTTATACAATTAAAAAATAAAATAAGTAATGGTTCTTGGCGGCGCGCATTAACAGTTAATAAATAATAATTTAAATTATTCGGACGTCGCTCAGCCGTCATGTCCGATGGTGAAACACGGCACTTGAGAGGAACGTTTACGACGGCGACCAAACATGATTGCATTCTATGGATTCCGTCCTACAATAGATAGATACTCTTTAATACACAACAAAATTTAAGAACTAAGGATACAGATATTCAGTGTATAATTAAGTAGGCGAACAATTTAGTTAGTCTAATTTGAAGCGGGCCTTACGACCAAATTCGAGTTCCCATCCCTTTCACACGCGCTGTGTGCGCTCTTGAATGAATGTGACAGGTATATTCCTTTCTCAGAGTCGCCCACTCAATTTTATCTATCATGATGAGTTCAAGCAACTGTACGTCTTATGCCTAAGTAGGTATAGATTCTGTAACGGTCCGCCATTTGCCTAATTTGACCTATGATCGTTTGAGGAGGTTAAAGTTGGAGAGCACACTGGTCATTCCACTGGTCCTTGCAGGTGTATGGGCTATAGGCAGTGGCAACCGCTTACCATCAGGTGATCCGTCTGTTTATCTGCCACCTCTCACATGAAAAAAAAATCATACCACACTGTTTCGTATTGCGTTTATATGCTATGGAAGAGCGAGATACAAGCAAATGAGCTTTAAAAAGGAGCATCAAACACAAAATATTGTATCCAGTGTAAGTTATGCAATATACATTTTTGTATTTTGTTTAAACTTAGTCCTACACTAATACCAACGCATGGCCCGCCTTCCTCTCTCGTCTGACGCGAGGTGATTACGTGCCTTGTTTATTTTGTTATTATTATTGTTTTTTATCTAAACACGATCGTGATTATCGAGTCCGACTGTACGTCCCGGCTCTTGAGTGATTCCGTTTTACGTTACTCGTTTAGGGGACCGCATCTTGAAAAGGTCGTTGAAAGAACCTTTTTGTGTTCCAAATATGACATTTGTTTGTAAGCTGTTAGTTCTTTGTCGCGACTCACTAATCGAAATACCTAATACTTAGGCCGGATTCGACCAAATCTTCATCCGAGGATAAATGTATGGTACAACCACGTACAACGCTCCGATTCGTACCTATGGAATGACAGCCAAAGATTTACGGTTAATTTGTCGATTGTCGGTTAGATTGTCGGTTAAAGTTTGTCGAATCGCACCTAGTCAGATGACACAAGTGAGCCGTCAGCTCGTTTGTCCGCTATGATGGTTTTTTTTTTATTTGTACCTACACAGGTGCGATCTTACTTTTCAACGGCATTGATAGCGAGATTTGAGTCACTCTTTCCAAACTTGAATGGGCAGATAAAGAGCTACGGAACCACCGCGTAGCTCAACCTCTCGCACTTGACCTTATTTTACATGCGGCATCGTACTTATGGGTGCACTGACTTTCTATGGAAAAGAAATTAGAAAATTTATTGAATTACTGTTAACGTGTGTTATGGCTCAGCGAGACGTCGTTGTAATAAATTATGTCTCTGTGTATTTAAGAGGGCGTAGTTTGGATGCTGTTAAGAGGCATTTGCCGTAAAGCCGATAAAATGTTGAAGCAGACATGTGTCAGGCCAGATGGAGTGACGATCTGCGCAAGAGGGCTGGCTGGAGCTGGATGCGAGTAGCCGAAGATCGATCAAAGTGGCGAGCATTTGGAGAGGCGTATGTCCAGCAGTGGACTGCAACAGGCTAATGATGATGATGATGAGACATGTCTTGGACTGAAGATCGTGGAAACTATGTGTAACGCACAATAGTCCAAGTAGTGAGTGCGGAAACAGGAGTCCACTTTGCATACCTACGAGTATGTGTCTGCTGACGCTTTTTGGACCTTCTATGTTCTGGTAAACCTTAGGTGAGCCGTCGGCAACGACTGTAATAGATGAGGAAATTCTTTGATAGAAATCTATGATGAAGCAACCGTTCTGAACAACATTTATTTTGTTCTATGACTTTTGTTTTTATTAATATCGACATCTCATATTGACATGGTTCCGTACAAAGTTGCTCAAGCACTTGTGTTACAGATCAGACAACAGAGGAACTAAGTATTATTTTTACTACTTTTAGATATTTATATTTACAGTCAAATTGAACAAACACAAGTTTAGTGTTCGTCATACGAATGTTTGTTCAGGGTGGGGATCGAACCCAAGACCTTTGGCGTATGAGGCAGGGTCCCTACCAAATACACAATCCGGCAGGTCAAAATCAGTTAATTAGAAAATGTTAATTGGAAATCATCAGGTTTTTGGAAATTGGCATACAGAAAGTCAACTTAGTATTCACAGTTGGTCACGTGACTGGTTAATTGTATATGGGGACTCAAAAAATTGTATCAGCGTTTTTCAAAAGTCGTAGAAAAAGTGTTGTCCAGAATGCTTGGTAGAAGAAGTGGTTATTGGTATGTAAATATTCAGACACATACCCTGTAGGTAGGTAGATACTTAGTTTAAGCACAGAATACATAATAGTTGGCTTAAGTAAGTAAGTACGAGCTCTGCAATCAACTCGCGCGCAATCCTAAGCTGTTGGTTCTAGAGCGACTGTTTCGCTACGAATAGATGAGCAGGCACCCGTGTTTGTTTGTTGGTAAAATATTGTTTCCGCATGACTGCAGTCGATTTAGAATGCAATCACATAAAGGTAAACGGCTCTTAAATTTTATGAGGTCTGTCTTGGCGTGGGAGCCAAGTTTGTGTGCATTTAATTTATTTCTGCGGCATGGTGTAAAAAGAAATGGATTTTTAAGCAAGTGTTATTATTTTTTTTTTGGTTCGTTTGTTGTTTATCAATCATGCGAATATTATAGAAACCCTTGATACACCGTGAACTCGCCAATTAGGGCTCCATTCGCAAAGTACTTACCTACTACCATTATACCGTCCGAATTCAATTAGTTACTATGGATTATGGTAGAAAATGTGTGTCTTTAAGTCAAGAGTAAAAGGCTACGCTACATCTTAGACCTTATTGTCACTCTCCATCAGGTAAGGTGAGGTCAAGTGCCAACCTATTTATTATTAAAAAAAAATGTAGCACCGGTAATTTAGCAATCAAAATATCTATAGCGATAAATATCTACTAATGACCACGCACGCTTGGCATTTTTTCAAACGCTTTCAGTATGGAATTGTGTAGGTATTTACTGCCGCACGTTAATTAAACCTTAATTGTCACTTAAGTAAAAATATTGACTCTTATTTTAAACTAGGTATCTATTAATTAAGATAATGAGCATAAAAGTTCAATGCCGTCACTGAGTGCAGCAAACGTTCACGCAGAATCTACTTAGGTTTCTTTCTATCGAAGGCGTTCACGCGATCGAAGATTAGGTACTCGAAGAGTAGGTACCTAGATGGTTGAAAAATGTTGTTCGTGTGACCTTTTTCTCCGAAATCAAACACGACCCAGCAACAGGAACCGCGATTGTATAGAATAGTTTGACACGCGATACGAGCGATAGTTTCGACTTGCGCCTACCGCGGCCCGTTTGATCGGCCATGTTGATCTCGCATATTGAATTTGCATTGTGCCCGGTTTTTGCCTTGAACGTGACTGCCCGCGATAGTAACGTGTTGTTATGATTGTTGGGCGCACGGTAGGTTGCTGGCCAAGTTTGCGTCTGCAGCTAATTAATTATGAACGATGAAAATAAATAATGCGTCAAGAAAGTCTGGCAAATGGCTTTTTGGGGAACTAACGGAGTTCCCTTAATTTATAACCAATGGGGTTTACCATACCCTAGGACATAATCGGCAGTGGCGCAATCTCATCAAAATTAATTTCACGACTATTGACTCATTACCTATGTACTCGTATATCATATCGAAGAATCTGAACCGCAGCGTTTTACTAGGCCAACAGAGATCTTAGTGTTTTCAAATTTGGGAACCAAAGCTATAAAATTGCAGTTATTTATGTAAGTTATTTAAGTACCTACTAAAATTTTATTTATTAAGTAGGTCTACTATAGGGATCCTAAAATTTATAACATTATGTTTTTAGACCAACTTTTAGCAAGTCTTCTTAGTGATTTGATAAACTCATAATTTACTATATTTTATTAAGCCATGTAAAAGCCTAGATTGAGTTTAAACTAGCTTATTTTTATTTTATTTAAATGTAATATTTAGTCCTAAACTTACTCTATTAAAAACTTACCGTTGTTAAAACATTTTTACGTTTTTAAGCGGAGCATAACAAAGTATCTTCGTCGCCTCTTCTCTGCACAGAACTTGGCGTCTTTTCCCACACATGTTTTCACGGGATTAAGTTACTTAGTAATAAATTCTCGCTTTGTTCTGCCGCCATTTTTTGTTGAACCTTGTTAGCCGTAGTGCGAATAGTGATAACTGATAATTATTGGGCGGCATTCTGCTTTACCAGTAACTATAGTGTATTGGAACTTTTAACGAAGCGTATATGTTAGAACGAGATTGCTCTAGGCTATATGAGTAATGGCATCGCTTCTTTGCGATGTTTTTATGCGTAAATCAATTGGTTGAGCTGTCATCGTTTACTGCTGGGCTTCGACAAAGATTACCATGTTACGTCATGCTTCGGTTTTAACCAGGAATAGCCACGAAATGTTATTGCCTACGGTTTTTTCGTTATTATTACCAGGCGTAGGTATTTGATTGACCTATTAATCATAATTGTAATAAAAATGCTTGTGTGTACACAATGCCCACTCACTTTTCTTAGTTAGATTATGATTTTGGCCTGTAGGCGCATTTTATGTAAGTTGCTACATGCTACAAAGAGTTTTCAAACAGTTATTTTACGCTGTTTGAGCTACCAGTTTTAAGCCACATATCACAGCAACATTAGTCAACTTTGGAAACAGCTGTGAATAAAAGAAGAATGAAAAGTCTAACATAGGTTCTTGTTATCACCTAAGCTATATCCAGAATAATATCGGTCGCCCGGGGCGGAAGAAATTAGGTAGCGTAGGTAGGTAGCTTATTAGGTGCAGGCGGACTCAATAAGCTACGCTACTGTAGATGCATAGATCAGAGCAAGAACAGATAGTACTAGATGAGAAGTATAATTTGTATTTCAGTATCGCGTAGTGAGCGCCTTGATCAATCCCCTTAGCTGGCAGGTGTGCGACATCACCCAGTTCCGAACGCGCACTCCGCTGATTGCGAGCAGCCATTAGCATCTCTATTGTTGTACACTCGTACTGGTAAACATGTGAACATCCTAAGGTAGTCATTATTATTATACATTTTTTTGGAGAATTTCAACCACTTTGAAACGTGGTCGCTTACAATGGGCCTAGTAACAAAACTGTGGGAGAGCCACGCTTCGGCATGAATGGGCTCGACCGGAGTGATACCACTGCCTCATAGAAATTCGGCGTGAAGCAGCCCCTGTGCTGTGTTTCGCCGAGTGAGTGAGGGTACCGGAGGCCCACCCGGGGGTAGGGGATAAAAGGTTGGCAGCGCACTTGTAACTCTACTAGTGTTGCAGGTGTCCATGAGCGGCGGCATTGCTTACTATCAGGTGATCCGCCTGCTCGTCTGCTACTTATCACATAAAAAAAAAGTCACTCAGAGGGCAATGGGGAGCTATGCTCGGAATCGCGGGAAAGGGTCGCGGGAATTCCTTGATCCGTATGAAGAACATTGGGGTAGACCTATGCCCAGCAGTGGACGTCTATCGGCTGAAATGATGATGATGGTAATGAACCTCCCTCCCCGCTCTTGATAGCAAAGTACAAAGTATTACATAGGTTTTATTTTTCCTGTTTACGAAAAATTAACAAACCCAAGAAAGGCGTTATAAAAATTTTGTTCAAAAAGATTGGTGGAAGCAGTATCAAAGGGATGTAAATGTTCACAGATACACCCTGTGTTTATAATTATTTTACTTGTTCGATACAAAGTAACAAAGTTTCATTTTTCCCAATTGCAGTGTACATGACCGGGGAAACGGCCCGGGAACTAGTGCGCGTCTTGGTAATTTGAAAGCGCCCCTCTCCCCCCCTCCCCCCTCTTCGCCTGCCAGAACTCTACGTGGTGACTTTTCTTTTTCTTGTACTCCACTTTCCATTTTCATATCGAGGTACTTAGGCGTGTTTTGCATTCGTAATGCATCGTGCTTTTCTGATTACTCAGCAGCTCAGGTACATTCCTGCTTCGGTAGAGTTTGTACACTTCACATTTCGTTGTTTAAATTCTCCTTCCTAACAATTTTCAGGAAAGAAAATAAGTACTAATCAGGAATTTAGGTAAGTAAGTTACTTCGTTTTGATTGAACCTGTCTTCCATGTTTCTAATCTTACACTAATGCCAATAGATGGCGCTGGGTGTCGACTACATTGCGCATGCGTTTTGCTTTACATAAGCCATGACATTGATCTGTAAGATTAACCTCTTTATATACCTAGTATAGAAGATAATAATATATTTTAGAACTAAGGGGGTTACCATACCCAATACCATAACGGCAGTGGCGCCATCAATTAATTTCTTAATTTTATTGACTCATTATACGCGAGTTATTACAAAATGAGGTAAAAGCTAACATTGACAATGTACTCGATAACAACAATATAAATCGAAAGTTAAAAGTATACCATCAGCGAATTTTCCACTTAGCGCCTGAAATATTTCCCTTGTATAATCTGTGATGTGGCTATTCACACTTTTAGGCGCTTCATTTGCTTAAAACTTCGTAACCATTCTACATCGACGGCTATGCAACATGTTTCTGAAGTATGTATGCCTATGAAGGGCGTCTTACTTTGGTTTTTGCCAAACATAGATTTTGCTCTCGTTAAATCTTTTCCACATTCACAGTGCTTACTTACAAGTCTTACAACCACTCGTTATAACCTATTTCTTCAGTCTTTTGTCGGATCAGACTAACTGCAGTCTGTTTGAGCTGGCTGCATTCGGATGCAGCGCCCTGGGAGCGCTTTGATCTGCGGCGCAATATGCGCGAGTCAACAAACCCCTATCTCTGCAGTTAGCGTTACCTTGTGAGGCGGGTGCATCTTCTGATAGCGGTTACGTTTGACTCACCTAGCTTTGCTGAGTAGTAGATAATGTTTTATTCATGATTAGAAAGGATTTTATTATAGTGGATTAATCCAAAGAACAGTAGGTATAATTATGTATACCTACTATAAACTGTAGGTATAATGTTAAAGTAAATATTATATTTGTCGGTGAAGGAAATAAAAAGGCGCCAAAAGCAGGTGCCGTAAAATTTGATGGAGCGAAACCGTAGACGCGTCTGTGGCATCAGAGAATTTTAGAGGTGGCTTTACGAAGAATATAGTGATTAACAATATGTTAAACAATTTTGTCTACTCAGTCACCAGCCCGGCTAGCTCAGTCGGTAGAGCATGAGACTCTTAATCTCAGGGTCGGGGTTCGAGCCCCACGTTGGGCGAAATACCTTTTGTCCTTTTTTTCAATAAAATTAATTTTAAGTACATATCTACCTTATTATAAAATAATTATTTTAAAAATTTACGTGTGTTAATTGACCCTAAATGATATTTTTCTGTTTAAAAGAATCTTATGAGGTAGAGTGAATAGTTACTGAAAATTATCTTAAAAAAGTAGGCATAAAAAATGTACATATTCATTTTGGAAAAACTCAATTCATTATTTATTTACACAACGTTATTTATTTATTTAAAATAGTACAGTGTACAAAAAATTATATTACATTACATTTAGCGCCATCTGTTTCAAACGTTATAAAACTGTCTACAGTCTAGAAGTAAAAAAGCACGTGTTCATTTTAGTGTTGTTATTACTGAATCCCACTAGATGGCGTTAATCATAGGAATGAAGCGCCATCTAACAGATATTCTGTGCAATAAACTTCAAGTTAATGTTTTTTATAATCTAGTTTAATCTCATTTCTACAGATGGCAGGCAAGTCGTTGTGATAAGTATTGTTTACCGTAGTCAATAGATGGCGCTTGGTCACCTAATCTCGAAATGTATTCTACTAAATTAGAATAAAAATTTTCGAGATTAGTGACCAATTTAGAATTTTATTAGGGTAGAAGACTACCGTTGGAACTATGTACCTAGATTATTATGCGTAATTAATTGCTCTCATACCCTCGTCTCGAAGTACCTACAAGCAAATTATTTTTATTTTTTGTTGCAAGTTTATGACCCGTTTAGCTCAGTGGTTTGAGCCAAGATTGAAGCGATTGGAAGCGGTTCCATCGCAATAGATCAATTTTGTTCATTAAACAACTGATATAAGTACCTATTGGGTTTGGTCTGAAAAATCTTGGTGGTAAAAGCTTTCATAGTGGACCACGAATTTTGACTCTCATCATTCAAGTCAGAGCGATGGTAGCCCAGTGGGTAACAACGTGCCTTTTATACGAGGGGTTGTGGTTCAAACCGGAGCATGCACAAATTCTACCATTACCTTGGCGGCGCTCAAACCGTTGCGCTAAACGGGTCGTCAAAATGTCATAAAGAAACATAAAGAAGATTTATAAAAGCAGTTTGTAAATATATTTTTTATTTAAATGTGCGTAGTGCCTACATTTTAATGACTTGACATTTTAACATTAAGTTTTTCTTACCTGACTAAGGTGTTTGTATACTGTATCTGAGTGGCGGGTAATTGCTTGGCTTCCTCCGCGACATCGTTTAGCGCAATTTGTATTGTTTCTATAAAACGAAGC
Source organism: Cnaphalocrocis medinalis (assembly GCA_014851415.1). Taxonomy (NCBI): domain Eukaryota; kingdom Metazoa; phylum Arthropoda; class Insecta; order Lepidoptera; family Crambidae; genus Cnaphalocrocis; species Cnaphalocrocis medinalis. The sequence continues at coordinate 14,139,146 of CM026275.1, read as the reverse complement.
CGACATGCGACCGGCAGCTTATTGTCGGTGACATCTTGCTTTGGACACCATGGTTAGGATATTTGTCTTGTGCTTTGTGATTTATGGTAAGATTAATTCAATATTTTTCTAGGAACGGTACTAAAAGTGATAAGTGTCAGTGCATCTTTGAAAGGGAGACTAACGAACAGCCTGGTGTTGTGGGCGTCCATCGGCAGCCGCAATCGCTTACCATCAGGTGATCCGTATGCTCGTCTGCCTCCTTTCATATAAAAGAACGGACATCAGATGGTCATTTATGTGATCATCACCAACCACAGAAAATCAACTTATTAAGGCATCAAAACGACTTCAAGATGCGTTTGCCTGCCATTTTGGAAGATGCAAGGATCTTTTTTTTTAAATTTTAATGTTGGAAATACCGCTGTAGGAAGTTGATTACACAATCAGGGGGTGGCGACTGCCACCTATGGATAGATTTAGATTTTAACGTGAGAGAGATACGCTTTGGCATCAATAAGACGGACTCGACCAGAGTGATAGTGACTACAAAAAAATAGCGTGAAGACTGAAGTAAGTAGCTGTGTTTCGCCGAGTGAGTAAAGGTATCGGAAAGGGTTAAAAAGTTGGCAGCACGCTTGTGACTCTACTGTCGTCGCGGCTTATACCATCACGTGATTCGTTTGCTTGTCTGCAACGGGTTACATAGAAAATGGATCGTTATGTTAATAGAATGAGTGCCTGCATTCGCATGAAGTTTTATTAGTCTTATTTTTTTTAAATCGTACCGATTTGTGTTTTTCTGTAAAATTACCGAATGCGTTTACTCTCTAAGACTCCTGGAAGGTTTTCACTCTGACACTGTTGTTTAATATCCCACCCAATAAGAACAAATTAGACATAAATAGTAACACCAAGTAAGTGGAAGGATGTGGGTGGATTGATAAAGCTTACTCGGTACCTACCTACTCATAATAATCCTTCTATGTCTGTTTTTTCAACAATAAACTCACGTGTTTCGTCAATTATTTACCACCTGCCTAATGGCAGACGAAACCACAACTCATTGGGATCTAAGTGAGATAGCATCATTGTATAAACCCACTAGACTAATTAACTCTCCAAATGAATCGTTTTATTCGAACACTAAAATAAAAAGTCGATGATTCCTATAATTTAAGCACTAAGTAATTTTTCCTCGAAAGATGATCTTCTAAATGGCGTAACATCGCGGTACTTATATATTTTTTGGTGTTATGACTTAATTGTCAATCGTCTTCCAGTAGGTATTATTAATGGGATGCACACAGACCCTAAATAATTGACATTGCCACGATGTAGCTGGGCTGGTTCTACTATCTGAATGATGCGTAGGTCAGACGACAGTCGCTTAATTAATCTTGGATCATGGTCCACGCGTGGGTACCTGGTCTCCGAAGCGACATCTTTAGACGCAACTAGGAACGAGACGCGGGGATGATGATGAATTGTGTTTTCATTTGCAAAAACCCTCATTATAATGCCAAGCTAAGCTTTAGACAAAAAACCAGTGCTTTGTCTTCAAAAATATATTTTAGTAACTATTACATAATGGGTTGATAAATAGATTGCTTCAGAAATGACTTTGCAACTGTCTGCCATTATTCCTTCCTATGAGCATTTATCATTGTAGAACGGTAAATAGGTTTTGAAGCTCAAGGTGAAAATTTCATTGTCATTGCCGTAGTAACCCTGCCCTTTAATAAATCGATAAACTTATAACAATAACTTTATTTTCAGCACTCGTCAATCCAGGCCGAAGTATTTCTTCGAAAATGGATTTCGGAAACGAAGAAATCACTACTGTTGTTGCCAATGAAACTAAAGGGGACGATGAGGATGTAGAAGTTAAACATACTATTGTAGTTTCGACTAAGCTTAAAAATAATAATCGACGAGGATTACATGGTCGGGGTGAAGGTGAGCTTCTTCAGTTCCTGTTAAGTTAGATTGGACAGACAGATACTGTAGATGTAATTACTAGGTACGAGCCAGTGGCTAGCTTAATTGTTATTTATAAGTTATTTCTATTTTTATACTGAATCATGAAACTCTTAATTGCATGTACTTTTTGCAAATTAAAATAGACTTCTTCTTAACAAATACCTACTCGATAAGTAGTTTCACCCTTGTCGAAATGTCCTTTCAGGAGACTCCGGCGTATTGACCTACAACGTAGGCCGAAGCGACAAAGAAGATAGTGGCGAGGTTCCAGTTGTTGCCGGTTACAAATCTGTGGAAACCACTCAAATAGGACCCCAGACTCCAGACACAAGGCTCAAATTTACCCAGACGCAGTCTTCATAAACCGCAACATTCGCGATGAGTACGACGTTTATCCTAATGTTGCTTTGACTCCTTCGCAATGGAAACCTTCAAATTTCTACAACAACATTAATTGGTGGCAGCAGCAAGAGTCTGTTGGGAGGAGAAATTATAGACCAGTAAATACTAATAAGTTGAATAGAAAAATAACGGATGATGCAATGAAAGATTTCTACTGCAAAAAATGTAGGGAGATGAGTTTCGGCCAAAACGGGAGAGGATGTATACAGCAGAGGAGTGCGTGGGTCGAGACGACGACAGCAAAGATGAAGTTAGATGGTAAATTGGCGAAATTAAACTAATGGGTTCGTTCTATTGTTTTTGTTCAAGCCGTGACCGTAATGGTGTTTAGCAAAAACAGCTCAGATGCTATCGGATCGACCTTGGGCTGTCGTTCTGTTTGAAGAGCATGGCGTAATCTGACGTGCGCGACCGATGCGCGCATGTGGTATTTTATAATTGGCTGCGTTTAGGTGTAATTGATTCATGTGAAGTTTTTTGTAAACAAATTAAAATAGTACACTTTTGTGCTAGCAAATATTATTTTAGTCATGAGCTTCATGGCTTACTGAGCATATGCCTAAACAAACATTCCTTTAACAGGCTTTGCACACATTTATGGTTGTTAGTGTTATATTGTGTGTAAAAACCTACCATTTGTAGCGTTGTCCGTGTGGATCAGAAGACAGAAGAAAGGATTCTCATAGTAAAACTATTGTTGTAGCGTAGTGATAATGTTGCTTCTTATTTCGTATTGCAATGTAGTGTTAAAATCAGTCCAAAACTAGATTTGAGTTTATTTATAGGTACGGACAGCCGCACATCAGGTTACTACAATCTGTAAAATTTCCTCAGTTGATATTGAACCAAACACGTTTGACATAAAGGTGAGGTTCGATTGAAGAAATTTGACAGATTGTAGTAACCTGATGTGCGGCTGTCTGCAGTAAAATTATAACGTAAAGATGATGAACTGATTGTTCACATGAATTTACTCTATCTATTTTATTTTGTACCTACAATTACATAGCGCCTGAGCTGTGTTGTGTTTCATCGAGTGAGTGAGGCTACCGGAGGCCCATTAGTGGGGAAGGGGGTTAAAGGTTGCCAGCGCACTTGTGACTCTACTGGACAGGAGTCTATGGGCGGCTTACCATCAGATGACCCGTCTGCTCGTCTGCCACCTATGACATAAAAATGGCTTAGCAATATTAAGGAAAAATTCAAACACTGTGTTTGCCACGAATCCAAACAACTTTATTTTCTAAAGATTTCGTAAACATAATACTTGCATTTTCACCTATTTAAATAGGTAACCTAATACCTACAGGATTGCAAATAGGTATATTTGAGATCTAACTAGGTAGGTAGTAGGTAGAAAATCAATTAACCAATGATGTGCATGTGGCCAGATTTGGAAGAGGTTACAAAAACAGTATTGCAATGATAATGGTTGTTTCAAAGACACTCGTACAGACAAAGACAGAGCATACGTTTTTGTTTATATTCTAAAATATATTATCATTATCGTTTATAATTTATCTCTGTTTCACATCTTAGAGGAGACTTCTTACTCTAGCATAATTTTATCACTTCGGTAATTAATGATAGTAGGAAAACCCTGACATGAAGACACATCAACAACACATAAGTAATTAAGATTCTAGGATGAATGTCGTATAGTACAACGCTCAACCTCGGATCAGCTTTTAACAATTTTAGTAACTTAAGATGTATTTTGTTACAGTCAACTTGACTTCTATCTTTATCTGAAGTGAAACTGTGAGGTAAAATTTACTAAATCTTAACACTTTTAGTAACCTTAATATGATATGTAACTTGATACAGCAAAACGATGTCAAATTCTTTTTGATACTTATTTCTTTATCTTAAGTTAAACTGTTAGGTCAAATTTCCAAAATCGTCACGATCGAGTTCAATAAAACAATTTTTCTATAGGGGTTTATAACTTTTGTCTCACTTTTTGTCCGCCATTTTAGTTTTTTTCTCAAAATAATGGATGAACTGATAAAAATCGACAGATCACATCAAATATCGAGGTAAATACACAAGTATTAATTTACCTCGATATTTTAATGTATTTTGATAAGATCAATAGATTTTTGACGGTATCTTCCATGGCCACTATTATGAAGAAAAATAGATAGTACATATTTTTTTTCTTTTACAGAAACAGAATACAGTTAGCTATTATTACAAGTACAACATCAGAGAACAGAAAGTAGGTACATCAATGCTTAGTAGCAATTTCTTCTAGGTAACAAAAAAAACAAAATGGCGGGCAAAACCTAAGTTAGCCAAGCTCCTCAGACCAAAATACGAAACCCCTTTCTTGATATCAAATCAAATCAAATCAAATATTATTTATTTTTCTCTCACATAAGACATAATTAACCGATAACAGAAGGTATAGCTGGCGGCATAAAATAATGGCAATGACCGTTTGTTTGTGCACTTGTTAAAAAGAAGTCTTTCTACTAGAGTTGGTTTCTGCGCACTCAAGGTCATCGTCATCGCCCCGTGCCGCACACTATTACACTTTATTATTTGTCCTTGTGTTGTATAAACCTAGCCTGTTCCAAATCTGGCCTATCGCTCCGGGTCCAGCTTAGCTGTGGACCTTGTATCTGGTGATCTGGCCGTTGTTGTTGACGACGGTCTCGGCGCTGCGGGAGCCCTGCCGCTCGCCGTTCACGTTGGATGAGGAGGCGAAGGATGAAGAGGAGACGCTGTAGTACTTCCCTCCGTCAGTGTTCGGGGTCTCAGCGAAGCGGCTCATGATGTTCACGTTCTCTTGGTTCTAGAAGGGTGAGGATACGTTGATCACTTATCAATGACTTAGGTCGCTGGTTTACAAGAAAAGACCTAGCAACACATCGGGGGTTACAGATGTCCATAAGGTCTGGTGATTACTTAGTAACAAGAGTACCGCTAGCGAACAATGTAAAACATTTCTTATATGCTTTGAACCATAAAACTTCCGGATCCAGCTCAAGTATTATCGAAGGAACAAATAAGTGATAAACTATTATCAATTTGCGGTAGAAAATAATATCAGTTGCATACTAAGTAGCATGATGGTTGTTACGAATATCAGACAGCAGAAGATTTAAGTATGTTATCAAAATCAAAATATTTTTGAGACTTGGTTCAAATGGATTTCAGAATCGTAGTTTCTTTTATCTGCTGTAAAGAAAAATGTACGCTGATGTAAATTAAAGAGTCTGTAAATCATTCTCAGCGAGATAGCATTTCCGTGGCAGGTCTTTAAATCCATATTCCTTTGAATTTTTATATCAGTGTTTAAATATTACAACATTTTAAACAGACGAGTTTTCGGTAAATTTTCTGATGTCAATTCCGGAAGTGTTTAGGTTTACAGACTGCCACGGTAATGATATCCCGATGACGATGACCCTAAACCAAAACACGAATCCTCTCTTACCGGGTTCTCCGGACTTATAGCAGCGACCTGATGCGTGAAGCCCGGGCCCGCGGCGGCCCCCGCGTACGCGGCCTGTCCTCCCCGCGGCATGTATGAGGAGAAGTCTCCGAACCCACCGAAATTGTCAAACCTGCCGGGGGAATGCGGAATATAGCCGGCCTGGTTCGACGTCAGATCGTACGCTTTCTTCGCCGCGTTAAACGCTAACCTCTGATTCTCTAAGTTCTGATTGAACGCCCTGGAACACACAAAGGATTGAAGCACACACAAGCACAGAATGTAGAATGCAAGGAAAGCGAGAAGTGGATTAGTCGGAAAGAAGAGCAGAGAAAGATTGCAGTTTGCTGATGCAGCGTGTTATTTGCAGAGACCCCTCGTTCACACAGTGGTATGGGTCTTTACCTTTCGCTCGAGACTTGTTCGTTAGAGTCGAGGGGTTCAAATATGGAGTGGGGGAACAGCGGGCGGAGAGGGCGGATGGGTGGAAATGTCATGGGTGGGAATAGAGGACGTAAGGGTTTGATCCTCGGCAGCGGCTCGTCTGAATGGATAACTCTTCGGCTGGTGACGCTATAAATTGTGACGATTAGTTTTTGACTTACACATGCTTGTTATTCTACATGCCTACTCTTTCTTTGAACTGTGTTTTAAAGATTATGACAAGTCATTGTTTGAGAAGTAACTGGATACAGTGATTTATGCTAATCCTAAGGTTAACGTTCATACCATTATTAGATCGTTAATTTGAGATATTGGTTTGGGTTATGAGCCTCAACCTACTTTTGTATCTAACATGTCATGTTGTGTGTAACATACAAGCCTAGTATCATGCTCAAGAACTCATTCACCAGCTTTTGAAGAATCACCTTCACCGGAAGCTCAGAGCTGATAAAATTCTTGACCTTACTCATGTAGTAGGTTCTCGAGGTTGCTAAAGTATTCTGGGAAGAATTCGTCGAACGAGAATGGCGTGAAGTTCGGCATGAAGGGGGGTGCGAAGGGCCCCCAGCCTGGGTTGGAGTTGGCCCCGTTTGGGTTCTTTCCCTTCGCGTATACTTGAGCGTCGTCCAGATCGAATTTACCACCGTACCTATTGCCAGCTGAGTCTTGGTACGCATAGACGCCTACGCCGGCTGGTTCACCTGGAAATAAAAGAAAACCGTTGCATTATGTCAGATGTAGGGGCCTATCTAAAGGACCCTGTAGCACACAATTTCAAGGACACATATCATGCTATGGTGTGCTATACCTAGTGCTTTTCTCTTTCTACATCGAGGGAAAACATCGCGAGGAAACCTGCACGTTTCTAATAGTTTCTGAAACGTGTAACCATGATGATCTTGTTCCCGTATCAAAGGGTTGCCAAGGTCAGATGGCAGTCACTTCACTGTAATTACTAAACTCCCGTAATTCTGAATAATGACGTATTAATGTGATGTGGATGTAGGTACCTTAAGTTGAGATTAAACCAAGCACGTCTTTTAATTTGAATTTATTACATACAATGAATGCCGTAAAACAAATGTGCAACAATTTATTATTAGACTAACGCAAAAAGTGTGTTGCATTTTGATGATTTATGATTGTACCCATACCAGCAGCAAATAGGTTTAGATTATTTATTTTTCTGTAAAATTTTATTATTTTGTGATTAAGTAGCTCTCGCAAATTGCACATTTAGAAATGCAGCTATACAAACACCAATGCAGTATTGTTGGAATTTTGTGTGATCGACCCTATGGACATTTAGTGATGAAAAAACAATAGGTACAGTATGATGTGATATACTTATTATATTAAATGAAGTCTGCCTTACTTTATAAGATCGGATTTTGTCCAGTTCCAGTTTAGATACCTTATTTCAAAATTCAATCAGGTTGTTTTGAAACTTCATAACATGACTAACATTAATTAATAGTTATTTTCAAGTCTCTAGCAGTTACCAAAATTAAGGTCATAGATAATTCATGGCAGAGAAGGTATAATTAAATAATAAGAATGCGTGTATGGCTTCCCAAAATAAACGTATTTTGTTTAAACTAAATCTAACCTAACCTATAAATAGTTAATCTTCCAATTCAAATATCTACGAGTAGGTAAACAATATCGAATGCACTTCTTAATCGTTCGAATAAAAATTCCTGCGCATACAGTGAGATCATTGTTGTTCCTCGGAAAAACCCAAACGACGGGCATCTAATTGCCGAGATTATTATGTTTCGAATTAGGACGCCTTGTTACGAGAGAACGACCAAACAGTATCGACAAAGACCAACACGGATATATGTACAAAAAGTTAGGTAGTACAAGTGTACACTACAAAATATTGTTACCAAACGCAAAGTCTTCAATAAAAAGTTTCAAACTTGACTCGAAATAAACAAACGCGAGACTTAATAAAATAAATCGACAGCAGATAAAGATAAACTTTTGCATAAATCTATTTTTATAATTAGGTAATGCTATAATGCTACAACAAAGTTATAAGTAACACAAAAACTCTAAAATAGAAAACTACTGGTCAACATTATCTTTACAAACTTTATATCAATCATATTTTGACCTCTGAATTTATAACTAATTATAATGACTTGTTAGTTGATATGGCTTGATGGATGACAAACGACGGCACTGGGATTGGATGCATCAGGAAATTTCCAAGAGTGGGAGAAGATCTATTGTAAAATACCTTAATATTTAGATTGCTAACAAATTCAGTTCTTAAGAATAATTATCTAGACCGTCATTTAGAACGAAGATGTTTGAGAGTAATATAATTAAATCATTACGGTGAGGTTTTTTTATAAAAATAGTTTTTATGACCTCTTGTACTATAAAAGTCGCAATTTAGAAGAACAATATGCCTTCGTTATTGTTAGCATTAGTGATATAGGTGGTTTAGATAAATGGGCTGTCAATCAAATTAAGTGAGCAGATATTATACGATTTTATCTGCAGTATGTTTAAGTTTGTTTACTTTTGAATTTTGTTCTATTGGTTTTCTTTTTTGTTAACTGACTATCAATTTATGCAAAGTTAAGTATCTATAAGTAGTACAGAGGCACACTTCAATCTTTATTAGTAAGTTATAAAAAAGTCCACAATATACTTTAATGCGCCGTTTTATAGCTTTGTCAAAATGCTAATGATTAATTATTTATCTTTTTATGGTACGTCTCATTTTGATAACAAAAAAAGATGTCAAAGAAAGTTAGTAGGCAATCGTATTTATAAGTACAGTCAGCCACACTGATGTGTGATGATCAGGTTACCTCAACCTGTCAAATTTCCTCAATCGATATTCAAACTAATGTGTATGCCAGTAAGATGAGAGTCAATTGAAGAAGTTTGACAATTATGGCTGTACGTATGTTAGGAACGAACAGGTAATACTCGTAGGTTAAACGCTTTGAAAAACAGACGACACAGAAATGTAAGCAAATTATATTCACTTTGTACACGGTTTTATTTGACAAATAAACATAAATGTTGTAAGGAGTAGGTATAGTAGAACAAATATTGTTCGGAATGGTTGGTAGAACACATGGTTAAAGAGTAGCAAATGTTCGCTGATAGACCCTGTATTTTAGTTAAATTATTATTATATTCTGACCTGGTACTGATCGTAGCAGCTGCGAGTGGTATACTGAAAACGTTTTGGTTCCACGGTACTCACAGGTGCGACTGTATGACGAATTCACAATAGCCTCATGGAAAATATGATGCAATCGACGTTACTAGACTAAAAATAATTTTAGTCAAAACAAACCAATTTACTGCAGGCGTGATATATTTAATGAGGTGGTACAATCATATTCCAATTTTAAATATTTCTTAACGGGGTTACATTTCATTTAACGTCGTAAAAGGACCAGACAGCAGACACAAAAGAAAATTAATTGTTTTTACCTTTTAAAAGATTTTTGTTTCTTACGACGTTAAACGACGCCATATTAAGTAAGTTTAACAAAATGGGATAAATAAATTTAAATAACTAAAATTACCTGAGACTGACGTGATCTAAGTAAAACATATGAAAATTTAATTCATAAAACATCTCATACATTGTGCCAATTCTGTAGCTAAGTAGCACTTGTGTTACGGAAATCAGACAACACAGGATATGCAAATTATGCAAGTACTCAGCGTATATTAATAACACATACAATTATACCTAGTCTCGAAATAAATACAAGTGCACCTACACGACACGACATAAATGTTTGTCGTACGGGAATTGAACCCACATACAGTCATTACCAAATGTGCTATCGGACCAAAATTACTCGTAAAAGGCGAATAAAATCGCAAAGGCAGCCAATTAAATTTCCAAAAGTAGCTTCGTTTATTGTGTTTCGTTTGAAAGTCTAGGATTAACGGGATTCGCAGAGCAAGTGCCTTTAGAGAATATAAATTAAGGCCAATTATACATAACCGGACGGCGAGGTTTAATCTCGATAAAATCTTTTGCCGGACTGATTCAAACACGGTGACCAGTTCGAGCAAGCAATTATTTTTGCTTAAACCTGCCGCACTCAGAGACACCACTTATCCTTAATACTCGTTATCTTAATTTTAAATAGTCTTTATGTTTATTAGAATAAGGATCAATATTTTTTATTAAGGTTTAATTAACGTCTCTGAGTTAACTGCCGCAGTTAGTATCATAAAATAAATACATAGACCGGAGTGAAGCAACGCCTGTTCTTTGTTTATCCCAGAGAGTGAGCCTATCACAGGCCCAATCAGAAGGAAAGGATGTTAAAAGTTTTGTCAACGTACTTATGATTCCAAAGATGTTGAGGATGTCTATGTGCGGCGGGAATCGCTTACCATCAGGTGATTCGTCTTCTCGTCTACCACCTAAATTTGTCATGAAAATTAGACGCAGAAGACTCTTGCGCGACTTTGACATTCGAAGAGTTTGTTGACCCACGAGCAAAATATCGTATCTTGAAAAGGCTCAATGTACCCAACATTACCAAAATAATGGTTATTAGCGAGCGACATCCCTCATCGGCTTTGATATCGGGACAAAGTACGTACAGCCACACATAAAAGTATACAAAACTGTCAAATTTCCTCATTTCCATTCTCACTTTTATGTCAAACTTGTTTGGTTTAATATCAATTGAGGAAATTTGACAGATGGTGTTAACCTGATGTGTGGCTGTCTGTACTAGCCAGCACCATGTCTTTTAAAAACGCCTGTATTTTCTAATATTTGTTTCAAACAAGTGTCACCCTAAGTGGTCGCCCTAGATACGCAAAACACTAATGTTACCTTAGTTTAGGGGCTATGACCGGGTAGTGCAGTAAAAAGTCGGCAAAATGGAGATATTGCGGTTTTATGATGAGGCGAATTAAGGCGTGAGGTAGTCATTTGTGGTTAAATAAATAAAATACTTATTCGTGTTAATAATTAGTGCTCATAATTATTAAAAATATGTAGAGAAGTGTTGTTATTTACCAAGGAGATTAACATAGATCAAAACTTAGCCTACCTATTTATATTTTTTTTAAGAAGACGGATCACCTGATAGTAAGCCATTGCCACCGCCCATAGCAACACCAGTGGAGTCACAATTGTCCTTGTTTTAGGACCTCTCTGTATATTGTTTTGGACGGTGCCTGATAAACTTCATGACACAGAAACACTTTAAATTAATTGTCATGCTGTTCTTGCAAGAATTGTATCATGAGGAGGCAAAATATAATAAAGAGGATGTTAAAGTCTTAAAGAAATCTATTTATGATTTGATATGGTAAACTTAATAATAATTCAAGTAAAATCTCCAATTAGATATTATTCATTGTGCTATTTTGGTTGTCTTAGTACTCGTGGACATTTACGTAGGTTCTGATATTTTTTTTGCATTTTACATAAAATATGAGAGAATCGATCAAATACAAACACTTCCTTATAGTTGACTAACAAAAAGTTCTAGAAACAGTTGAACCGAGACCCAAATGATCAAAGAGCACGAGGTTGGAACATATTTAGATTAATTACTATGAATTGGGATCGAAAATAAAATGTAATTTATGGCATTTCCGAAATTAAAAATATGGGAAAGCTGTAACTACTGTTTGCACAACTTCTTCAGATGCTCTCAGTATTGCGTATCTAGAGATTACCTAATTGATTGAAGATAGGTTAGTTTTTAGTTGTACGAGTAAGTATATAACAAATTAGTACGTGTACTTTAACAAGTTTTCTTTTCCATTTGTTGTACTCGTATACCTATGTGCTAAATAGGTTGTGAGCATGGATGGAAATATTTTGAGCAGCAAAATATGACTTGATAGGTGTTCAAAATTATGAACTGTATTTGTAGTACTCATACTTACTTTATTGTCATTAAGTTGTCGACCAAAAGAAGTTATCGCTCAACGTAAAAAATTGTAATTTTTTATATCCAAGCTTTATAAAAGTGTGAAGAATGAATGTGAAACTCATTAATATCCATAATGACTTTGGAACCATAAACAAATTCGATACTTTGGCATACTTTAAATGTAGTTTCAAATACCAATATGATGTATTTATTGTCTATCTTAATAAGCAATAAACTAGGAAAACATGTTTTGAGCTTTCAAATACTTTATTCGTTTGTTATAACGAAGACTATCCAAAATATATTCAGAAGGTGTGTCGAATTTGTAAATGATATTAATGAATAAATTATATCATTTCGCTTGTGCTTAAACATGTCTATAAAAATATACGAATAAAGAATTTGTGCGTAGGTTTCGGGGTAATTAAAAGTCAACGATTTTCTGTTATAAGTCAAAGTCAATGTGTGAAAGTGGGAAACATCCGTTACGACCATATTTGGATCTCTGCTGTCTGCGATGATATAACTCTGTGTTGTGTATTGAAGTGACCTCATTATTTGCTTTGCGATGACCGTGAATATGTTGGGCATAAGTAGGTAAGCCGCTACAGTATAGAACTAGCTGAAAAGGAGACCGGCGAAAGAGGAATCAATATTTTTCGAAACCGTTCCGAATTGGAAACATACTAATTAAATTAAGTTACAAAATGTTTATTTTAGGTATCTAATCTAATCGCTGCCCGACTAGATAAGTATAATTAAAACATTTCACTTAACTCATCATTTCAGCCAATAGACGTCCACCGCTGGACATAGGCCTCCCCCAAAGTTCTCCACACAGATCGGTCCTGTGCCACCCGCATCCAATGGACTCCCGCGACCTTTACCAGATCGTCGGTCCACCTGGTGGGAGGCCTGCCACGACTGCGGCCTCCTGCGCGTGGCCTCCACTCAAGGACCTTTCCACCCCAACAGCCGTCTGTTCTCCTCGCAATGTGCCCTGCTCATTGCCACTTCAGCCACGCAATTCTTTGGACTATGTCCGTGACCTTAGATCTCCTGCGGATCTCATCATTTCTGACACGATCACGCAAGGAGATTCCGAGCATAGCCCTCTCCATTGCCCTCTGAGTGACTTTGAGCCTTCTTAAGCGGCCCATTGTAAGCGGCCACGTTTCAGTTCCGTAAGTCATCACTGGCAATACACACGCATTAAAGACTTTCGTCTTCAGACACTGTGGTAGATGAGCCGAAAATATGCTGCGTAGCTTCCCGAACGCTGCCCAGTCGAGTTGGATTCGCCGGTCGACCTCTTTCTGGAAGTTGGACTTACCAAGTTGCACTTTTTGTCCGAGGTAAATATATTAGTCTACAACTTCCAGTGTAGACTCACTTAACTACTTACTCCTTTTTCTATTGACATCCTACTATTTATCAAGAAAGCGAAAATATCTTTTCTTGTGCTAGGTATTTGTAGACTGCTATAACCGTAGCTATAAAATTATTAATTATTTCGTAGGTATATATAGATACCGTTGTTAGCAATTTTCGAATAAAGCACTCCAAATAAATGCTACTTCAATGGCGTAAATAAACGATTTTCTCATGATTGATATATGATTCAGAGTCCCATTTAACACAGTCCCAGCTGATTAAATTATATTTTATTGGAAGTGACTTAGCCACGCTTCACGCAGTGTTAGAAAAATAACTATAGAAATGATTTATATCTGAAAAGCGAAACAGATTCCCTACTTTTGTTTCTCAGCTGACCAAATTGACATTCAAAACGGGCAAGATAGCGTCGTCTTTGGTGCCGTGGTTCTGTATATCCGCGAAATATTTTTTGTGACTGAGATAAATAAAAATGCGTACAGAATCCGACATATTATGTACGCAAGATAAGAATCGTACTTTGCTTAACTAACGAAAACTTATGATATATATCATTTCCATCATAATAAATATTTCATATTCATATTGTTACGACCATGGGGGTACCGTGCAAGCGGAATTAGAACTTATCTCTATCAAAGATAAGGTTTATATTCCCTTGCACTACGTCACATACCTACGCACGGTCGGCCGAACGCACGCGTCGAAGGAAATGGAGACTTATCGAACATTCGAGAATGTTCGACACACATCCAGAACTGTGCAGAAGACCCTCGAAACCCTAGTTACTAACTATCCCCCGAAGACTCTGGAACATTCTAGTAGGACTTACTAGAAAGTTGTGGAAGTTACTGGAAAGGTCTCGCCCGCGCCTGTGCTAGTATAAAAGCGGGACGGGCGAGCCGACGAGTGAGTTCTGATTTGGAAAGCGAAGAAGTGAGTTCCAATTTGGAAGCGATTATTCTCCTGCGAACTAAGAGTGATCTTGTGTATTACCTGCGTAGTGTATCAGGAAGATTTTAGTGTTTTAGTGCGTCTAAGTGTGATTTAGTGTTTTAATTGTTTTTTGTTACTCGTCGAATAAATTAATTGTCTTTTTGTGACTTTGGCATTTTACTTGAATCTTACGTACCCCGTACCCGCAACAATATTATTATATATCACATGTGGTTACATGTCTTAATAGTCATTTGTGGTTAAATAAATAAAATAGTTATTCGTGTTAATAATTAGTGCTCATAATTATTAAAATATGTAGAGAAGTGTTGTTATTTACCAAGGAGATTAATATAGGTAGATCAAAACTTAGCCTACCTATTTGTATTTTTTTAAGAAGACGGATCACCTGATAAGTAAGCCATTGCCACCGCACCATAGGCATAGCAACACCAGTGGGATATCCGCGAAATATTTTTTGTGACTTAGATAAATAAAAATGCGTACAGAATCCGACATATTTTGTACGCATTCAAGATAAGAATCGTACTTTGCTTAACTAACGAAAACTTATGATATATATCATTTCCATCATAATAAATATTTCATATTCATATTATTATATATCACATGTGGTTACATGTCTTAATAGATCATTTATCTACTATAAAGCTAATTTAATTTATTTCTATTTCACATTGTCACTGGTATGTAAATTTCGCATCTGAGTTTTTTTTTTTAAACCTACACCTAATACGTTAAAGGTCTTCTCTAGTTCCTCATGGACTTTCAGAACTTTCCTGCATCTCGAATTTATTAGTGAGTATACTGAGATTGGAAGTATGTTAATATTATAACGTAGATATGTTTTATGATAGCCGTTTATACCTACCTAGTTTATCAGTAACTTGTAACATTGACCATGAACACAAATTTTAATATCAGTTTACAAAATGAAGATCTTTTTATTACTGTGGTTCTCAAGTAATCGTTCGGTGACTTTTAGTACCTAATTGTGTTTGAGTGTTTAATTAACTTTAAGGGTATTATATAACTGTTACTATACTATTCCCACCCACTAAAGTTTCTAAAAGTGCACAAAATGCCATGCTTTTGTGTTCAAATTGCATTTTCCCTACACAAACTATGATAAAAGTAAAGTTAAGTACCAGCCTATATACTGTCCCACTGCAGTGGAAATGCCTCCATCATAAATCAAGTCATCGCTACTATGATAGGGGATTAGACTTAATCATCACGCTTGCCTAATGCCTTCACAAACCCGAACTATGTTCGAAAAATTTTAAACATAGTTACTTTTTGCTTTTTTACCTATGATAAGATACAAAATATTAACAGTCATCCACATAATATTGAGCATTGTCAAATGGTTAAAAGGCTATCAATACTTGTTTCATAAAACTCTTTAAATATTCCAATATTAACACAGTAACGACATAATCGTCCAGCACTAATTGATTAATAGATTAAATTACGATGCAACGGTACAGTAATGAACTCCTAATGCCTCGCGTTAAGCTGTCAGTCCTGTTATGAATCAATCACTTGCAAATTGATATAAAATATGACTCATTAGAAACGTCAGGGGACTTTTTTTAACCAAAATCTATCAAAAGGAGTATAATGTTTGTAAATAAATATCATTAAAATGTGTGAAACTATTTAATTGATTACCGATGAAAAATTACCCATCCTTTAGCGTTCCGTAGCCAAATGGTAAAAAAAGAAACCTTGTATTTTAATTTCCCAGGAGAAATTCAATGCACACCGGAATAGTCACGTGCACTAATAAGTATACAACCCCATTTAAATATGAGCCTTAATAGTCCTGGCATAAGAGTCGATGTGTTTACATTTTACTGTACGTACAGCCACACATCAAAGTATACAAAACTGTCGAATTTCATCAATCGACTCTCATCTTACTGTCATACACATTGAGTTAAATATCAATTGAGGAAATTTGACAGGTTGTGGTAACCTGATGTGTGGCTGACTGTACAATAGTGCTACATTTTACCCTGCGTGGGCGGGGTAAGTAGCACTATTTTGTAAGACGGCTGTTGTTATTCCGAATAAATAAAATAAAAAAAAAAACATTGTATATATTATTTTGATGGATGATGTAGACTAGCGGATTATACTACCAGTTTCTTGAAGATTTGAATGTCGTACCGGTGACTACCACTGCCATTAGGCTCAGTTTATCAACATTGCACATACGTCCAGTTCTATCCTGACTTAATAATTTCTCATCAGATTCAAATTACTAAAACATAAAATATACGAATAACTCTTCCCAATTTTATTCTTGAAAACTAAAGCTTAAATGCCAAATTCAAAAAATATATGGGACGATGGACTCTTGTAATTTAGTGTTCATTTAGGTACTTCATTAACCCGCCGCAGATTCAAGTGCAATATTTGACACACCATTATTGACTTTTCTAATCACATAGCAATACGATCACATATCGCATGACAAAGTCGATCAATTGTCAACTGCATAGTCAGGTTCTGCAAGCCTGCCTGGCATGCACATAGCACTTATAATGTGATAATCGTTGGGTATTTCCGATCATTTGTATCAAGTTCTTTAATATAGCCTTAACTATATTATATCAATGATGCCACACTTTTTGCAACTTCTAAAACTGGCCTAACTGACTGGCCTGATAGCGCGTTTTGGTAGTGACCCTGTCTCATACGCCAAAATTCGTTGGTTCGATCCCCACCTTGGACAAAGTTTCGTGTGGTTGCACAAGTGTGCAAGTGTGTGTGTGTGTGTGTGTGTGTATATAACAACTCATGAACAAACACAAGTGTGTTTGTTCATGAGTTGTTATATACATGTATTTGAGTATTATATTTCGAATCCTCTGTTGTATGATATCTGTAACACAACTGCTTTAGTAGGGAGTCAGATCAATGTATGAATTGTTCTGTGAATTAAAAAAAAATAAAACTTTTTAACTGTATACGTGTGGTAAGCTGACAGCCATTTTAAGGTGACAGTTTAGAACTATTCGAAGTAGAATGGTAGGTATTTTAAATTCAAGACAACTTTTACAAATCTATTATGGAAAACCCCGGCACATTATTATTCATTAATTTGCTTATAATAATGAATTAGCAGTTACAAGTTATTCTTTCGTTTGCATGTTGTTTTGGTAACACTATTGTTTGTTTTTTGTGTAGGGATCTTTAGGAAAAGTTGTTTGATATACCTACTGTTTTATTTATTTTAGAACTAGTATACTACATCTATTCTATTAGTAATAGATGTCTAATCAGATTATACATAACCAAAGGCAAGAGCATTAGATTTTGCCTACCTACTTACAACTTAGTCCGATAATAAAGATTTTTCTTAGTCCTAATGTCAACTAATGTATTATTTGTGCACGGCTGGGTATGAATACACGGTCCTTTGAAATGTTTATCTTGGGTGTGTTCTGCCGGTGTTTGTGGTGACACCATTGTTTTTGTAGCTTATCACTGTAGAGAGAATAACTCGAGTTTCCAGGATTAATGCATACGTAACGTACGTAAAAATATAAATAGAGTTTAATTCAGTACTTATTTTCATCATATTTTACTATTGAATTCTTTTATATTTAAATGTAAAATAAAAAATAAAAAATACTACAGTAATCAAGCACTCGAGAAATATACGAGTACCGACTTATAAATCAAAAAGGTACCCAGATCTAATCAGGTCAATCAAAGTCAGGATAGGTGCGTCTCCTCCCTCTCCGAGGAGGGGGTCCGCTGGTGCTCGGGGCTGTAACCCCATCACCGGCATTGCACGGATCACCTCCTACGCCTGGAGGGGACGGCTCGATACTCTCTCGGCTGTCCCCTCTCCCTCCCCCGGACCCGGGGGAGGAAGCGCCTAGGCCCGCCGTGTAAGGCGGGCTGCCGTCCGGAGGAGGATCGTGGAGTAAGGTTCCGTACCACTGCCCCACGATCCTCTCCCACTTAAGGACGATGAGGGAGAGTCCCAGAAAAAAAAAAAAAGACGACAATGCTAAAAGCCTTTTATTTATTTGAAAACATATTAAATTAAAATCTACGTGCGCGCATTCACCGGCTATTATTGTATTACCATTTAAATATGTTTTTTTAATAAATTTAATATTAAATTTTACTCACCATAAGTCCACCCCAACTGCAAGCAAACAACACTAAATAAAACGTAACTTCTCATTTTGACACGAGAAAAAATAACGCACAGAAAAAATAAATGAAGTTTCGTAAATGAAGCTTAGTAAATGTAAATACCACCGCACTAGTACATTCAACGAGTGACCGCAGAGTTCTGCGCGAGCGCATCTAACGCGCTTATATTAAATCATGCCGCGTCTTATCGAACGACCACTGACCATAGGCTAGCTAATAGATGCTGAAAACGTATAGTTCTCTAATAGGTGCTATTTGCATCTCATTTTCTTTTTGACAGTCGCAAAAGAATGGAAAATTTGATTGATACCGACTAAGACGGAAAATTCTAGGAAGTTATTTGTGTTTTTCAAGGATTTCCTAATTGCCGTGTTTTGAAGTGTACCTATTTGTTTCTGGCTCGTTTTTCAATCCACGAAGAAGATACTGATCAAATTCTAAATAGCGGGTTATGAATACTATTTACCTACACTAAAAAAATCAAGGAGGATGATAGGGGATCATCCTACTTACCGATTCTCTCTTCCCCTTTTGTTGTATATTATTCGGATAATTCCACTTTCCACATTGACTTCCCCTAATAGGTAATGCGGCCTTTTTAAATTATATTATTTTTCACTTTTCCCAATGTTTGATTTTTTATTTGATTATACTTATCTCTGAATGGTCCCCCATTCAAAATGGGTAGAAAACAGTTTACTACCGAGCATTTCTTTTTTTATTAATAGGTAATGGTGACATTGATACTACTGTGACCTACTTTGTTTTTTTTTTCTATCAGTTTACGAGTAGATTTAGGTTTCAGTTATTGTATAAATTAAAATATTCAAAGAAACCCAACACAAGCATTAAAAAAAGATTTGATTTGGTGTAGAATCGAACCGTCGGCCCATGCTGACCCATTCATCAATATAAGAGCTTTTCTTATTATCTAAATGTCTTACCACGACTGCATCCAAACTGAAGGTAAACCATGATGAACAAAATGTAACTCCTCATAGTAGCACCAAGTAAATGAAGTTGACATAAACTAAATAAAGATACTTTAAATGAACGTCCAGTTACAGCACTGTATGCTCTGTAAGAGACTAAAAATATATGACGACGTTCAAAGTAGCGCTTCATTATATAATAATTAACATCAAATTTGCACTATCATCGTGCTTATCGAAAAGATGTAAGGATGACTTTGAGAGGTTTTTGTTTCATTTGAAAGCATGTTAAGATTAATTAATCAATCTAAATCTACGAGTATGAAACAGTAGCGTGAGTCATAAAATCACTTGAAAATGAGAAAAGAAAAATCAAGTACTCTCGAAATCCGATCGTGGAGTAAGGTTCCGTACCACTGTCCCACGATCCTGTCCCACTTAAGGACGATGAGGGAGAGTCCCAAGAGTTTTAGTCGGTAGCAGAAGGCGGGGGCTTCTGCGCGGGGGGGGGGGGATTCCGACATAACCCATCCGTTTACAGACGGATGGGTATGCGTGACGCTTTTCTCCTCGGTCACAAAAATAAAACCACTCGACCGACCGACCACTCATGATCAAACATTGGGCTTCCACGCCTATTTTTGTCAAGGGAAAAGAGAGTATAATATAAAATACAGTTATTAGGTGTGTGATACAGAATTTTAAAAGCCTCAATCTTGTGCCAAAACAAAACGTAAACATTATGCGGTTTAGGTATAGTCATGACCAGTGTTTAGTAGTCAATGTATGTAAGTATTAATACTCAAAGCAAATAAGATAAGATAATCATATGCTTGCAGCTCAGGCGCTGTTGCATCCGGGTTCAATGCGCATGCGCATAGGTAAGGGCTATACTAGTACATACCTAAAGTACCTACACAATACTTAAGGTGATGGGTAGGGTATACTAGCGACGCCTATTGATTTAACTTGTTAGCAACTAAATTGGATCTACTTTCAACAGTTTCGAAGTTCAATACGTCTCAGCTAACACTTATATTTTTTAGTTTATAACTGTACTTTGAATTTTTGATTAACGCAAATACGGAAACCTGTTTTCGAGTTGAATGAGTCGGCGATGCGTTGCCGGCTCATATTTCAAAGGTCCCTAAATTATTACGGTTAGGAAATATTGCCGCAACTGAACCATTCCACAAAACTGTTTAAATGTAAACGTACCTAGGTACTTCGTGACTTTTAGCAATGTTATAAACTTTAGGAGTAAAAAAATCTAAAAGAAGTAAAAAAGTTTTTGGAGTGAAATAAATGGTATTAGCAGCTTATTGTTTTATTTTGCAACTAGTGGCCCGCCCTCACTTCGCTTCGGGGCCGTAATTCAGAAATTAACCAATAGATGGCGCTGTGCTAGATTACATCGCGCAAGCGTTTCGTGTTTTCGGTTTACCTTTTCGTTGTCTATAGAAGTTATCTCTTTATAAATAGTATAGATACAGATATTACTATTGGTCACAGAGAAAAGCTGTTAGTACTAACTCGGTTGTATGAGTAATATCCACTTCGATTTTTCTGGAATGATTGGAAAATTTATGTGTATTCTAGATATAAGATATTAATAGTTGCAAACCTAATAAATCAAGCCTTTTGACTTTAAACGCATACCAACTTAGCAGGCATGCCTAATATTATTAAATCTACTGCAAATATCTTTATCTTAGTAATTGATTTACGACGTAATCAACTATGTTAAGTATTTTATCATTCACCTTGCATTAAAAGCTTTTAACCGTGAGAGAGCCACACTTCAGCATGAATGGGCTGGCTCGACCGCAGTGATACCACGGCCTTACAGAAAACCGGCGTAAAGCAGCGCTTGCGTTGTGTTTCCTCGAATGAGTGAAGGGGAAGGAGAGGGTTAATTGTTGATAGTGAACTGTGCACTGTAGGTGCCTATGGGCGGCGGCAATCGCTTACCAGGTGATCCGTCTGCTCGTCTGCCACCTATCACACTAAAAAGACAAATTTTACTGTGATTTGATTTGTGTGACTGTCAAAATATGATTAAAGGACACGTTACTTTTATAGTTATTGACTTGTTGTGGCGAGTTTTTTTTTATACTAGAGGCGGCAAACGAGCAAGCGGGTCACCTGCTGGTAAGTAATCACCGCTGCCCATGAACATCTGCAAGATCAGAGAGGTCGCAGATTTTTAATATTTTTGGTATTTATCCTTACTTTAAAAATTGAGAGAGCAAAATGTATAAATAGACGTCACAACTCACAATATTCAAGAGAGATCTCACAATTCTCACAATATATCTCTCAAATATTGAACAGAAGTCATCATAGTTTTTCTAGAAGAAATTGGCATCAGCTCATAGCCCAAAACAATATAGAAATTGATGACGTAATTTACAGAGTAAAATAGCGCGCGTTGATGTCTTTTGGAAGGAATATTCGTCCTTGTACTGCATGGACGAATTTCACACTCATAATATTATGATTTATATTATAAATCTTTTAAACTCTTATTAAAAAATTTCGGTTATGTTTTCATAAAAAAGTACATAAGAGTTTGAGTATAATGAATGAACATATTATTATGATTACTTTATTAAAAGTAAATTATGCATTTGGTTGCAACTCTCTCTCACACGCCCTGGGTTCCCACCCTTTATAAAATATAGCTACCTGAAACAAAAGTGACACATGAAATAGGAGAAAAACTCGTATTTGGCCGTAAAGTCAATCCTTTTAGGCCGTCTGGGCAGGTTAGAGGAAAGCTCGCCCGAGAATTTCAAGATTTTTTTTCTAACCTTACTTCACTAACATTACTTAAATAAGGGTAATGAATTTTGTAAGTTTTTCTTTGCGATATTATCCTTAATACGTATATTTATGATTTGTTCTATAACTCTTGAACTAACAGTTCACGTATTGAGGTCATTTTATTGCAGCACCATCAATAGGTTCATTGTAATCACTACTAATTATAGTATTATAGTTTTCATTACCATCAGCAGTACAGAATTTCATCGGTCGATATCTACGTACATACCTACATAATGCGTATAATTATATATAAACTACATAAATAGTTTCTGTTTTTGATACCGATTCATAAAAAAAATAATAAAAAGGAATTCATTTTTTTCTCTCAAATCTGCCCGTTTTGCACGAAATGAGAGAATTGACCACTATCATCACAAAAATATTGGTTAGGTTAGAACAGTGACCGGCCGAAAATCTTGAAATTTTAGGCGAGTTTTCCCATAACCCATTTAGACAAACATTTGTATTTGTTTTAACGTGATATGCGACAGACTGACGAACAGAGGAATCACCTAATGGCAAGTGATTGCCGTCAAGGCATTTTCTGGCAAATGTGTAACTTCCTAGACGTGTTGTCATAGCATTTCCTTCAATGGTATTGGATACGTTAGTTGTATAATACATTTCTGACGATTGTGCGATCAATTTTATACTCTGATTCATAATCATGTAAAGTAAACTAACAGATGTCAATGACAAGTTTCTATGCATTTTGACATTTTGCATGTGTCAAATTGAGTAATAATGTATGGGGATGACACATTGACATCTGTCAGTTTACTTTACATGCTTATGAATCAGAGAATAGTTATTCTTACGTACGGAGAGCCACACATCAAAGTATACAAAACTAGCAAAATTCTTCAATCTACTCTCATCTTGCTGTCATACATATTAGGTTGAAAATCAACTTAGGTTTGAGAGGTTGTAGTAATTTGATGTAGGGGTTAACTGTACGATTAAGGGCACTTCAAATTTTCATACAAACTGTTTCGCATACGGTACAATTTCTGTGAAAGTTCCTGAATGAGAATATTTAATGAAACACCAGAACTGTTCAACCAACACACTATATTCTTGCACTGATTATAGTTACACAATATAAAGTTATTGTCACTTGCGTAAAGTACGTAAATTAATTATGATCTGTTTAAATACGAAGAGCAACTACAACGTGCAGAAGTCTGAGACGGAAGAGAGCGAGATAGCAATATTTGTTTTTTAATTAAGTTACAATATAAAAAGTTAGGCATTGGAAATACTAAACAGTTCCTACTAAGCCTACAGATCTCTACATAAGCGTTGATCTTCAAGCCACTGGCTACATAAACATTGTAGTCAAGTTATCCTAAGATAAACAAAAACATACAATCGTGCCTGCCATATTAACTTATCTGTCTTAGTGATCGCTAGATGTCTAACTCCGGATGCGGCTCTTTAAGTGACGTCATCAGTTTCCAGGTAACGAACATAGGTGTAAATTAAGGCAGTACAAATGATAAAAAGTGATACCTATTAAGTTCATATGGTTTGGTAGAAGGAAAACATAAACTGACATAGGGTAGTCCCCAATATTGTTTGAGAAGGTTGTCATCAGCTAATTTCAGCTCACGAAATCGCCTTTTTAGAATTCCGCAACTAAAGGGTAAAACGGTCTTATTACTAGGTAAGACTTATGTCCGTCTATTACTATGATCATCAGCACTGTCATCAAGCCCACTCCAGCCAGCTGTTACTAGAATGTATCTCAAGAACTGCGATTGCTAGACAGTAAACATTTTCTCAAATTATGTATTTCTCTTACAGACAAATACTAGAACATTTTTAAAGGAGTACATACTGATTCCATACCATAACCGTAATCTTGTTAAATTTTTGTTCGATATCAAAAATGACACCCGACAGGCGCTTTAAATATCGTCGTAAGACCCAAAAAACTTTAGGCATAAAACAATTGATTTTCCATTGTGTTTGCTGTGAATTTTGTGTGCCTTACGACTGTATGTGCAGGATATTTAATAAAAACTCATTAAAAAAACAAATAAAAAAGCCACAACCACCATTAAAATATCACGTAACTATAACGTAAAAATATTTTTTTTACAAACAATTATTATTTTCACGTTACAAAACTTTTGTAAAGATAATAGTTCACGCGAAGATGAAGTTACTGAAGGGCACAAACATTATTCGGCATTAAATTTTTATTTTAAAATGCATAACTCTGCATTGAAACTTTTTCGGTTCAATTAACTTAGAATTAGGCGCCGTTAGGCACCGAGGCAGTCAAAGCAATTACTTATACACTAGAAATATAACTCGTAATAAATTGAAGGCGCTGCGACTACAGATGGCATAGACGATGTCTTAACTCCTACAGTTTAATGTAAGCAAGATTTTACCTCTGGAACTCTGCTACCATTTAGTGCAGACCTATTTTCATTTGTATATCCTTTATCTAACTCACAAAAGGTTATAAATATCACTCTTGAGTGCACTCCAGAGAGTCTGATTGTTTAATAAGCAGTACAATTGTAGGCAGACTGCTCGAATAATAAGATCGTGTGTTTTCCGTGTCGAGATGGAAGGACTAAGTCTAATTCGAGCATGTTTGTATTTCTGACATAAGACTTAGGTTGGCGGTGACAAAAATCATCTTGAACATTCTTGATAGTTTCTATAATATTTTTTTAAAGTTTATTCTTCTCGGCGTCAAAAAAATTGTAACAAAACAAACAACCCGTTTTCATAAACATGATTTTTGAAGAGCATGTTTCTATAAATATAGAGTATCATTTTCTTTGTAGTTATTTTTACGTAAATCGATGTTAAATAATAAATATATGTCATTTTTTGCATAAAAGCCAAATGTAGGTAAGAAGTTGTTTAAGTAGGTCTCATTACATTCTTGTATGTGGATAAAATAGACAATTTACGTTTTCCTTTTTTTGAAGACGTGGACATGCTTTTCTATTCAGGGATTTTCACAGATTGTAGCAAAAATTTGCTTGGTTATTTGTATTTATCTATGTCACAAATAGTAAGGTGAGTTCAAACGTCGTGAGGAAAGCTGGCCATTTCGGACAGATCCCGAAACGTGCAACTATGATTCAGTTGGTCTAGATTCCCTGTTGAAGGGTTGCGAAGGTCAGACGGCAGTAGCTTCATTGTAATTACCCAATTCCCAAAAATACCCATATCCAGAAATTTGGTTCCCCAGGCTCCGAAGCGAGACGCGTAGACGCAATCGGGTATCATACGCTAATATGAAAGAGAGTCAAATTTTCAATCATTGAGAAGTACGGGAAAGTGTAGGTAAGGAACAATAAAATAATCTTGAAATTAATTTATTTTTTATTTAGTAATTAAAGTTCTATATTAAATCACAGTTTCTACGATCCCAGATACTTTCTATTGATAGGATATAAATTAATTCTTCTTCATGAACAGCGTTAAATCATAAAAATGTAAGTATATGATAATTTAATTACTCAGTTATCATGAGACTAAGTAACTTAATTATTTACGCAAATGGCACGTAGTATATTAAGCCTAATGATTTGTATTAATAATTTCAAAGTGACATTTATTTTTCATATTCCAAGGATAAATCCAAATGTAACTAACTCATGTTACACTAAACCACTAAAGGAAGTACCTACTATTCTATATTTATACTGTCACGTATTCATGTATAGGTAAGTATGTACATTCTTGCGATTTCCTTAAACACATGTAAAACCAAGATACATTTCCAAATAATTGCTTTGTAAAGCAGGCAACTAGGCAAAACTTTTTCAATCAAATAAAATTAAATATTATTTCTTTTTTATAGGCTTAGTCGTTCCAAGTTTAACTTGCTTGTATACTTGAGATTTATTTTGTCGCAATAGAGATCAAATTACTCGTAGAGTCGTGTGAATCAATGAATGAATAGTCTTCGTTTCCATTGGAATATTAATAAATGAACTTTGAAAACGTTAGTCTAAGCTCATTTGAACTTGATGAATGACGATGGAAAACCTAGTTAGGCAATGTTCAACCCAAATATATAGTCAGCTTGAATGTAGGCAATGCGCGGACAGTTACGCACTAAAGTGGCTAATCTGTCAAATTTATTTAGATGATTCTCAATTCAATGCTAATAACATTAGGTTTGATATCAATTGAGGAATCTGACGAGTAATAAACATATTTTCTATTACTGATGGGTGATGTTCTATTTCTCATTTACGGCCACTCTATATGGAAAATAAAGATGACATTTGTTTATTTACTTCATTGGCGGCTGACTATAATCCTGGAGTGAACCTAGCCTTCGTTGATCTAGAAGGTTGGTACGAAGTCGTACTCCTTGACATTGCCGTTGTCGTTGATGACCCTGTGTCCTCCGCTCTTCTCGTTCTTCTCGCCGTTCACGTTAGTCGACGTGTGGAAACTGTACTCTGAGGTGCCGAAGACCTTTCCACCAGGGATGGGCTTCAGGCTACGGACACTGCCCGATGTGAAGGATGGCTGCAAGAAAGAAAAAAAAATCATTACTACCAAACCTCCGCCTATTGCTTAATGCTATTTCTTTACGATGTGTATACGCTTAGGTCATGATCATTAGGTAGTGACCCGATGCATACCCGCCGCGTCTACCGAGGGATGGACGGGTTATGTCGGGCTCTCCGTCTGGGGCGAGCTTCTCATGATAGAGGCATACCCAATGAAACCACCTGCGATGCTCCCTCATCGTCTTAAGTGGGAAAGGGACAGGCTTAAGTGTTACAGTCTTAAGTGGGACAGACACACACCGGCTCAACAACCTGTCTTCCTGTCCCTGGATAAGTTACGCCTGGTTATATGGCCCCTTACACAACGGAGCCAGACCAGTATCATGTCTATACGGTCAGAATCATTCATCTCAACAATAAAATTGTATTGCTATTATCCACAGTTTTTGAGAAATTAGGAATCCAAAAAGTCTGGCTGGAATTAACCCCTTAACTGTTTTTTAATTTTTTCGACATAGGTTGTTTGTAGAAAACATTGTAGTTTATTGAATAAAATACAAGTAGCTGAATATTTATTAGTGTAGAAAACCTATGATAACTAAGTTTATGCAGTTAATAAATCAATTCTAAAAGGTTATCATCAATAATGTATGCGGGTGTCATCTTTAAGGTTACTATTCAATTAGTGACATCGCAGTATTGGCGAAGTCAGGTAGCTTGTTTTTCTTATATTTGCATTTTACTATCCTTAATTGATATATATTTAAATACTGATTCTATTTTATGAGATTTATGTAATTGTAATCAGGCATAAAATATGTATATCTCATCCAAGGAGAAGGGCGTCCTATGCATTCTTGTCGTGGTTGTCATCACTCCAACATATTGGTGAATTTAATATTAAATTTTTAAATTGTGTTTTTTTACAAAAATGAAAACTTACCTCCCAGATATGTTGGTCATTGAATTGCTCCTTGATTCTGTAATAACAATAAACATAATTTATTAGCGGTAGTCATAATATTATAACAATGTTATTTTATTTATTTGAGGAAATGATGGCAGTGCACTCGTGACTCTACTGGTGTTTCAGGAGTCCACGAGTGGCGGAAATCGCTTACCACCAGGGGATCCGTCTACTCGTCTGCTACCTAACACATAAAAAGTAAATAAACCTACAGTTTGTGGACCAGATCCCAATCTCCATGTGCTGCAGCCGCTGAGATATCGTTGTCCCTGTCAGCCGGGAAAGCTGTGAACGAGAAAAAGTCAATTTAGAACTTTGTATTGATAACGAAGGTTTATATACGAGAAGCATCGTTGAAGGTAAAATTCAACGTCGTTTCTTGTTTTTAAATATAATTAAATGGGAGGCCCCTTTGGTCTAGTGGTTTGAGTACCGGGCCGTGATCTTGGGGACCCGGGTTCGAATTCCCGGGTCGAGCAAAAGTAAGTTAAGAATTTTTCGGCCTTAGCTCGGGTTTGTGATACGCATAAAACAAGCGTTGTGATTAAGCCTAATCCCATCATAGTAGCGATGACTTGATTTGTATGATAGAGGCCTTTGCCCTGCAGTGGAACAGTATATTATAGGCTGATACTTTACTGTTCTTAATCGAATCACAATATCGTAGAAGGAATCGTATTACGTATAGGTAAACAAATGCACTGGTGACATTTTATTTCAATCATAATTGAAGCTTTATGTTACATTTTAAAATTAATGATATTATTATCTAGTTCGTTCTGATCTATCAACTATTTTCGTACATCAACTATAATGGCTAATTGTATAATCTGGCTAAAAATATGCGATCGATGTTATGAGACCGCTCCGATATCTTGCTATGCAAACAGTATAGTGACGTCAATTGCAAATAAATCGATACCTATGCCAGTTCCTGGATGACTATGCTCGGGTATCTAATGTGTATTGACCAATTTGTCTTACTGATAGATGGTAGGTAAGTATTTCATGATAAGCCTGTATATACATGATAATCAAAAACCTAATAATGAAATTGTCATAGGTATCATTCATTCATCTTAATATGCGTTTGAAATTTAAAAAAAGTATCGAATTGTAAGTGAACGTAGGATTTACGATGTTTTATCTAACATTCGTGCAAAGTGTTGCTAAGGTTTTTTTTACTTTTTATAAGAAAATGACATAAATATGAATTCTCAAGTAAATGCAGGTTGGTATAATATTTTTTTGAGTACTTACGAATACTGATATACTCGTATATCTACGTTTTATTGATACATTAGGTCTATGTGATTATTTGTTGATAAATAATTTTCTATATGAATATTATAAAATAGAATTATTTGTTAAACTAATAATTTTAATTCTAGTCACATGTCATCACTTTGGTATGTAAGTTTTATTTTTTTCACTTTAGTTCATTTCGAAAAACATTCGACCACCAACGAGTATAGTCTTTTTTAAATCGATGTTTTTATAAGATCGATGAACTTATTACAAAGCAATAAATTTTTATATCTGCGTCTGTTACATAGAATGCATAAATAATTTATTCAAATGAGTTCGAAATCTTGGAATACTTTTAATCACGGTCAGCAAATTTATTCTAATATCGAAAATGTTTTGTATCCGAATAAAGTGTGATTTTTTAAAAAACAAAGCGCATAAGAACTGGTTGAGAAACCTAAAACACTTTAATTAGACCAATATGCATAACTAATTTGACGACCCGTTTAGCGCAATGGTTTGAGCGCCGGTTGAGACGTAAGGGTCGCGGGTTCGATTCCCGCACCAACACGTGTTTGTTGATGAAACAGATATTTGTGCTGGGCTCTGGGTGTTTGTGGTTCCTTCGTTGTTTCTGGTTTCCATAGCACAAGGGAAAACCTTAGTTTGGGACCAGGACAATGTATGTAATGATCGCTTTCATAGAAAAAGTTAAAAAATCAATATAAATTAAATTATTAGGTATATTATTAGTAAATAAGGCATCATAGGGCAGACCAGATATTTATCTGGTGAGTTTTTATTCCGCACCCTACGTCTTTTCATAAATCAATATTGCCTTTTTGCTCATCCTGTCCCCCTTCATTGATAAGTATACGTCCAAGTTAAGACTTAAGTGCTTACTTAAATATACGATGTTTGTAATAATTGTTAAAAGTAATGGTCATTTTTGAAAATGAAAAAATGACATGTGATTTCTTGCGATACCGAACGTAACCAAATGGTGACCCTACTAGACCAAACATGCCCTCACTAAGCCTGAGGCAGCCCGAGCGACCGTATCACATCCTACTACTATTATAAAGGCGAAAGTTTGTAAGTATGGATGTATGGATGTTTGTTACTCTTTCACGTAAAAACTACTGAATGGATTTGAATGAAACTTTACCACAATATAGCTTATACATCAGAATAATACATAGGCTACAATTTTTGAGGTTTTTACGAACCTGAAATCGACGCGAAACGAAGTCGCGGGCAAAAGCTAGTAATAAATAATGGTTTTCTATACTGAAACGCAAGTTGAAAGCAAAAATACCATTGCTGCTAAAATTCACATTATCTTAAAAATGTCCAAAAAAAGGGCGTCAAATCCCAAATGTCATGCCTCCTGACCATGACGGCATCTACATAATTGAATCCAAACAAACATTTATTTTGACAAATGCCTCAAGGATGTGCGTGTTCCGTGTTTGCTATTAAATACTTATTCCAATATACACCGTGCACTTTAATCAACTTAATTGATTCTTGCGTCAACTTTTCTTTGGTTAATTTTAATAGTACTTACATTACTTTGATTAAAAGTAACTTGCGCGTGTCTAAAAATGGCGATGTTCAATTTCTATTATAGGAGAAAAGTTAAGTAATTTATTTCTAAATATAAATATTAACAACACGTGCTGAAGTAATAAAAGCCATTGTTGTTTTAAAAACAATCTTGGTTGATATGGCTATATGCTACTGAATAATAATACTTTTAGTATGTAGTTATGTTATTTATTTATATTGTTGTTTATGTTTTATACACTACTTGATTGTTAATAATACTTTTATGTGGAAACTTCACTAAGTAATGAATGTGGTAGTTATTGAAATATTTTTAGTTGTAGTTGTATGTAATTGTTTATCTCCCAAATGAATTAATTAATTCTTCCACGGGGCTCACCACTCCAGCGAAACCAAAAAAAGGGAATTTTAAGGATCTTTTATGTGATAGGAGATTTTATGTGTGACGACCCGTTTAGCGCAATGGTTTGAGCGCCGGTTGAGACGTAAGGGTCGCGGGTTCGATTCCCGCACCAACACAAATGTTTGTTGATGAAACAGATATTTGTGTTGGGTCTGGGTGTTTGTAGTACCTTCGTTGTTTCTGGTTTCCATAGGACAAGGGAAAACCTTAGTTTGGGGCCAGGACAATGTATGTGATGTTGTCTCAATTTATTTATTATTTATAGGTAACAGACCGTAAACAAATTACACGGATATAAAACAATATCACATTGTATAATTCGATAACTGCACTTAATGCTTGCGTTCATCGGCAAAGTTCACGTAGGAGGTGATAACCTTTTATAAACCAATTTATCTGAACACGTAGGTTATCCTTATCTAATGCCGACATTTTATCGAAAGTGCTCTATTAGTCAAGCATAAAGTAAAGTAAAGTGACCAAATAGGTGTACAATTTTGCCCATTAGTGTTGCATGAAAACAAGTTAAATATAACAAGATGTTAGCACTTATTTAGTAAGTGCTAATTTACCTCCTTGTTAAAATTTATCGCGTTTAGTCCCGGTTAAGGCTATGCAGTCAGCAAACAACAACATGTTTTTGGTTTTGGCTAATTCAAAATATTCATACTTCGATCATAACCTACATAGGTACCTACTTACAGCATGGACGCTCTAAAAGTGTCGCCGCCAATGAAAACTCCGTTAGCAAAAGAGCGCTATATGGCATTTTTGAAATTTAGCTATTATTTACTATGGATTTGGGTCGAAAATAAAATATAGTGACGGCATGTTCAGAATTCAAAATCTATAGCTATAACTGCTAATGACAGGGCTCTTGCTTGGCGCCACTTTTTCAAAACGTTATCAGTATGGAATTGTGTAAGTATATAGGGATTTTATACGATCGCAGTTTTTATACAATAATACAATAATCTCTAAACTGGACGCATTATTCATAGTAAGAGTCTAGAGTATTCATATAACCACAATTGTAGTCATATTCTATTTAATTTATATAATTTAATAATTTATTATTGTTTCTGCTATGCGCAATTTCTACACTGGACTTAAAAAATATATAATATAGCGTATTTCCTATCTACTCGTACTTTCATTACTTAGGTACTCGTATGTCAAACTATTTACCTAACTGTTTGTTCCAATGTTGCCTAATTGTCTGTCTTAATTTACGGTTTAAGGTTAAAAATTAAATAAATAAATATAATAAATCACATTCGAGGCCACTCTAGAGAGTTGTGTTGATTCCTAGACTTACATTTACTTAAAAAAATACATCGAAGTCATAATGAGCCCTGCACCCTCTTAACGTCATAAGGCCCAGACAGCAAACACAATAGAAAATCAATTGATTTTGCCTTTTATAAAGGCTTTTGGCTCTAACAACGTTAAAGGTATTAAGCCTGTTTTTGTATGGCAAGTGACACTATAAGTATTTTATGTCTCTGTATTGCAATGATACGAGGTGAACCACAATTTAACATTGATTGCACTAGTCAAAGGTATAACGTAATAAACAATTTATGGAAACAGCCAAGAAGATAATATACGAGCATTAGCTGCGATCAGCAGTTGATGGCCACAGGCTCATCTCTGTTGTGTTCTAACCTTAGACAGGGGAATCAGTCAGACCAGTTTGTACGTAGTACGTAGTTACACATAGCTTTCCCCTAGGTATATATTAAAAAAAGTTATTTTTTCTTACACAGTAGTATCAGCCTATTCTGTCCCACTGCAGGGCAAAGGCCTCCATCATAGAAATCAAGTTATCAGTACTATGATGAGATTAGGCTTAATCACCACGCTTGCCCTAATGCGGATTGGTGATCATAAACCTAAGCCTATGTTCAAAAAATTCGAAATATACTTTTGCTCGACCCAGGAATCTAACCCGGGACCCCGATTTCTTACATATAATTCACAGAATAACTATTATCAACTTTGGTAGATTTCACAAAGTGGGTGCGAGAGCCTAAATTAAGGCAACCCTGTTTCATGTTATTATTTTACCCCGCATTTTCAATCAGAGATGCATTCTCGAATTGAACCTACAACCATCTTCAGAAGGCGCACGTCTTGCACTGAGCTCCTATCGCTCTAAAATGCAATGAAAGGTCACTGGCTATCACTTGACTAATTGTTAGCTTTCCATTTGCTTACCTAATAAACGTGCAATTAATTTGTTTCCTGTAAACTTCTATTGAAGGAAAATATGTAGTGTCATCGTGTAAAAGGTATGTTAGCAATGAAAGAGAGTAGTTAGTCTTAGTCTTTTAAGGTCTGTTAAAAAGATTTAAGGGGCTACAATGACGAAACTAGCAACGCCAACCTATTTGGCTAACATTATTGTTACTTTTCGCGTGTTAAAAATATTGTGTTGCGTTTTGAAAAATCCAATTTCTTGCATCTAAGTTTGTACATTTTTTTTCTTAAAAAATATCATATTGTCGCCACAATCAGTGTAAATAGGATGGCGGCGCTAGTTTCGTCGATATATCCCCTTAAGAATAAATCTGAACCATGGAGTTGGAAGCTTCTATATTAAGTAATGATTCGACTCTAAAACAGAGACTAAATGTTCGAGTCTTTATTAATAACACTAAGTCGTAATAGTCGTTGCATTAAAAGACTAACTCAGAGACGTTAATTAAACCTTAACTGTCACTTTAGTATAAATATTGACCCTTTTTTAATACCTAGAAATAAATACTATCCATAATTAAGATAATGAGCAATAACGTTAAATGACGTGTCTGAGTGCGGCAGTAAGCAGCTTACACGACTAGAGTTGTTTTCAAAGAACTCAAACGTTTTATGAAAATTAAATATTATTATTATTAATAATATGTAGGTAAGTACTTAATATTAAACAAATAAGTTATTTGGTATCTGATCTAAGAGGTATTGAATGCAACAAGGTGTTGAGGTGGTCCAGCCTCTTATATTGTTTTTGCTGATATTATTAGCCATTTTATTGACATCCAGCAGCGTACAGTCCAGGCCCAACATAGGGGATTCCAAACTAGCTTAGCCTGTATCTTGGTTAACCAATGCAGTGTTATTATAATTTATTTGTGGTAACGCGAAAGGTTAAAATCATATGGGTCTGTTTACCCTTACTTGTAACCGCAATACTTGATAACTAATGTCAACAGAGCAAAAATCTCTGTGCTATAATAATAGGGATCTACTTACTATTGTTTTTATTTTTATTGATATCATCACAAACATACCTCTTATCATTGAAGTTTAGATAATATTTAATCATCGTAATGCAGTAGGTATAAATAAATTTGAATCTATTAATACTTAATTAATTAAAGCTGAATATCAAATCCGTAGAGTTAATGTAAATCTTTAATTAAGCGATTTCGGTAAATTATGTAAAGTAATACAAAGCTTTTATAATCTAATCAAGTATTTATGCAAACA
Source organism: Cnaphalocrocis medinalis (assembly GCA_014851415.1). Classification (NCBI taxonomy): domain Eukaryota; kingdom Metazoa; phylum Arthropoda; class Insecta; order Lepidoptera; family Crambidae; genus Cnaphalocrocis; species Cnaphalocrocis medinalis. The sequence goes on along the minus strand of CM026275.1, from coordinate 14,104,526 downwards.
TTAACAAGTGTTTTATTGGGTATTATTCATGTCATTTTGAGAAGAAGCCTCAAACAATTTGACCCTGAACTCGGTTTGATTTATAAATTAAAGGATCTATTTAAGAAGAAAGATTAGTTGGGGACAAAGCTACTATCTTTTGAACTAACTGGTGAATATTATTGAAATTTGGTCATATTTTTTTCTATAACAAATGTTAGCTCAATGTTAGTTGAAATTATCTCTTAGAAATGATCGCTTAATGTGCTTATTTGTGTTATGAGAAAGAATTTTAAAGGGTTATATTATAAGATGTTTTAATATGAAAAAGTAGTTACAATAAACTCGATCAGTTAATTGAATATTATTTCATTAGAAGTTTTGGTTAGTAAAGTCATTATTTGATAAACTAACGTTTACGTATAAATAATAATATGAAGAAGCTATCTAAGTAACGACATCGGCAAAGATTTAAAATTAAACAATTGAACTCGACTCTACCGGTCAATTGTAAAAACATTGACATTGTAGGTAAAGTCTTGCAACAAACAAACAAGAACATGATTTTGCTAATATTTCTGCGTTTTTTAGAAGCAGACATTTCCGCCAAACCGTAAAATGTCACGCACAACCAACTAGCTTACGCCGGGTGATCCGTCGTATATAAATTGTAAATAAATTCAAATGATGTTTTCCGATTTTTAAAAAACTTGCTCGCTTACCTTGGACGGCGACGAGGGCCACTAGCATGGCTGCCAACATTGCGAATTTAGCCATTTTGTTATTTGATTATTTAATAAACAAACGTGTGTTAGAAACGGCACTACGTGCGGCGTGTGGCGTTCCCCCTGCGACTGTGGCGCTGTACGCGGCCCGAAGGCTTATATCGCACGTCGATTTTCTCGTAGGTATTCCTATGTCAAATCACATTTTGTCCGTACGCGTGTTTAGGAATGTGTACTGCTGTCCCATGAGACTATTTTCGCTCCATTTTCCTGCATAATGTGTCCTATCATGGTATGAATTTAAAATTATGTAGATTAGAATACATTTTGCTGTTGGGGACCTACGTATTTTTTAAGTTGACTAAGTAGGGTATACTTAATCATTTTATTTATTAATGCAGGTTTTTTAAAAGTTGCGTACTTTGCAAAACTCACTTGAAAATTCAAATGTAGGTTCAAACAGCTGTTTTTATGCTATTTTCCAAATCTGTTTATAATATTGTTTGTCCGACTAAAATTACTTTATTATCATTTTATTTATAATGGCGCTTTTTCGGCCTCGGTTACTTGATTCGTTATTAGTTGCAATGAATCCAAGGAATTTACAGAAAAAAATATTCAAAATCAAACCAGTTTAGGTTTCCATAGGTAGCCAATGCAGGTAACTCGTCCCAAAATTTAAAGATTTTTAGGTGCTAACCTAACCTAAGCAATATTTTTGTTTTGATAATAATTACTTACTAAACTAGAAAACGAAAAAATATTGGTGACGTTGAGTTAGAACAGTGACCTGCATAAAATTTTGAACTTCTGACTCAAGATTCTGGGACAAGTTGCCCCCAAGCCATCCACGTAGGTATACTTTAAAATTTTTAGTGCTTCATCCCAAAAAAAAAAACACGTGAATAATTTAAAACCAGGTACATTATACCTGCAGATAAATAAGCAAGCCTACATGAGTCTGTGCTCCAAATTACTCGTACATACCTAGTTTTCAAATTAGACCCAACCCATGTTTTTGCAAAATAAAACCGTTTTGTATACGAATAACATTTTACCTTATTCAATCTAATTTAAATAATTTGTAACAGATTTGAAAATCTATTAAATTTATGATTGGATTACCTTTATCTGGTTTTACCAATTTGAAATTTAATAAAGATATTTCATTCTTAATAGTATTGTTTACAAACAATTTAGAAAAGCTTTTCTATCTTAGTTTTTCATTATCGTTAGTTTTAAGTGAATCTTAATAAGGATTTAGATCAATTTCTATTTACCTCTTCAATTTTCTTTCTATATAGGAAAGGCAACAACAAGCATGGGCGTAACCAGATTTTGGGCCAGAGGGGGGCAAATTAGATTTTTTACAAGCTAGGTGTTTATAAAGAACAGTGGCCCGCCCTCACTTCGCTTCGGGACCGTAATTCAGAAATGAGCCAATAGATGGCGCTGTGTCCAATTACATCGTGCAAGCGTTTCGTGTTTTCGGTTTACCTTAAAGCCTTGTCGTTGTCTATAGAAGTTATCTCTTTATAAATAGTATAGAAGATAGAAGATATAGATAAAAAAAACTTTAATTAAGATAGGTATGTTTTTATATAAGTTCTTTAAATACCTAGGACTTTTATGTGATAGGTGGCAGACGAGCAGACGGATCACCTGATGGTAAGCGATAGCCAACTAAGTACAACAAACAACCAGTAGAGTACAAGTGCACTGCCGACCTTTTGACTCTTTTCCCCCTAAATGGAAAAAGAACGAGATGCGTTTGCTTACGCATGCGTGCTTCTATACTATCAATGTTGTTGACCCCAAGGTCCTACTGTTTTGTGCCATCTGCTGCTAATCGGATTCATACACAAGATGTTTAATCATCAGCAACCCACGCTCGTCCACTGCTGGACATAGGTCTCCCCCAATGCACGCCACTGCTCACGATTTTCGGCCACTCTCATCCAGCTCACTCCAGCCAGCCTTCGAATGTCGTCATCCCATCTTGTAGCAGGGCGTCCAACACTACGTTTGCCGAGTCGCGGTCGAGATGTTCAATATTGTTTTTTAATCTTCTTCTAGATTTAAAATTGCTCTTTTTGTCACTAAGCAACGCTACATTTGAGAAGGAATAAAGGTATTGCCTAAAGTTGAATACTGTTTACTTAAATGTAACAAGTGTGATGGCTGATTTTATTAACATTTTAAGTTCATTCATCTGTCATAGGACAAACTTACAAGTACCTATATAGGTACGTACTTGTAAGTTTTATGAATAAACATGTTCCGTATATTACTAAACTAATGGTTTGCGATGGTCATCATAACACGAAGACAACAATCCTACAATGTGCGTCAAAATTTGCTGTAGAATATGCAGATTTCGGTGTCGGCTATGCCTGTCAATGTCTATGAATCCATAGAGGATTAGCATTCACGGAAATTAACATTGAAACTATTCAAAATAATAATATTTTCTCGAATTGCGTATAAAAGAAAGTGTTACTTCGACCGCCTGATCACTGAAGAACGGCTGAAATTTAATTGTTTTTTATAGCTTCCGTAGCTGAATGATTGGTTAACCTCTCCAGTCAACAGTATAGTAATACTGTCCCACCAAAACAGTAGGGTTAGGCAATCTCAAAAATAAAGTGCATCAATCAGCTGATCACTTTTTATATGGGAAGATATGTTTTTATCAGCTGATCACTTTTGTATGGATAGATATGTCTTAACTAAAAAAACCGTATTATCTTCCCACGTTCCTTGGGGAAAAATGATTGTTGTCATCAGTATATAATAATGCCCTCGAGAAGTAAAACGGTTGAAAAAGGACGGTGTATACCTAGTTTGAGCAATAAGTACAGAGAAGATCATCAGAGAGAATAACATCAGTTGGTAATGCCCTCGAAAATCGAATAAGACCGTCAAAAAGCACGGTGTACTGTAACAAATAGATAATTTCTTACTTTTTGAGCTTCAGTGTAGACAATAAGGAGTTCATTCCGAGTCCGCATTGTATAGAAAAGTTTCTTCCATCCGTACCGTCCGTATGTCTTACCCCCTCTCGGTAAGGAAGCATCGCCAAAAGTGGGGAGCCCTTTTGCCTAGAGGCAGGCAGTATGCACAAGTAATTACGAGCCAGGATCCGTACTTGTTATCGCGATCCTTCTCCACTTACGGAAGATGAGAGTGGTGCCCAGGAGTTTTGGTCAGTAGACCCCCGCCGTCGCGTAGGGAATCCGAAACTACCCACCCGCCCTCCGGCCGACGAGTATACGTATAGCATTTCTCCTGAGTAAACAAAAAAGGATGCACAAGTAGTCGGAAGGCTAAGTTAGTATTCCTCAGCGTCCCAAAAGGGCGTCCTACACTACGTTTCCATACGTGGTGACAACTCCTCTCGAAGGCGTTTCATCTCCATCGCTCATTAGTTCTGCGGATATACCCAGGAAGGACAATAGGTTTTAAAAGTAAATAGACATCATTTTGATGGACATGCGTAAAATCAAAGACCAGTTTAAAATAACAAGTAGTAACTATTTTCTCATATCACTCAAGTAAACTATGAGTGATTTATAATATCGGATTGGCAGTTTTGATAGTTAAAGAAATTTTACAAGGTCAAAACTATAAGTGAGTCTATTTAAACGCATATTGTTTTTATACCAGGTCCACTCTTTTCCAAGATAAATCACGTTTCAAAAGTATGTTTCATCCTCTTTCTGATTAAATAAATACATTCTTACAACACCTCATACATGATGATCGTGATTCTTTAAGAAGTATATTTGACTTATTGTGTTACATAATGTCAGACAACCGAAGAATTGCAATATAACACCTACTTTAATACATAATATACTACACCCAGGTGCTGAACAATCGTCATCATCCATAACATCATTTGTTTGTGCAGGTTGGGAATCGAACTCACGTCCTTTGTAACTGTATGTTTGGTTATTTTAATCTGTCAAATTTATGCAACCGACTGTCACTTTAATAACTAAAAGCAAATGAAAGAGCAGACAGCCCTTAAAATACTGGCAGTATTAATTAATCGCTATTTAAATTCAGTGAGAAAAATTGCTGCCTGACTTGGGATCTCTCGTGGCTTCAACTAAACATGGCTAAGCCTCGGAAGAAAAATAGAGTGGAGGTCAAGCGTTCCAACACCTAAAAGCTGCAAAACTGTAAATACCGGATTGAATTAGAATTGAGATCCAAAGGCTGGTAGCTACTTCGCCCAGCAAATTTCCATCGCTATCCGACGAGGAATGTTGCTAGCATTTTGGGGACATTGCCACAGCGGCCTACTCTGTTTTAATTTTTCTTTTTGGTTCTTCTTCTTTTAGCTTCAGATTATAGTTATTATTTTCTTGTGTTTACTTATTATTTTGTCCAATAAAGAATAGCTTTTATTATTATTTCTTTATCATCTAATACAGGCTACCGGACCCTAAAGTACCTAAATGTTAATCGTGGGGTTGTTAAATTGGATGTAATTAATAATTAGGAAGTGTAAGTAGTTAGTATGGAGCTGTCTATACATGGATTGTATTCGGGTTGGTCGATGAAAGGTAACAAACCTTAACCATTTATTACACAACTAGTGGCCCGCCCTCACTTTGTTTCGGGACAGTAGTTCCCTGTCCACCAATAGATGGCGCTGGCCGTTGATTAAATCGCGCTAGTGTTTCTGCTTTTTCAGTTTTTATATAAGGGTTGTCAATGTCTATCGATTTTAACTCTTTATAAATAGTATAGATATGTTTGCTGATGTAACAGATTTGTATTGGGTTTTCGTAGTATAAGGGAAAAACTCAGTTTGAAACCAGGGCATCGTACTATGTGATGTTGTCTCAATTTAATTATATATCTCAGATCATTTATTAAGTTATTATTATTATAATAAGTGTTTTAGTAAATATGTGTCTGTCATGGTCATTTATCCCTAACAGGAACAACCACGTAAAATACTATACAGTAAATAAGGAAATACTGAATTGTTGTCACATATTGCTTTACAATGTATTAGAATTTAGTAATTACTAAAACGTTTATTTTAATTAACGTCATATCATCATTTAATATGTAAAGAAGAGAATGACACTACATTATATTTTGTATTATTAACCACATTAATGATATCATCAGTATAGATATACTCTGATTCATAATCATGTAATGTAAACTGACAGATGTCCATGACAAGTTTCTATGCATTTTAACATTTTGCATGTGTCAAATTGAGTGATAATGTATGGGGATGGCACATTGACATCTGTCAGTTTACTTTACATGATTATGAATCAGAGATAGATCCTATGTTTTTGAGCTGTGGGAGAGTCATGCTCCGGAGTTCAGTATTCCTAGAAAATCTCCATTCTAGACATTCTATACTTTAACCCCTAACTCCATAATGTAAAGTTGTGAATACTCGTATGTAAGACAATTATTTATTGTGTATGTAAACTAGGTTAAACATAATTGATCTTAAGTAGTTACAAAGTATTACTTAATCCTTCCTTTTAATGTCTTATATGTTACTAGTGGCCCGCCCTTACTCTGTTTCGGGACGTTTCCAGTATTAACCAACAGATGGCACTGTATGTTGATTGCATTGCGCTAAGATTTCGTCTTTTCAATGTGTATAAGATTGGCCCAAGTCTATAGAATTACTGAAATCTTTTGTATATTCCCTAAACCCTTTATGTATTCCTAAGATAATTCAAATATTCCTGACCACTGAAATAACAATTCCAAATTAACCATATTATTTATGTTTTATCTCTCTGTTTCTTGAAACTACTGGTTGTTTGCCATGGAAGTGACATATAAGGAAAGCTACAATGTTTGAATAAGTGCCTATATTAGTAATACATCAGCATTATTATTACTACCATACAGTAAGGATAACAATGCAAAGTCATCCATACTAATATGTATTATAATATGTTACTAGTGGCCCGCCCTCACTCTGTTTCGGGACGTTTCCAGTATTAACCAACAGATGGCACTGTATGTTTATTGCATTGCGCTAAGATTTCGTTTTTTCAATTTATGTATAAGATTGGCCGAGGTCTATAGAATTACTGAAATCTTTTGTATATTCCCTAAACCCTTTATGTATTCCTAAGATAATTCAAATATTCCTGACCACTGAAATAACAATTCCAAATTAACCATATTATTTATGTTTTATCTCTCTGTTTCTTGAAACTACTGGTTGTTTGCCATGGAAGTGACATATAAGGAAAGCTACAATGTTTGAATAAGTGCCTATATTAGTAATACATCAGCATTATTATTACTACCATACAGTAAGGATAACAATGCAAAGTCATCCATACTAATATTATAAATAGGAAAGTGTGTCTGTCTGCATGTTTGTCTCTCTTTTCGCTCTGCAAAGGGTAGGTTGTCAGATCAATAAAACAATTAAGTGAAGATAGAATATTTTACAAAAATACTTGTTTTTGGTGCCTAGATAAAGTTATTTTGATTTATCAGCGGCACATTAAAATTTCCACCAGTAAGTATTCATTGCAGTTTGATTTGCCGGTAGCAAAATCAATGCATCGTAAAATTATCTACAGATAAGCCGATTCCCATTGCTATTGCAAAATAGACCTTAATACCTGCGTCAAAGCTTGAACTATTCTTGCCTGAAACCAATTCATAGCAAATGAATTATTATTTTGTGCCAACTGTTCTATGAAACTGCGCCATACATCAAATAAAACGTTTAAGTGTGTAACAAGTATAATGAAAATAAAATATACTCGGTATTACATATTATCGATTACATCCCACTAAATCTTTGATCCCACTACATGCTTCCGATTAATGACCAGTGTATCGATAAATTGTCAATTTCATTCGATTTGATATGGTCATATAAGTTGACGTAACAGACGCTTACATAGTCTCTTATGCATGGGTATGAGACATGAGTGACTGAAAAACAACAAAATGCAGCTCTACCTTGTACTGTGCCTGTACAGATACTTAGCATAAGAAAAGATGATACTGTCAAATGGTTTGATGTGTGACTTGAAATCTTTATTTATAAAATTGCATATTATATTATGTTATTTTGCATCAGTTTTGTTAAAATTTTCCTACAAAGATGTGTTAATTTTTCAAGGAAAATAGTAACGGGAAGGGTAGTTACTAAAACTTTGATTAAAACATTTTTTTCAATGAACAATTTTCTCTGTAAACATAGGGTAGGTACGAAATAAAGTTCTGCCTTTCTATGCAAAAGTGATCATCTGATTGTTGCAATTTTTACCTATATGGGGCTATTTTTTTGTTTTTTGCTGTGTTTCGCTGAGTGAGTGAGGGTACCGGAGGCCCACTCGGGGGGAGGAAGGGGATAAAAGGTTGGCAGCGCACTTGTAACTCCACTGGTGTTGCAAGTGTCCATGGGCGGCGGCAATTGCTTACCATCAGGTGATCCGCCTGCTCGCCTGCTACCTATCACAGAAAAAAAAAAAAATAGGCTTCGGACCCACGTTAGGTACATACCTACCTCAGTCACTGCTTGTATAATCCGTCAAAAAGGGCGTATATTTGACGTACTTATCATAATTACCTACTTTTTACTTATTTTAAGTGATTAAACGAATAAAAAATACGATTCTTTGTGCGAAATACTGTATTACTCGTATAACAATGTCATATTGGAGCTATATTTTTGAGTCACTCGTATGAACATAGCGTTGTCGCATGCGACATAGTGTCACATTCATCTTAGATATCGTGCGCTCGTCTCGTGGCGAATGATTAAAAATATAGCTCCCTTTTCAAGAGTGTGTAAGTTAGGGGTTAGTTCCCGTAGGCGGTTTCCTGGACTTCTCCGTCGTTGTTGACGATCTTGCGACCGCTCGACTCCTGCTCCACCGGGACGCCGTTGACCGACTTGAAAGAAGACGATGAAGACGTGAAGGTCCCAGAGACGTGTGTGTTGGGGTCATTGGCTTTTAGGTTCCTGATGGAATCGGCGGATTGGACGGGCTGTGGCAAAAAAAAATCATACATATTTAGCCACCTATCACAGGAATTTTGTATGTTCGCGACGCGTTTATCTCGGAAACGGACCTAAGGACTTGTTTTCTTGCAGAGCTAGCTATACACCATTGCTTTTTTATAATTTCAATGCTAAAGCTATATCGTGTTAATACTATATTATTATACACCCATTTTGGTCAGCAACATAAATAAATTATGTAACTTAAAAAACAAATTTAAAAACCCTCAACTTTTAATGCCGCTTTTTGTGCCGGCGTATTCTACGAATTAAGGCCTTTTTTTAAAACCTATATTAATTCAAAATATGTAATCCGTAATTTTGTAGCGGTGGCCATCTTGAACCAGTACCGACACTGAACAAATGCTCGTCTTCATCGATTGCTTGTCCAAAACAATTGAACATGCAGCCCTTGGTGCGAGAGACTCTACAACTTAGAGTCATGGACTTATTATTATTAATTATAGTATTTGTTGTATTTGTATAAGTCCATGGACTTATACATAAATATACTCTTCATTAAATAAAACATTAACCATTATGTAAGTCTATGGGATTTTATCGCTAATACGCTCTCTTCCAGTCAGCTTCGTGGCAAAAAAAAAGCAAAGCGAATACTTTACTTAAAATAGGAAGTTAAAAACCAAAGTACTTACAGTTGGTGCCCTTGGGAAATTGGGGAATTTCGAAAATCTATTTTCGAAATCATTATTGAAGTTCTTGAAACTGAAAAAGACAAGAATAAAAATTTAAAACTACCATTACAACAGCAACATACAGAGGGACATTGACAATAAAACTTAATATGAAATTTGATCTTTATCTATTTATGTTTTTTTTAAATAATGATTCTTGTTATAAGCCGACGATTTTGTTTGTCTGAAATATTATCGACTAATCATTGAATGATCTCATAATTGTGCCCTGTTGTTTGAGTATCGGCACAAAATAATATTTTGTGGTATCAGGCCGTGATCTCGGTTTGATTACCGGTTCGAGTAGAAGTATGTTTCGATTTTTTGAAAATAACTCGTGTTCCAAATGTCCTCACCAATCCACATTAGACAAGCGTGGTGATTGAGCCTAATCCCATGATAGTAGCGATGACTTGGTTTCTATGATGGAGGAACTGCAGCGGGATAGTATATAAGGATACATTGAACAATAATAAAAGGTCTTGATGAAGAGAGATGATAGTTAACTCTTTACTTAACCTAAGTAATATGATGACGGTGATAAGGAAACAATTATAACTTATAGATACACTCTCGTAAACGATACTGCGTGTTTACCGCTTGTAATGACAGCAAGTGTATCATTTCAGGCAGTTTTCAGTTAAAACGCACTATTATTTTTTTCTTATAATCAATGGTCTAGTTTTTTGTCATGTTCCAGCTGTCAAGTAGGTAATTAATCATTGATTGCTTTATAATCAGCACACCTAGACAATAGCACGCTAACAAGAATAGGTAAGGGTGTTGTTTGCATATTAATTGCAACGAGTCATCTTCCCAGTGCGTCATTCCAGGTTGCGTCCGGCTGGTCGCATCGGAGCCCGGGGTTCGTTTAGACCTGATCTAGGATTTAGAAAGTCTGCTAATGACCTATTTTAGAATATTTACACATAAATGAACTAATATTTATAAAAATTAAATCTTTATTTGCAAAATATGATCTTTTGCGAATGATAAAGATATGTGTTTTTTTCACAAAAGAGGTTTGTCTGCCCCGCAACTTGGAGTGCCCAGAATGCCTCTTTGAATCACTGATACAGATTGGGGGAATTCCTTCAAAACTCGTGGTCTTTTAAGTCTTGGGGGGAGGACAATTCGAGAAGGGTTAGTTGGAAAAAAATGGGATTGGGATTCCCTCAAACCAAGTTGGGGAGAAATTTTTGGGTAGAAATAGGTAGGTACTCGTCGTAGTAGTAGTGTCCTTGAGTGGAGACCGCGACTCGGTAAGCGTAGTGTTGGACGCCCTGCGACAAGATGGGATGATGACATTCGAAGGCTGGCTGGTGTGGGCTGGATGAGAGTGGCCGAAATCGGGAGCGGTGGCGTGCACTAGGGGAGACCTATGTCCAGCAGTGGGCGAGTGTGGGTTGCTGATGGATGATGATGATGACTCGTAGTGAGTTATATTACTTTTTTTTATTTTGAGCGGGCGGCTATGCAGGTCCTATTCAGACCAGTATCACTGCGACCAGTTTGATCTATTGTGATCGCCTCTATGCTAGATTTCAGTACCATCACATACTATTACTACTTGTACCATTAAGTATTCTGTGCTATTACTTACAATTCATCAAAACGACGCTGCGCTTCTACTTCGGCGTTGTTGGCATCCGGGCTTGCGGATCTGCGTCAGCTGAAAATTGAAGGCAAATCGTTGACTCAAGATGCGCAAGATACAACAACAACACTAACATAATAGAAACTTCTTATAAACGAAGTGTTGAAATGATCTCTACTCAGCATATTACTATGACCTGACCAATAACGATGATTTTATCGCATAGTATCGTAGAGATGGAATTGTATCAAAGAGATCGAATCTTTTCGTAGAGACGGAATCGTCGAGCATTTGGAGATTCCTGAACCTCCATTGCTCTACAGCTCTGGACTGATCCAGCTGTAGACTCCAAGCTGATAGTGGATGACTCAAAAGCCTAATAAAACCATTTGACTATTTGAATATTTTACTACGCATAGGTAACTAATTACTAAGCTATCTCATTATTTTAGTATTACCACCTATTTATTTGGATAGAAGTTCATAAATATTTCTGTTTCTCTGACTAAGTAGCCTATCTATAGGAACGTAGGCTAATAAAATCATTAACATTACAGGTAGGTACTGAAAAACTATTTGATTTGGCTCACTTCCATTATTTTATGTATGCCCATTAAAACAAATATTGGTTACAGTTCCTAAACAAATGATAAATTGACGCACTCAGAGACGTCATTTAACCTTAATGCACATCATCTTAATTAGGGATAGTGCTTATGTATATTAAAATAAAGGTCAATATTTTTACTTAAGACACAATCTCTGAGTGCGGCAGTTAGCTACCTACTTACCTACTACTCAAAAATGTCAAACCATTGTTCATTAGGGATTCAGATTTCAAGCAAAGATAAAATCACCAAATAATTCGTATTAAACTTAAATAGGTTAGATTTCTACTTCTATGCAAATCTATAGTATAGAATAATATTATAAATAAATACATACCATTAATGCACACTGCGCAAGCGATCACAAAAAGGGCGATAGTAACTTTCGACATTTTTTAATTTTCAAATTCGTAACTTCTATCGGAAAATCTCGAAATGTTATGGAGTTAGCTCAAAACGTCGTCTAATTTATATAGAAAACTGTGAACATCTGACTCAGTTCTCATCTGTCAATATCCCGAGGAAGGTGGGCAAAAATGGCGCGGAAACTGACAAAGGAGAATTTATACGTAATGCCGATAGCGGTTCTCAACCGTTTATCTAGCTTTTTCTTATTTACGCCGAATATTATAAAATGAATTTATATTTAAGTACTTATTCAATATTATATGTAGATAGGTATTTAATAAAAAACAAACATATTAATTATAGTATGATGTGCTGTTGGCGGACCTCAATACTAGCTTTTGCTCGCGGCTTCGCACACGCCCCCCACTTCCCTAAAATGAGGGGTTAGAAAGGAGCAAAAAGTAGCCTATGTTACTCTTCATCCCTTCTACTATCTTCACTAAAAAATCACGTCAATTTGTCAGCTCCGTTTTGCCGTGAAAGTATAACAAATATACAGACAGACATACTTTCCGATTTATAATATTAGTGTGGATAAAATATTTAATTTACTTACTTACTTACTGAAGTGGAGCGGGGTCGAGCGGAGCGAAATCCACCAATAGAATTGCATAAGAACTCCGTGTAACAAGCAAGCTTCTTTTATTGGTGGATTTTACTCCGCTCCGCTTCATTTGAAACACAGCTAATAAACAAAAATAAAAAGATTTTTTAAATAGGAGCTAGCGACAGAAAACCCATATATCAGCGTTGAAGAAACTAAAATTGACATATTCTTTGAACTCTTTCAGTTATTCCACTATTAATCAACTTTTATTACTTCTGATCTGAAAAGTTATGCACCACTGCTTCAGATGGTTAAATCTCGCGTTCAATTCATTGTTCTAAGACACGCGGGAACAATTAACTATAAAATACTTTGTACCTTAATAACCCTTTATCAGTGTCATTACATTATCTTCTCGCTTGTCTTAAATGACGCAAAAAAATAATTAAGGTGAAGTAAATCCACAACATGTCTTACTGTCACTATTGAAAAACAAGTGATTTTTTAATCACTTAAAGTACATGAACTAAGTTATCACTTAAGGTACAACCATTTAATATGACAGTGACACCGAGAACTGGTGTCATTCCCATTCATTAAAAAAATTCGGTCCATACATTTAAAAATCACATTACCACAAAGCAACACTTTTCTAAAATCGTTTTTATTGAAAGCATATCCTAGCTAGATCATTCTCATCTTAGCGTGTAATTCCCGGTTGCGTCTAAAGGTGTCGTTTTGGAGCCCAGAGTAAGAGTAACACATGATCTTCTATATCTATACTATGTATAAAGAGGTTAATCTCATTCACAGAGCTTATAAGTAAACCGAAAACATGAAACACTTGCGTAATACAATCAACGTCCAGCGCTATCTATTGGTAGATAGTGGAATTACAGTCCCGAAACGAAGTGAGGGTGGGCCACTAGTTTAAATACAATGAAATAAAGGATATATTATATTACAATGAAGCGACTGCCGTCTGACCTTATATAACCAACCTATCTTCTATAGGTAAGACTTAAGAAGATAGGAAGGCTTATTAGTGGATTGAAAATGCAAAACACTTGCGCGTTGCATTCGATTGCCAGCGCCATCTATTGGTAATGCTCTAAGTTAAGCCCCTAAAATTGTAGTGAAGACGCGCTACTAGTGTGGGTATATAAGACTTTCATTAATTCATCTTTCGTGCCAATTTTGCCTCAATTACCATTGCAGCCTTCTTTAGTCCTTAAATGACTTATTTTAGTCAAGTGTTTTTCATTCTTCTTGCTCCGTTTTTTGTATGTGTTTTAATTAGTAGGTAGTTTAATGAGTAACAAACGAAAATTTACATAGTAATTTATTGATAGCCTACACAACATCAAAGTTATAAATATTAATGGGTAGTTAATTATAGTAAAGAAAAATGAAAACAGAAATAATAGAAAACTAAATCTAATGTAAACAAACCGGTCAAAAATTATTATGCAACGTTGGGGTTCATAATATGAACTATTCCTAACTAATATTTTCTTACTTAGACGATTTTTCGTAAAATAACAAAATCTTTAAAGAAAACAATTTTTCTTGCTTTAGGAAATTCTTTTTATCTGTGTACTCTATGTATTTACAAAATATAAGCATAAAAGAAAGGCACATGTTAGGTAATTCAAATTGGTAGAAATTCTCTAATAGACTCGCGTAAGTCTACAAAATATAGGTTGAACGTCGCCCAACGTGTGGCTGACTGAACTTCAAGGTGTAGGTACCTTGAAGTTCTTGCACCTAAGCATGATCGATTTACCCCAGTCCAAAAAGTTCCCCAAACTAATACACACCCATAAATACTCATTGAAAAATATGACGAATGCAAGGAGCCCCACTTAAAAATTTCAATAGCCGAAAAACGGTGACGACTTCCTTAATAAATTCATGTCCTTTGTATTTTTCTTCAAACCACGTTCGGTTTTGAGTGGTGTTCATTCTTTATATTGTTTCAGCCGAGTCTTCTCGGAATAGTATTATGCGTGTAATGGATACAGCTCGGTACAACGTGATTTAAAGTCAGTAAATAAGTTTCAGACAAGTGATTCATCAAGTATAATCATTTTTAGTTAATTTCCTAGTTACGCTCACGTGAAAAACTGCGTGCACATTACAACTAGGTACTTACTTATAGATAAATTATGCATGTGTGGAAATTAATGGAATATTGTAAGTAATTTAATGAAATTACTAAGTAGTATTAATTTGGCCAGGTGTAATCTATTGCTTATTAAATGAGCATGACTATTGCTGTAAGTACCTAGCTTAAAACTAGCTTAATAGAGAGTTGTAATTAAGACACCTTAGATTAAATAAATAACCGGTGAAAGATCTCGGCTAGCACACTTCTGAGAGTGAGGGGACATGAGCTCGCTTATGAAGCCTCCAATAATGCCCCTAATCTTCTATCTTACTAGGTACTCCGAGATTTTAATTCAACTTCGACAGCATAGGTATTCGGAATTCAAAATAGGAATTCGGAATGTAAAAACTATTCACTCTTCTTTCTCTTTCTAACTCAATTGTTTTTAGTATGTATGGTATCTGAAGATTATATCGATGCCCCTAATACAAGAACCCATTGCCGGGCCAGTCATTGTATTGAGCCTAGTCGTCTGTCAACAGCAACGCATACCGTTTCGCGTTACCGTTGCGTTTTAGTAAATAGTAGGAAACTGTTTTATAAAGATGTTTCATGGGGCACGCAGCAGTAAGTGTGAAAAGGAAAACGAATTCACGAACCAACCTTTATCCCCCTCCCTTCTATACACGCTATGCGTCTCTTTCTTTAGCCCCAGACAGACTGTCTCGGTGGTACTTGGGAATGGTAGGGACTTATTAGCTTCATCAAGTAACTAAGTTGTAGTCGTACAAAATGTATGACAGCAAGTACGCAAGTCATACGTTTTACACATCGCATTTCGACAATACAAATTACCGTCACTTAACTAGGCCATGCGTTAATTTTATACAAACTTGCCCTCTATATTTACAAGGGTAAATTATTCAAATTAATTAACAAAAGAATTCATTAAGTTTAAGACTACTGCATTTAATAGTTTCAGCATAACCAAGAATTAAAGAAATCTTATCGGCATCTCACAACGACATATTATTTGTTCGCAAATTAGTTAATTGAAACCACGGCCTCACAGAAGACCGGCGTGAAGCAGCGCCTGCGCTGTGTTTCGTTGAGTGAGTGAGGGCACCGGAGGCCCAATTGGAGGGAAAGGGGGTTAAAGGTTGGCACCGCACTTATGACTCTACTGGTGTTGCAGGTGACTATGGGCGGCGGCCATCGCTTACCATCAGGTGATCCGTCTGCTTTTCTGCCACCACATAAAAAAAACCTAACTTATAAATCACTTCAGGGAATTATGTAACTTTTTGAACTTATTATATCGCCTGCCTATCCCATGCCGCGGAATTTATCTACTCGTCTTTTTAGCAAAGTGAACCAAGAGCTAAAATTGAGAGCTCTGGCATACTCAATGCCTTACTTAGATCTCTTTTCTGGTACCTAAAAGATCTGACTGATTACTAATCTCTGATTAGATTTACAAAAAAATCCTCTACTTGGACACTACTAAAGATTCGTTGAGTTTTTTATTAATCGTAGGGACGAGAACACAATATAACTTTTATGCTTAACTTTAACTCATATCATTATTTTTTTATCTTCATGTCGTCCCTCGATCTCTCTGAATAGGTATAGTGATGAGTGTGCATTACTGGTTTTTTTTTTATGAGATAGGGGGCAGACGAACAGATGGATCACCTGATGGTAAGCTATTACCGCCGCCCATGGACACCCGCAACACCAGAGGAGTCACAAATGTGCTGCCGACCTTTTATGAAGGAATACGCTCGCTTTTTGAAGGCTTGTAGGTCGTTCGTATCGGTTCGGAAATACCGCTGGTGACAGTTCATTCCATAGTTTTGTAGTTCGAGGCAGAAAGTTTCTTAAGAAACGCACAATTGAAGATTGCCAAGCATCTAAATAATGTGGGTGGAACTGTTGTCGAGTGGAACGGTGGTGGTGCTTTTTTTTTAGTTTCGGAATCAATATCTATGCTTAGCTTGTGCATGTGTAATAAAATAATAAATCCTCCTACCGATATTCGGCTACGGCGGCCAATCTTAACAATCAGCCACGTACACAGGATATGTTATACGTAGTGCTTAAGTGTGTGCGTAAACACGTTATAGATGTACGTACTCTCTATTCTTTACCCTCTTAATGATGATACAAGACCGCCATCTTCCAGACTTCGGGCTAACACTGAGAATTTCTTAACAGAAAAGCTCAGGTTCAAACTTTGGCCCAACCCGGGACCCCAATCGCAGTCGTCGCTTTAAAGTGCGACACTCTACCCACTGCGCCACCGACGCATTCAAATGTGAAGTCAGTCATTGTGTAGTCAGTCAGTCCGTGTGTAGTCAGTCAGTCAATGTGTAGTCAGTCAGTCAATGTGTAGTCAGTCAGTCAGTGTGTAGTCAGTCAGTCAGTGTGTAGTCAGTCTGTCAGTGTGTAGTCAGTCAGTCAATGTGTAGTCAGTCAGTTAGTGCGTAGTCAGTCAGTCAGTGTGTAGTCAGTCAGTCAGTGTGTAGTCAGTCAGTCAGTGTGTAGTCAGTCAGTCAGTGTGTAGTCAGTCAGTCAGTGTGTAGTCAGTCAATCAGTGTGTAGTCAGTCAGTCAGTCAGTGTGTAGTCAGTCAGTCAGTCAGTGTGTAGTCAGTCAGTGTGTAGTCAGTCAGTCAGTGTGTAGTCAGTCAGTCAATGTGTAGTCAGTCAGTCAGTGTGTAGTCAGTCAGTCATGTCAGTCAGTGTGTAATCGTCAGTCAGTGTGTAGTCAGTCAGTCAGTGTGCATGTGTAGTTAAGGATTAAAAATCTAAATGAGTACACACGTTAACGTATTCGAAAATTACAAAAGTTTTTTTTTTAAGTAAACAAAATTTTAAACAAACATTATTTGTACTAAAAACAATTTTAAACACGGCATTTGTTTTAACATGTTAATAGATTAAAGTAGGTACCAATATAGAGATTAATTTTAAACGTGTCTTAACAATTTTTTATTGAAAGATGAATACAGTTATTATTACGTTTTTTTTTGTACTTAGGAATAATTAGTAATTCACAGGTGTGAAAATGGTTATATTTATCTAAAAGTAACCAATAGGGTTTTTAACCAACTTTTTCTTAAGCTATAATAGTATCTATTTAAATTTAAACTTTGTCTCCTTGGTTGTAGTGGGCGGACTTTTGTTCGACCTCTCCGTCCACGTTAAGCATGGTGTGTGAGCCGCCTCCCTCGTTCTTCACGCCGTTGATGTCCGACGAGTGGCTGAAGCTGGAGGTCGAGTATGCCACCACGTGCTCACCCTCGCCTGGCTTGTAGCTGGCAATGTCGATATGCACTGGCTCCGGGAAGTGAATAGGCACGATTGGCTCAAAGTGCATTGGTGGCATTGGTGGCATGGGTGGCATTGGTGGCATTGGTGGCATAGGTGGCATAGCTGGCATTGCTGGCATCTGGGGCATGTGTGGCATCTGGGGCATGTGTGGCATCTGTGGCAATTGTGGCAGTTGTGGTAACTGTGGCAATTGTGGCAACTGTGGCAACTGTGTGAAAAGGTTAAGGATTAAAATGAGTAGGTTCAGTCAGCAAATCTGGCTATCACAAACTGTATGTATGTACCGTCTTTACATTAATTTATAAGTAAATAATTTACGATAAGGTGACAAATTTAATTGGAGAAATTTGACCGATTGGCCCTTTATAGATGCCCGTAGTTGAATATCTATTTTTGTATGTGATAGTTGGCAGACGAGCCGACGGATTACCTGATGGCACGAGTATTTATTTTAGTAAGATGAAAATTGTAGATTAATAGATGCGTGTTACAATAGTTTTAATATATGGAAGAGTGTATTTCTAGAACTTGCATGCATTTAGATTTTCTAGACTGATAAATGAGACACCAGGTAAATGAGACCAAGGAACTCTAAAAGAAAACAGTATGAATGAAATGAAAAAGCAGGTATTTTTAAGATGTTTTTGGTGTCACATACTTACATCCGTTTGATTCTACATAAACACAGATTTCTCTGTATCTACTAAAATCAATTTTAAAAAGTAATAATTTGGAAAATTAATGAACACTATTAAATTAGTTTCAAACTTTCAAAAGCGAAAGAAGATTAGTGTTTATTAATCTTATTAAGTTTCTCATTCTTGAGGTGTAATAAGTACCAAAATTATTTTGAACATACCTGTATCTGAAACAAGAGAAATTTTCTATGAAAATATGTAATAATATTACATGGGAAAGATTCGTCTTTGCTATGTCACTGTATGTGTATATAAATATATGTATGTTCTAAACAATTACCTTATCTTTCAAATTGTCCAATGTTGAATATTAGGCGTATTTTTATCGAAAAGTACCTATCTAAGTGTTATCATGTGATGTGTATAAATTTACATAAATTATAACTTAGTTATTATAGTTTTATTATTATCTCCCCCACAGTCTTACCGAAGGAATCCTGAAACAATAATTTCAAAATGTAATAAAGAAATATTTTTAATAATAATATTTAACTTATTTTACTTGTATATAATATATTACTTACACGATAGGATCGTCTATTTTTGGAGGCTTTTCTCCTTCTGTAAAGAAAGAGGATATTTTTATTTGTTTAAAGTCACAATGCTATCAAAATATTTAAATTAGTTTGGTTTACCATAAAGCAACAATTAATAATAACGAAGGTACAATAAGTACTTATATATCAATAGCTCTTGATCACAATCCACAGGGTTTTAATACCCTACATAATCATTATCCCGAGGTTACCAATTAGAACGATCCTGTGTCTGCCGCCATTGTTATGGTGGTAAATAGATGGATCCCATGTGCTTTAGTCATACAACAAGTGAGGAGGTGTATTTGTCGAGTTTCAAGTTATATATCGCAAGGTGCTACTTTTTTTCATGTTAACCTGATGTTAAGAGATTTCCGTCTTTCGTAGAGATCCGCAACACTATTTGAATAACTGGGCCCCGACAATCTACTTAACGTGTTTTCCTCTACATCAGTCGTTCTTCGTCATCTTCCAGATTTCAGGATGACACTGAGTATTTTTAACAGAAAAACTCAGATACAAATGTTGACCCGGATATCGAACCAAGACCTCAAGCGCAGCCGTCAACCCAGCATCCACTGCGCCACCAAGGCAGTCAATAATTATAAATGAATTAATGATAGTTTAGTTTTTTAATATGCTTGAAAAGTTTAAATGGTTTTAACTGATATACTAGAACCAAAGATTCGTGGCAGTCTGCCACAAGTGTTTGCGTTTAGTAAATGTCCTTATTCACACAAACGGTTAACTTACTTTCAATGGTCTCCATGTCTCCGTTGTTGTTGATGACAATGACAGATCCTCCAGTCCTCTTTCCGTCCTGGTCGAACCCAGAGCTGGACCTCACAGCTACCGCGTGAAGGTTCTGATTGGGTCCTGGCTTCTTATGGATCATCTCCTCTGGTGACAGCATTTTGGGGAAAAGATTGTTGAAACCGCCGAAGGGGAAATTATTATGGCCAAACATATTGTTTAACATCTGTAAATATTGTTCTTTGATTGAATTGGTATTGTGTGCCTATGTATGTGTGTGTGACATGACAAAGACGAACGGTGGAGGTGGCATGCGTGTAAGTTGTATTGTGAATGGATAACACAAATAAAATTATTTGCTTTTAGATTGGAAAAACAGCTTATTAAATTCGCAATATTTTGCATTAAAATTTTACTAATATTTACCAAGTAGGTAAGTAAGTAAGGTTAAAAAGATATCTATATTTTTATCTAAAGATAAAAATGTTTCGATTTCATAATATATTAACTTACCTTTAGTGGACTATGATGAAATCTGAAAGGAAAAATAAAAAAATAAATAAATCGAGAATTGTTGGTAATCTGTAGAAAAACTATTAAAAAATAAAATGATATTTATTTAAATATTTTCTCTTTTGAATAAATTACTAATCTTCTCATCTTATTTTATGCCAGGATCCCAAAATAATATGAAATATGGCAAGGGATCACCTTTAATTTTATTGTAGGTACAGACTTATCCACAAACGCTCCCAAGATACAATCTGTCCTTCACATTAAAAATGTAACATTGTTAATAAGTATTACAGACAGGCAAAAAAAAAATCATTTATTCTTGTTCTTAGTTCTGTTACTGTTTTAGTCGCCTCAAGTTATTTTGAGATAAATCGGTAGGTAGGTAATGTTTAGAAACAGCTTTTTACATTTTTCAATACTTATAGGTAATGCATAATTAATTTACTTACGGATTCCACTCTTTTTCACCGTCATCGACCCAGACGAATGAAGCTGCAAAAGTGACATAAATTAATATTAGTAAACTATTAGATAACAGTTAAAGGTTTTCACTTAAAGACGTGACTTGGTCATTTAGCATGGAGAGTCGATAAAGGTTTCGGCGAATTTCCAAAAGTCAAAGTTGTTCTACAACAATAAATAAAGTTGTTCAGAATGGTTGGTAAAAAAAGACTTTGTTACAGCAATGCACCTAAAGGTTTAGCGATATACCCTATATATTGTAGAAAATAATATACCTATACACTTTATAATAACGATGTGTACCTACTTAAACACTTTATTTCAATACAAAGTACTGACGTGGTTATTTGTTATGTTTTACACAGCTGTGATCACATTTCATAACAATACTCAATTTGAATAGCGAAATTAATGAGAGCAAATTAATATTTTTTACATACATAAGCACACACACATGCACAAAATAACATATTTTTTCTGCTGTCTGTGCTTTTGTTTCTGATGTGAATTATGTCCACATGTTTTAACGTAAAGTAAATAAAAAAATTTAACAAAGTGATCTGAGTTGTGCGGTTTATAAGATAAAAAAATTTACACAGAACTTTTGGATATAATATTAACTGTTAAAATACCGTTAAAATATAAAGAAGTTGACATATTCAGCATTTATGTACTGTCTATTTATGGATATTTCAATTTCTCTATCGATTTCTTTGTCTATCTACTTTGTGGTTACAGTAAGATAGACAATGCTTTGATCTACTTAGATGCAAACTTATTATTTAATTAATTTAAATATTGATTCTAGCGCATGGTAGGCGCTTATTCATTAAATCTGTTTGGCTTTTCATAATTGTAATTGGTTAGCATATACTTAGGTACCTAATTGGAAGCAGCCGTAAATTATTTGGAACAAATAAATAAAAACGAAAAATCCAAAGGTTTTTTTAACAATAAAACTCTTCTCTTTTTTTTTCTTTGTTTCTCTACTAAGTGACAACTGCGAGGTAGGTACTGATTTCGTCCTTGATCTAGATGTTAGCTAATTATTTATTTTTGAATTTTACGAGCAACAACTCGTACTCACCATTAGCCACGGCGATGAGTGAAGCAATAAGGATGATCGTGCGCGCCATGTTATGGCGAAAAATTAATGATCGATAAAACTCTTTGTCAGTAGTTTAAACTGTAACTGTTGGACAGAAACTGGGGACCCAGGCATCAAGTACTTATTTAAGTATCATTATTCATACGTGTTGTTCGGACTTAACAACTGTACAAATACTGAAACGAATGCGTGTCTTGGGTTTCGGAGAAAAGCATTGAACGTTACAGAACTTTGTGGAAATCGTGTTTTATGGAACGAAGCGATCTTTGTGTGGCATTTGTGCCAGTAAGAATATGGATATACGGATCTGAGATAACAATGTATGCACCAATGTCACTTTGGGGTTTTTAAAAAGAACGTGAATTAATGAGTGAACATTGACCTTTGTTCAGTTCAGCTTTTGTCCCCCTGTAAAGATAAAATCCAATTAGCCGTTAAGAAGACTGCATGCGACAGAGATGAAAACTTTGAGATGGATGAGTGGCGTGACGAGAATGGCTAAGATAAGGAATGAGTATATCAAAAGTAGTACGAAAGTGGCACCTATCCATACTAATATTATAAATGCGAAAGTAACTCTGTCTGTCTGTCTGTCTGTTACTCTTTCACGCCAAAACTACTGAACGGATTTAAATGAAATTTGGTATACATATGATCTAGACCCTGAGAAACGACATAGGCTACTTTTTATTGCGAATAGGGGGTTGTAAGGGGTTAAAAGGGGGGTAAAAAGTTACTTTTCCGCGGGCGGCCGCTAGTTACTCATAAACTAAAACGTCTCTCCTGCTATGGCCATGGAATGAGAAGAGAGGAGAAACATGTAACTAAAAGAGTGATGAGAGAGAACCCTCTCTTTCATCACTCTTTTAGAGTTACATTAATGTAAATGGGTCAAGGAACAGAGAACGGCCAAACAAGAGATGGATGGATTGTGTGAAGAATGACATGACTGAAAAGGGGATAGATGATACTTACTGTGCCTACCCCAGATAACGTGGGACTATTCTCAGGTTATCTGGTAGGCATCTGCCTATCACCTGATAATGATGACCAATAAAGGAGAGTAAAGTTAATCTCTCTACAATTAAGTTAACATAGCTTACTAAAATTAAGGATCTACCTAGTACACATATTATTGTAAAAAGAACGTGACAATTTACGCCCTTACACTTTTAGCCCTTACCTTTAGTTTTAGTCGTAGTAAATAAAGCAAGGATATGTTTGTAGTTATCTACTCCATAATATACCGTAGGACACTTAGGTAGGTACCTAGGTAATCTACGTGTAGTAGCTATGTTATTTTTATGCACAGGCCACAGATAAGAACATGTACAGTCAGTCACACATTAGGTTACCACAACCTGTCTAATTTCCTCAATTGATATTAAACTTAGTGTGTATGACAGATGAGAGTAGATTAAAGTAATTTGACAGTTTTGAATACTTTGATGTGTGGCTGTACGTACCTATCGCGTATCTGTTCATTAAACTTCTAAAATGGTTAAAGTACATTCTGATGAGCGAAAGTAAATGTCTGTCTACTTAATTAGTATGAAAACCTACTATTACTATTGTTACCATTATGTACATTTGGTTGACAAATTCGGTTGTAAAAAACTCTCAGAAAATTGTAAAAAAGTGTAACCTCTTTGGTGAATGATATTTCAATACCATTGGCAGCCATGTTCTGAAAAAATCTGGTCACCATTTAAGAAATAAAAATAAAATATATTTTGTTTCTTTTATGGCTGTCGTTCAAATTTTTGAGCAAACGAAGCCAGTAACTGCTTTTTTGTTAAATAAAAATTTTAACCAACGAGTTCATAATCCAAAAACAAACCAGTAAACCTAAAAGCCTATGCCCGCCCCGTAATGAGCAAAAAAAAAACGTCCAGTTTACCAATGTGACACGCATCATTCCCATTAAATGATTTTTTCAACTATACGATAGTAACCTAAGGGTTATAAGTAAAGCTGATGTAATCTTTAAAGCAATGTTGTTATATTAAGATTAATTTATAGATTTAGCAATGAGCAGGCGGCTTTGTGATTGTGTTTGCGGCGCGGCAGGCGTCACGAGTTGACGCAGCTGCCGCCTGCAACGTGACCGAACGTTCTGCAAGTGTAGGGAGGAAAAGTATTACTAAAAGACCTGCTTTTCTTCGACGATTTACTTATAGCTTTCCACTTAACATCACAACCTTTTCTGTTATGGGATAGGTGGCAGACGAGACGGATCCTGATGTCAAGCGACTGCCGCAGCCCATGGACAAACAACTCCAATAGAGTCAAACACAAGTGCGCTTCAAACCTTTTTCCGTTCCCCCAGATAAGGCCTCCGGTACCCTCACTCACTAGGCGAAATACCTGCGCCTGCGCTATTACGCCGGATTTATCGTGATGCGATGGTAACACCCCCGTCGGTCCAGTCCATTCGTGGAGAAGCTCTCCCTCTGTACACTGGATAAAGATAGTACAAGACAAAGCCTGTATCCGTCGTTGTCTGTCGACAGCTGCTCTAATCGTCGAAAGCCCGATTCGACCCATCTTTATCCTAGAATACATCTATGGTATAACGCGATTCCATTCGACTATTGACGTTATGTTATAGATTAATTCTCGGATTAAAATTGTTCAAATTGGACCTTAGTTTGGAAAATATTTCCTATATTATTTTGCAAATCTTTTGGTAGCCATCTTTGACAAAAATAAAGGTCAACGACACACGCTAACGGTAAAACACATTAGCATTCAGATAAAACTGTCAAAAGATATTCTAATAGACTAAATGAGCAATAAATTTGTCTCCTTACTTTTAGTTAGATTAGGTTTCTAATAAAATATGCATAAGCAATTATCACTAAATTATACTAAGTAACTTGATGTCATTCGTGGATGAAGAAAGCATTTTTTTATCTGAAATAAAGTATTAATAAGTGTTGTGTCGCCCCTATAGGTTTTTACAACGTGATACCCCTGTTATTGGTATCTCTACAATCGAGTCAAATATTTTAGTCAATCTTCCATTTTCGTCGATTTTTCCCTTTGATTCCTTACTTTGAAGTTTAAACATGAGTGTAGATAAAATTGTATGAGACTGCATATTTTAAAACATTCACGAATTATAGTTAATATGATATTACAAACTCACCGGCTCGTCTTTCAAAATCTGGTCCGTGTTTTTTAATAATACTTATTATGTGACAGTCACATATTTAAACTACTATTACAGCTTACACCGTTTCCTAATTGAGATTTAGAACAAAGTTAAGAACTATAACAATAGTGAACTTATCAGTTCCGTCAATGACTAATCTTAATAATAAACAGCATACTTCCTATTGAACACGGAACTTTATTAGGCTTACCACAAATACTTACCTGTAGAGTTAAATTTCGATGATGATATCCTGTAATGGCCGCGTCTGAGGAATCGCATAAAATCACCTACGTTAGGGGTATGTGCACCCTAACGTAGGTAATTTACAATGAATAGAATAGAATATAAATAAATTTACTAATGACACAAAGAACTCATGTACAGCTGTTAATATTTTAGTGAATTTTGATTCGTACATAATCTTTCTGCAAGATTTGATAGCAATACCACGTTGTTCAAAACTATTTTTACGGGTGTCGAAGACAGGACATGCCGTGCCGCCTAGGCATATGGATGCCGCTTGAATTTTAGAAGTATTTTTATTATTCGACTTCGATTTTATTTTAAGTATAACTACTTTTATTTTACCCCTCTGAATCGGTGTCTTTGTCCCTGTCAGCTAGCTTTATGCCTGTATAGGCATACTATTAGATGTGACACATCGTAGGTATATTTCCTGACACTGGTATTAAGATATGTCGCTTTCCGGCAAGGAAAGTGTCACAAGTTGTGACTCACGACACATGTTAAGTACGCATGCAATTTTGTTATTAATGGGCGCCAAATTTAATCAATTTGCATGTGTAACATGTTAGGTACAACACATGTGTTGTGACACTTTTCTTGCCGGAGGGCGATGTGTGTTTAAGTTAAAAATAAATTGCTGTTCAAAGTTAACCATACATAAAGTATTAGTTATTCAAGCCCATACTCGTCTGAGGTCAGCGTAAAAACCTCAGGATCATGCGCCTGCGCTTTCCTTTTGTGCTCACAATGTAACACTTGATATTATACATTTGCCTTCAGACATTACAATCAGGCACACTAGGCGATTCTGTAGACTACGATTTTTTTTTATTAGGTTTTTACATTATAAGTGTTGGTCTGGTGGTTTAAGTACCGGGCCATGATCTCAGGGTCCCGGGTTCGATTCCCGGGTCGAGCAAAAGTATGTTCCGACCTATGTTCCGAATTTTTCGAACATAGGTCGGGTTTGTGATCAGGATTACTGATCATTATTCAAACGTAGTGATTAAGGATAATCCCATCATAGTAGTGAATACGTGATTTCTATGATGGAGGTCTTTGCCCTGCAGTGTGACAGTATGTAGGCTAATACTTTACTTTTACTTTAGGTACTCCACTCTCTTCATTCATCCTCATTTTATTTAACTAAGTAATTAGAATACGATATGATACACGTAGGTAAGCTTACGAACACATTTTTTTTGCCTTTTATAATGTTAACTACAGTTTTTCACCTCCCATTAAATTAATTATTGAATGCATTTCACAGAATTTTAATAAATTACACGTGTTAACTACTTACAGGTGTATAAATATGACGATAGTATGTACAATTAAGTGGGTATCGTCATACAGTATAATCGCTATTGTGTTTTATAGATTAAAATATGCTGCATAGTAGTCACGTTTTTCTTTTATTTATTGAATCATGATTCAAACTCCTTATCTTTTGTGCAATACTCGAATATGTAAGTACCCAGTAATCGGGGTTTTTAAGAGTTTATTTATTTTGATTTCTTTCGTGTTTTGTGTTTACTAAAACGTACTGGCAACTTCGCTTTTTTAAACCCAAACAAGGAGACTCTTATCTGTGTATTACGATTCACCAGTTTTATTTTTAAACTTTTTCGGTCGGATCGGATCTGCTTGAAGACGCTATAAATAATATGCGATATAGAAAATTATCGAATGATATAGGTAATAAAGTGATAGATGTGACTTCCACCATTCAATGCCTCTTAGATATTCGTAGGCGGAATTAGGACTAATACTGCGGGCTAATATGTGTTTAATCCACAGCTGCCACGAGCAGTCACTTATTGCACATTACAAAATATTTGGACAGATGTCAAAATCTACTTCGTGTGCTCATCAAAATTCCAGAAGTTTTTCTCTGCAACGCATCCTGACTCCAACGAATGTTTCCACGTACTTAATCGCTGTTTTCAACATCGCTGACGTCACAATAATATAAGTACACACTATTTGCAACTGTTGCCATAAAATCACCTCGTGTGCTGCTCGACATTCCACAAAGTTCTCTCCAACGCATCCTGACTGCAAGTGATCCCACGTAATCGCGTGCTTTCGACATCGGTGACGTCACAATTACGTGGGTCCGCTCAAATTCGTAATGTCCCCATTAGATGCCAACTCGGCATTAAGGCTGTTTAAACTGGAGGATGTGTGAGGTTAAGACCACAAGTAGTTACCTTGTAAATTTAAACTTGTGCTTGCCTTTTCGTATTATCACATAGGTTGCCAAAATTGCCTAAATTATAGTCAACTTAAAACTTGATTTTTGGAGCTTGCTAAAAACTTTCTAGTTGAAGCACCAAAATTTTCTAGAAAAATAATTATTCTATAAGTGTATGCAAGTATACAGTAACAAAATTGGGAGGCCATCGGGGCGGGAAGGGGAATAAAAGTTGCAGCCCTGTAACTGGTTGTTGCAGTGTCATCATGGCGGCGCAATTGCTTACCACAGGTGATCCGCTCTCTCGTCTGCTACCTTCACTTTAAAAAAACTTGTCTCAGTTTTATTCACCACAACTTTCCCAAGCAGGGCCATTCAACGATGATGGTTCGCTCCAAACATTCACGATTCAATAAAGAATCCTGATTCTAGTATTATTCCAAATGGACTTCTGGGTCAGGTCAGGGTTTGGAAAAAATCTCGGTCATCGCGATGTAGAAAATAAACACGACAACCGCACAAATAACTTGGTAATCCAGTACAAATACATAGCATTACAATTTTATATTTGCGGTTGTCGCCTTTCTTGAAGAACAACACGAGTATCTTTGAAGGACCACATCAGAAATGATGTAATCCGACAAAAAACCAGAGTCACCGACATAGCCCACCGAATTAGCAAACTGAAGTGGCAGTGGGCTGGTCACATTAGCCGCAGAACTGACAACCGTTGGAGCCATAAGGTCCTTGAGTGGAGACCGCGACTCGGCAAACGTAGTGTTGGACGCCCTGCTACAAGATGGGATGACGACATTCGAAGGCTGGCTGGAGTGAGCTGGATGAGAGTGGCCGAAAATCGGGAGCGGTGGCGTGCATTAGGGGAGACCTATGTCCAGCAGTGGACGAACGTGGGTTGCTGATGATGATTTGCGGTTTGCTTTGCTAAACAAAATGCACAGAGTTCGTTTCGTTCCCTGAACCGCACAAATAACTTGGTAATCTAGTACAAATACATAGCATTACAATTTTATATTTGCGGTCGAACTTTGCTTCAAAATTATCAAAGCCTTGAAACATCATACCTTAATCAACAAGCTTACAGCAAATTTTGTCATAAACTTGATTTTTCATGTTGGACGTGACAATCTAAAAATCAAGTTTGAAGCAAGCTCGCTTGCTATCTGGGCTTGTTAATAGGTGCTTAGACTTTGTGGCTATGCCTTTTACGTAAATATCTCATACTTAGGCTGCCCAAGTGTTACCTAAATTATATCAACTTTAAAACTTGGATTTTTTTGTAATTTTGCTAAAACTTCTCGTTGACGAACCTTCACAACTTTTCTAGCCGTAGAAAAATGAATATGTGCTCTGTTTTCATTGAGTAAGTGAACCAGAGGCTCAATTGGGGGAAAAAGGGTAAACAGTTGGCAGCACACTTGTGAATACTAGTGTTGCAGGTGTCTAAGAGCGGCGGCAATTGCTTACCATCCGTGATCCGTCTACTCTATCACTTATAAAACTTAACAGCATAATACAATAAGATCGCGTTCTTCTATTTTTGTTTCCTATTCTTATATTTGTGTTTCCTCTGTTGTCTGATATCTGTAACATAAGTGCTTAAGCTACTTAGTACAGAGCCAGCTCAATGTTTGAGATGTTGTGTGAATTCTCAAAACTCCGTAGCAGTTTATCACTGATAGTTTTATCACGCTTGTCCAAAAGATTCAATGTCAAAACAATCATTACGACGAGCACCAACCTGACGCGACACTGCATCAGGCACGCTTCCCGCGTGCCGCGCGTTAGGCAATACCTCCAATGTCATTGCTACTTGTTATACTAAGAGGTGCGCATACGCCGGATAAATTGTGAGCTCACTAGTGCGCCAATAGCTTTGCGTTAGGAGAATTCGTTTTTGGAGTGTTTCGTTTCGTATACTCTAAGATACCTCTAAAAATACTATACACTAGAGTGCCATGCGCCCGATATCCTTCGTTATAAAAAAATAATCCGTCAACCGTTATTAGGCTACGGAAGCCAATCTTAACGGTCACCCAAGTAAGCAGGATATTTATAGTGCTCAAATGTGTGCGCTCTCTATACATATTTCCTTACTCACTCAATTCCATGGGACATGATATGGCCGAAAAGAGGACTGGTCACAGGACCAAACGGCTTATTTAAAGTGCCTTTCCCGAGGACAGGGGGGACCACTACCTACCAGACTTCGGGTTGATACTGAGAATTTCTGAACAGAAAAATCGGGTATAATTTTTTGGCCCGAATGCCAAACTTTTGGCTGTGTCGGTGGTTTAGTGGGTAGAGGGTTGAACTTTAAAACGACGGCTGTATAAGTACTTAATCATTAATAAAGCAGTAAAAATATTTAGGATATCAGAGATTCCGTGCTTTCAATCATTTGTATCACATCACGCCTTATTTATAACATGATACAATCTACGCCGCTTGATCGATATAGCATAACTAACCAAACTTTTTATTCCACCTGCTTTTTGGATCAAATACTCGTCAAACCTGTAATCTTGTTAAAGAATACGCAATATGAAGAATAAATTAAAATTTATAGTTATCGGGTTAATACAGTATTCATCTAACTTAAGATACTTTGTACAGGATTGTTGGGAAACGAAAAATACGTCTATTATTTTTACTTCAATAGACTTAAACTATGTTTGCAGTTTATAATAATAAAGTATTGTAGTTCCAAGCTATTTTTATTTAGCCTTTCTTTACTACAAGGAAATTTCAAGTTGAAGTCATTTTCTATTTAATCAGATGGTCGAATCTATAATATACTGGTGATTCAAGTTGCTATAAGAAATGAATCGTTTAAAAACTTTAAAATAAACATGACGAATTCAAAAGATTGGTATATTTTTCGGAGAGTTAAGTGACTCATTATCATCACAGTCTTTTCGCTTTCATTGTTGAATTTCAAAAAGTCACATCATACTTACTTTATTCAACTTTCTGCTTTGGACGTTTCTATTGAAACTGACTAATTACCTATTTTAAGGCTACAAAATATTTTTGTATAAATAAGTATGTCACGCTTTGTGAATATAGCTAATGCATTTGTTTTCGACTGAGTTGTAGATGAGTAATAAACAGACAGCTGCATGATTTCCAGACAATGCCTAAGTTACTTTAGAAACTAACGGAGGAAGATGGTAAAACTGCATGTCGAATCCTAAGCAGTAGTTTGAATACATAAAAACTACTTTAATATAGGTACCTACTAAAGATTTTTGTATTGGACAATATGACATTAAAAAGATAAACGACATTTTTGAAGCAAAGACCCATTTTTGTTGTTATGAGTAAATTCATCAATTTTATCATGGAATAACTTGCTCAAATTTCATTTTACTTGCAGGCATTCTTGGTGGTCAACAATCTTAAGTTTACCCCTAAGATCTTTAGCTTTTCTATTTAAAATATTTCTAGATTCTGATGTACCTAAATTTCGGAGGAATATGGATTTAAAGACTGCTACAGATATAACAAAACGATAAGAATGATCCTCATAATGAATGCGCGTTTAGTATATTATATATGCGAATTTGAGGTGATTCTTGCCCAAAAGGCAGTTATAGAGACCGCCATTGTACTTATTGAGGGTTTGAACCTTACATTAATGGGTAGATACTAGAGGTAGCATTCTACAATGCTATTCATAACCCACAACCGCTTTGGCGATTCCGCACTTCGCAAGTTTGTCAATGACCGCGCGGCTTTTATAGTTTATCATCATTGACATGACATGACATTATTTATGGCCTCAATAAACATGTCATAAATCTTGAAACTTGATCGAAAACAACATTTGTTAAACGTGACAGGTAAGATAGCTGGTGCTAAGTATGTATTTTTAGATCCCCTTTCTAATATTTTGTTGTCTTTGTATGTTATTTCTGTCATACATAACATTGTTACAATTGTTATACGTAGATAGTGTTCTTGTTTTATTAATGAAAAAAGAAAGTAAATTAAAATAGAGAATAAAATGGTTTGATCATCAAAATTATCTTAAAAGCACTAAGAATTTTATTCAGTTTCTCAATAAATTGTTTGATACTCAAATATAATTTTATATAAAATTCATCTCCAAATAACTAACTCATAAATTCATTACCTACTCATCCCAAATATGTGGGTCTAATATCAAATTCCAAGTATTATGAACTTACTTTAATATGTAGGTATACCTACTATTTTTGATAGAAGCAGACGAGTAGATTGGATATTTTATGTATCAGATTAAATTAATTTATTAAACGAGCAATCTCTACCTGACCTGTACAGGTCATCGTGAGATTATACTCGTAGTTAAGGGGAAAACCAAATATTTTTGTAACTGGCTTAGCTCCGTAGCTTGTATCAACCTACAGTTTTAGTTTTACTACTTTTTAACTTTTGTACCTACATCATCAAAGCGTATCAGAATGAGAATCGGTTATAGCTTTAAACTTGTCTAACAAGTTGGTAGAACATATTTTAGTACAACTAAGTGTAATTCGTACATGATATGGATATAACTTTTCATAGCTACAGACACATCCTGAGTAAACATCGTTGATGACCCGTTTGGCGCAGTGGTTTGAGTGCCGGTTGAGTAGACGCAAGGGTCGCGGTTTCGATTCCCGCACCAAAACAAATGTTTGTTGGTAAAACAGATTAACAGATATTTGTGCCAGGTGTTTGTGATTCCTTCGTTGTTTCTGGTTTCCATAGCACAAGGGAAATCCTTACTTTGGGACCAGGACGTATACTTAGATGTTGTCTCAAATAAAAAAAACAGTTCAATTAGATACTTTTTCTCACTTGCTTACTTTAGTGTAAATTTTGGCAACGATCGTAGCTACAAGCGACCGACCGGCTATTTACACCGAACCAGAAACTCATATACATTGACCAGTCATCTCATTTACATGTATTACATAATTTAAAAAGTACACCTATCCAATCCCGGAGTAACTATGTTAACGTGATCCGCTTCATAACAACTCCCCTATATGGAAGTGGGCCAGTGGATTTCCCAACACCTCCCACATCTATGTTTTCCTACTACGCATCAACGCAGAACAATGAAGCCGTTAAGTGCAAGGAGCGTTGAGAGGGGATACGCGGTCGGCAGGACGTCGTCTCCGGCGGTCCGCAGTGGGTTTTCTGAAGGCTGTGGCACGAGCCGCATGCCAACACCGCCGCTGACCTCGCACGACCCTATTAAAACAAGATACATCGTCAACCAGACCTAGTATTACCGATATAACCAACCATGAAGTTCTTCTTGGCTTGCGTCTGTGTGGCGGCGTTTGTGGGAAGTGTGCGGCCGGCGCCGGCGGAAGGATTTGTTTTTCCGGATGAGCGGCGGGAGAAGAAGTTGGAACCGATTATCACTCCACCTGTTTTGCCTGTTTTGGAGCATTTGGAGCGTGACCCGAGTACGTTGCTGCCGAGTGAGCGAGTGCAGAGCCGATCGCGGCCGCAGGGCAAGCCGCGGTTCATCGGGGGCGGGTTCAACGTGGCTCCCTCGGGGAACGGGGGCCTGACGGCTAGCGTGAGCAGCAGTGGAAGCTTTGGAGGTGCCAGCCAGTCTGCTTCTCAGTCATTTTCGTTCGGGTTCAATGAAGGGTTCAGTGCGTCTCACTCGGCTAGTCAAGCATCATCGTTCAATGGATTTGGGAGGTGAGTCAATTGTTTTAACGCCAACACAAAATTTTGAGTGTTTGACGCAGTTTAAAGATAAGGTAAATGAAATGATTAATTTTGAAACAACTTTGAATCAGCATTGTAACTTTGATAGAATTGTTCCTCAAAATTAATTGCTCTCCATGGTAGATTCAATAGGTACGAGAATGGTGCCTACAATACATATTGGACATCTTAGTTTGAAAAAGTACTGCTTGGTTTGTCGTGGTCCTGCAAAAACTGTGTAAACAGTTTTGCCGGACAATAAGTTCATAATGTATGTTTATGTATTTTCTACAAATCAAATTATATTATTATACATCACGTTTGTACATTTTACTCTCGTGACAAACGTTCAGGACTAACCTACAAGCTCACGTATAATATCTTCTAAGTTCTAGGAATTATAAATCAAATCAAATCATTTATTCGCAAAATATGGGTAGGTATTTTATGTCATACATTAGGTTCGCCATATTTGAAGCATTGACCTATGACAGGAAGCTCGACGAGCAACGTGAATTTGATTTACAATCATGTGACGAACAGGTATTTGACTTTGACCTCTTCCAAATTAATTTGTATAAAATATCATTAGTCGTAAATTTTACAGTTACTGCTGAGCACTACTTAGCTACTGCGTCCGTTCTAGTGTCAATGTTGTTGAACAATACTTTGGATACAATCCACTGTTGTAGTAATACAGGGTGTATCTGTGAACATTTACATCCCTTTAACCACGTGTTCTACCAACCATTCTGAACAACATTTGTTCTATGACTTTTGAAAATTCGCATAAAAAAGTTTCACCTTTCCATACAAAGTCGGTCACGTGACTTGGTCACTGAGCACTACCTACTGAGTAACCACTTTGTATGGGGAGTCGAAATTTTTTTCCAAGAATTTAGAAAAGTTGTTGAACAAATGTTTTTCAGAATGGTTGATAGAACATGTGGTTAAAGGGATGTAAATATTTACAGATACACCCTGTAGGTAACTTTTTAATGTATTGTGATAATATTTCAAAATTATGATTTACTCGTATTTTATGGCCGGTCCCAGGCCTTACCATTTAACCTAGTTGCACCTAAAAAAAGGTTTGTAACTGTACAATTTCATTATAATATCTTCCTTTTTTTCCCGTATTCAGTTTATTTATTTTGATTTTTTTAAATACTGTACAATGTCTTAGACAGGTAAGGGGCATGTCCTTTCAAATTGAAGCTCCAAAACGATTCACATAAAAGGGTGTCTTATATTTTTTTTAATTTTAGTAATTTTATTACGTACGGGTTCCTTAACCAGTTTTTTTTACGCATTTTACATTTGTGCCACAACTGCTTCCGGGGTGGTAGATCAACTTTCCTAAGTGTCGGCTCTACTGGGAGAAGTGCCCAGACCAGTTGTTATGTGTGTGGTAGGAAGGTACCTACACTCATAAGGATCGCCTTAGGCTACGTTTAGACATCGAAAGTCTATACATTAGATGTATAGACTACCTGAGCGCCTAAAACTAACCGGTCGTTAGGACCGAATCGGAATTTCCCTTCCTTTTATAAGCGCCGTGTGGCACCTTTGTTTGGATGCGACAGGATGGCTTCGTTACAAGCCATCTGCTTACTGTGAGATATTTAGGTACCCAAGATTTCAGAAGTGTTTTACAGTCTAAAAAAATTCACTTTTTGGGTCAAATGTCAGGTTCATCGACTTTTGAGGTATAATGCATGTGACAATCGTTATGTCTGCTAGGCTCAAATTAAGTAAAGTTTCAGCCTACACTCTATCCCACTGCAGGGCAAGGCATCCATCATAGAACTGAAGTCATCGCTACTATAATGGGATTAGGCCTAATCACCACGATTGCGTGACGCGGATTGATAATCGCAAACCCGAGCTATTTTTGTTCTAAAAATTCTAAACATTTATATTTTGCTCGGCTTGGGAATTGAACATAAGACCTCAGATCACGGCCTGGTGCTTAAACCACTAGAGTTTAGTGACTAGACCAACAGAGCGTGAGGCTTAAGTATGCTAATTTATTTCTTAAAATAGACTTAAATATCTAATATACTTTTATTACGAATATTATTTTTTGCAATAACATGTAGTAAACACCAGTTAATACACCTGTCAGAAATTTAAATCTTACTTAATTACTCCCCAGGCTCTATGAGCAATAGCAAGATATGTAAGATACCAGAGTCAAGTTTAAAATCTTGCATTGGACATGAAGCCGAAATATAAATATTAATGTACTGTCGCAACATTCTTATAACATCGTGTATGATAATATGAGAACTCCACATATCCGTAATCAGATACTTAATCTTGAGTGGCCGAAAAAAATTTGCACTGCATCATTAAATAGCTGTATTTTATTAACGACCTTGATGGCACAGTGATAATAGGCGTGACGACTGGTCCTAAAATTTTATGAAATTGTTTGATTTTATGATAGATTTGAAATCGAAAATAACTCTGTGCTAATTAAAATTGAAAAATGTTTCGTGTATCTGTCTGTATGATTGTCGAAATGTGGACGTTGAAAGTGTTAAATTATCTAGAACTCCGGTTAATACCATTGGATAGCCCATCAAATTTAAAGTAACATTTAGTTATCTAAACGCAACATTTCATATTATCTACCATACAAAATGCATACGCCACGCGTAGAAAATACATATTTGTGACATCACGAATATGTAGCAATTTTATATAGAGCGTTTTTAATCAAGTTCAAAACTGTGATTTTTAAATCGTGACCCGGAAAGTTTTTAAGATATCAAAGTAAATATTTTATCAATGATTTTGAGATTGAGGAATTTTACGATGGCATAACAAATTAAAAATTATTCGTTATGCCTAATCGGAGATTCCGGGTTCACCGCCCAATATAGATAGTTAGTTCGTGAATCATCAAACGCCCCAAAAATTAGACGACATTCCTGGTTTTCCCTGACTGTTTTTTTTTTATAATAATCATTTTTTTATTTTTTTTTATTAATTCAGCGGCGTAGAAAAACGTCGTGAGGAAACTGCACGTTTCGGATAATTTTGCATTGCATGATTCAGATTGTCTGACTCCACTGTATAAGAGTGGCAAAAGTTAGAGGTAGTCACTTCATTGGAATTATCTGATTCCCTAATTATTACTGGATCACGCTCTAAGAGTATCCCTTGCTTCGAAGCAACAGCTTTAGACGCAACCTAAAATGACACATCTTCTATACTATTTATAAATAGAACTCCAAAAGACATTGACAAACATCGTCCTTTAAACTAATTGAAAAAGCGAAACACTAGCGTGATGCATTCGACGTCCAAAGCCATCTGTTAGTACGGAGTTGAACTAATGTTCCGGAACGAAGTGGCCACTAGTTTATGATAAGACAACAGGGGCAACTTAAAACTATTTACCATGGCTTCTTAAGTCGATGTCACTCAACGTCATAATATAAATCTTAGTCCTAAGATTCTGATCGAAGTCATCTCAGGACAGGAAAGAAAAGTTGCTTGATTGCCCTTTATATTTAAACCAGTTCCGCCACGAGAGCCTGTTCAGGTAGATGACCGTAAGACAAAGAAACAAGATAATGTAGATTTTATAAATGCCAAGCCCCGGAAAGGCCAATTTAGAGCAAACTATCGTGATCTTTATCATTATTTAAACCAGGAGCATGACAAACAACGTTTTAACGACCGCTCAAGTGACCGTAGAAACTAAAACTAGAGCAAACATCATCAATATTATCAAGTTCTACACCTTAACGTCGTAAGACCCAGACAGCAGATACAATGGAAAAACAATTGATTTATGCCTTTTAAAAGGCTTTTGGGTCTTACGACGTTAAGGCCAACAATACGACATTGGATCTAAATCGAGGAACGCCTGCTCCTATATAGCTTAAAGTATCTGCTTGTATACTGTCCGACTGCAGGGCAAAGGCCTTCATCATAAAAATCAATGCAGTCTGCATTAGCAAGCATGGTGATTGAGCCTAATTCCATCATAGCCCGAGATCACGGGTCGGTGAAACCACGAGACCAACGGGATATACCTTCTATAGTTTATGTTTTTACGCACGTTAATTAATACGTGACTATGGTGATTTCAGTGGCCTCAGCGGCAGCCAGGCCAGCAGTCAAGCGGCCTCGTTCGGCGGATCCTCGGTTTCTGGAGCCGCGTCTTCATCAGCCGCCCTAGCTGGCAGCGGCTTCGGCGGCGGAGGCTTTGGAGGCAGCGGCAGCCAAAGCGCTTCCTCTGCTTTTGGGTTCAACTCGCTCAATGGATTCCCGCAGTCTGATGTGAGTTACATACCTACGAAGCCTGTCTAGGCAGCTTGGAAAGATTTTTAGCGCGTATCCAGTGTCACAGTATTTTCTTGTGCCTCGATTTTAGGTGCCCATTTGGTGATGCATAACAACTGTTTCGTACAATGTTAAATAAAGCAACTTTACTTCATCTGTTATCCGCCGTAGTGATGGAAGCTTTTACAATGTCGATTTTTGTTTTTTTTAATAAAAAATATATTTACCTTTATTTTTATGGGCATAGAGACTACCTATAATTAATGATAATGAGCACTAATGTTAAATGACGTCTCCGAGTGCGGTAGTTTCTCCCCGAGCAGTCGAATGGCACTGGATTTATGTCTTAGAATAAGGTAATAGTCTGATTTATGTGTTGGATCATAAATACCTAGCATCATCCGCGCAAAAGCTTCGATAGTGAACACAACTTAATTAATTCCTTTAGGCTGATTAGCACAAAATGCAAGGCCTATCATAATTTGACGGCAACCGAATAGATTTCCGCAGTATAATGTAGAATTTAAATGAATATTTTAATAACTTTATCATTTGGCCATTTGGAAGTTGACATGCCTAGGTTTATCATAATTTATCCAAATCCATATAACGTTTATTAAAATCATTGAAATTAAGTTAGGCCATCAGTAGACTTCAAAGAAGAATTTTTCAAGGATTATGTCATATCCATAACACAAGTGCGTAAGCTATTTAGCTCCGATCAGTGTATGACAGCTGTATGACTAATGAATGTATTTATCTATTTACTTAAACTCACTCACAACATCTCATACATTGACCTGACTCCGCATTTATGTAGCTTAAGCACTTGTGTTACAGATATCAGACAACAGAGGAGTCACAAATATAATACTTAATTACATATATTTATACATAGATACATATATTTACTTATTCTTCCAGTTCACATCTACTCAGATTTCAATACTCATTGAAATCATGATTGATCACCGTCTTTATTTGGCAAGCGTGATGATTATATTAGACCATAACTCATTTAAATAAAGATCATTTATTATTGTTTACCATTTTTGGAATTGTATTCAATACTCGTACGTTTTAGCAGTTACAAAAGAATTTGTCCAAGTTGTCTACGCAACATTGACCTCTAAAATACTTAGGTACCTACTTAGATACCCACTGAACAAGTTACAGAAATTGTTTTTAATGAGGCAATTTATTTTACCAGTATCAAGTACATAGTACTACGGTTTGTAGTAAGGTACTATTCTTGAACTAGAAATGTTATAAAACTTGTACATATATAACCGATGTAATATTTACCCTAGGTATATGTGTTTCCATTGGTGTCAATTTTAATGCGATAAAAGAGACATCAAAATTATGCATCAGTCAAATTCAAAAAATTATGTACAGACAGCCACACATCAGGTTACCACAATCTGTCAAATTTCCTCAATTGATATTGAACCAAACACGTGTGACATAAAGGTCAAAATGCATAGAAACTTGTCATTGTCATCTGTCAGTTTACTTTACATGATTATGAATCAGAGTATAGGTATATTTTGCTTCTATGTATTATGAATTCATGGAAGAAGTTTCCGAATCTAAATTTAATTTTAATCACTTTTCTTTCCAGTTCGGCTTCGATGACGTCGCATTCAACCTCAGACACCGCGGAGTCCCGAACTTCCCGTTCCCCGGCCCCTTCATAGGCCGAGGGAAGAGCGCAGGCGCAGCCGCCTTCAAGTCCAGCAAGGGACTTGGCAGGAACCGTGACGAGTTCCTAACTGTGCTCGTTTCTAATTAGACAGCCTTTACTTAACTGACGCAGCGTCACAAAATGTGTCTTGGCTTCCGATATAGGAGTCCTCCACTAGTCCCGATCATTCATGGTGTCACGCACATCCCAGCGATATTTGGAGCGGCCGACCAGGCGTCGAGCGGTACTCCTGTTCCGCTTGACAAGTAAAAAGTTAATGACATAGTTAAATGGAATAAGCACTTAGCGTTCCATTAAAGTTTAGTTCCGGATGGCTTGGAAAACGATCAAACTGAAATGGGATAAAAGCAAATCAGTTCCTACTTTTTTTCAAGGATTTGTTCTGTAAAAAAGAGAGTTCATGTGCTTTATCCTTTTTCGCTGTTACCACAGAATACTTAATAGTACAATTACGCTGAATGGATAAAGATTTTTACAGAAATTAAAAATACCCTGTTAAGTTTATGGAAAAGGTAAAGTTATTTTATAAGAAATACCTTTTCCTTTTTTAAACTGTGCCAATATACTTACATAAGTAAATAGAACATTTAGTTACCTACTTAAATCTTAAATCACACATCACTTTTTATAATAGTTACAACAAATCGTTAATGTATATTACTATTATACTCATGGAGATGAAAAGGAGGTTAATTACAATGATTTATAATTAAGATTACTTAAGTACAACGATGGCTAATACTTAGGATCCCAAATTAATTTTATTGAATTGCAAGAGATTTTGTAAAACTGAGATACAATCACGGCCGAAAACTGGTTGCTTCATATAATATTTCATCCAATTTATATGACGAAATGCGATCTTTGCATAGATTTAAATATATTAACGATACCTAGGTATCTCGTGTCTTTTATCAAAGCAGTATTGATAAAAGACTCGTAGAACCACAGATCACAGAAATTAATGTACAGCTATGTAGTTACAACCTATATTAGAAATCTTTCGTAGAATAACATTACCCACATAAAGGAGATTTAGTTGTTGTACCTATATGTAATTATCTATTTAGCAAAGCATTGATTTCTACCACCAGCCCAATTGAATTTAGTCATTCTCAAAAGCTGTTTTATAGTTTGTAAATATTTGACTACATGTTCAGCCACTATCTCAATACTTACATATTTAGTAACAGACGCACTAATGTTGTAACTCCTTAGTATGTGTAATGTCCCTATGTGTGTCACATGTGTGTGCAAAATGCAACCAAAACTAAGTCGGTTACCGATCACAATGTCACAAAACTGGAATGTAATGAGAGCTTCTTACGTAATTGGTCAATTCTGTATGAAGAAGCGAAAGTTGCACATACCAGCAGCAAGTGGTACTTAAATTATGAAAAAAGCAAGGCCTTTAAATTGCGTCAACTTACATCATTCGGGTAACATATTGTAATGTATATTTTATCGTCTTACAAGATACATTATCACATTTATTAATTTTGCAAAGATGTCAATAAGTCGTTGAAGGAATATTATCCGAATATTAATTATGTCTTAGTAAATTCTCGGCTAGGCTGGTCAAGTTAATAAATTCACATGACATCTCATACACCTGTAGGTCTATATTATTATATCAGACAAGCTAAACCTATACAGAAATAAGTCTGACGTCTCTATAATCTCTAACGGTGTGGTTCTGTTGGGTTGGCCTTTGTAAGGAAGTACTTACAGATAAATGTATATTGTAAATTACACGGTCTTTGGTTTGGGCTTGCGGGCAATTCGTCCTTAAAAAAGTCGCCTTAGACTTTCCAGAATTTTTGATGGTTACTGTATTGTACTGGACGAGTTTTTTTGGGACGAATTGCCACCTAATCCTTTGGTTTAATGCCGTAGCCTTATTAATCTTACGATCAATTACGATTGCGTAATGTGTATCAAAAATATCAGCGAAAAAAAATTTACTATTCCATACATTAAAACGCACTTGGAAATCCAAGTGCGTTAATAGATCAAAAATATTTTTTGCTTATAATGTTAATCTTACTTGTTACAAGGGCGTTGTATTCATCTAAATATAATTAATTGTATTATGAGGGCTCCGCATTAAAACGACAAAACATTCACTTAATATATAATAATAATATAATAAGTCTGCGGAAAAAACTACACACTTACCTACCCAAAATCATTATGTTAAAAGTATGTTAGGTGGTTTACTATAGTTATAGTTAGTCATTGCTCAAATGTTTATACTGATCGATTAACCAAGAGTTGTAAATGCGAAGTATTGCACAAGTGTTGTACAATACTTGAC
Source organism: Cnaphalocrocis medinalis (assembly GCA_014851415.1). NCBI lineage: Eukaryota > Metazoa > Arthropoda > Insecta > Lepidoptera > Crambidae > Cnaphalocrocis > Cnaphalocrocis medinalis. The sequence goes on along the minus strand of CM026275.1, from coordinate 14,062,773 downwards.
TGACATCTATTTATTAATTAGTAAATAAGACTATTTATTAATAAAACATCAAGTACATTGTGTCTCATTGATTAATTACCAGTCTTGACACTTTAATTTGTTTGAAAAAAGTTATTTATTGCTCAAATAGCAAACATAACAAAGCCAGTAACACTTAGTGAAGGCAGATCATCATCATCTTAGCGTTGCGCCCAAAGATTCCACTTTGGAGCCCGGGCTATATTATCAGAATCATTCAGGTAAGTTCTTCTCTCAATAAATATTGTGAGTAAAATACCTCATAATTTGGAATAGCTCTCCGGTGCAGGTTTCCTCACGAAGTTTTCCCTTTCTCCAAATTAGTGGTATCTTATCACCCATAGAAATCCTTTTTTTTATGTGATAGGTAGCAGGCGAGCAGGCGGATCACCTGATGGTAAGCAATTGCCGCCGCCCATGGACACTTGCAACACCAGTGGAGTTACAAGTGCGCAGCCAACCTTTTATCCCCTTCCCCCCGAGTGGGCCTCCAGTACCCTCACTCACTCGGCGAAACACAGCACAGGGGCTGCTTCACGCCGGTTTTGAGGCAGTGCACAGTCCTTGCGGTACATGCTAGGATTCGAACATTAAATCACAACCAACCCGGATACTGTTAGTGTAGTGTGTCGGAGTGACTTCACTGACAGTTTATTTAGTGGCAGTGCAAATATCGAAAATGAGGGGGTATCTGAAGATGCACAAGCCGGGCGTAGCAGACGACGCCGTGTGCCTCCAGTTCGCTTGTGACCACGGCTGTTGTAACGCAGCCGAAACGTCAAGCAGTAAGTGCTAAAATGTACTTATTTAATTTCGTCGCGTTTAGTCCTGTTTATGTAAAGTATTTGTATAATGCAACGCGAAAGTTTAAAAACATATTAAATCTCCCGCTTGGAAGGCTCTTAACTATTTATTCAGTTCCTTCTGTCATGTAAAAACTAAAGGACTACAAAAGACCACTGGATAATTCCAGAGTAGTCTCATGAAGAGGAAGCCACAGATGAGATCGAGATAGGATATGCGAAGATTATCCTATGGGTGGGAAATCTATCAAAAGGTAATATAAACGCCTGCTCAAAATAACATAATTTACTTATCATCGAAAAACTACTGATACCTACAGACTGACGCCTCAGGCGTTTACATACCAATGAATGATGCTAAATAGTAAACAGGGCGTTTTAGTGGAAAATAACTTTTCCACGTGAGCTTTGTATTGAATTTTAGGTGTTTAATTGGATGCAAGTGTTTACTGATACACCCTGTATCTGTCAAAATAGTGACACCTCCGAAGATGGCATTAGTTCCGGGTTTTGCTACCAACCAATGTCGCATTGTATCTATAACTTATGTAACAAAAATGGAAAAAATAATTACTAACCTAATCATTCGATCCCACGGTAGGTACCTACAGAAAGTCACACATCACATACGTATGTACAGCCACACATCGAGGTATACAAAACTGTCAAAATTCTTCAATCGACTCTCATCTTACTGTCAAACATATTAGGTTGAATATCAATTGAGAAAATTTGACAGTTTGTGGTAACCTGATGTGTGGCTGTCTGTACCTACTTACTACCAATACAGATATATAGTTACTATACATCTGTGAAATGACTTCAATTGATAATGAACAAACGTTTATGAATTAATTTAAGAAAATCTGATTTGTATGTTGATGTGTCTTCACTTTGCTGTCCGTACTTAACTATTTCTTCTTCATAGGTTTCTTTTAATAGCCTGCTAACACTTTGGGTTGGGATATTAGTCCCATTCTACACCAATAGATAGCGCTGGGCGTCGATTGGATCGCGCTAGTGATTCGCCTTTTTTGTTTGCGCACTGCGCATACTGACTTGGCGGACGACGCGTAAACGCGTCGCGGACATTTTAAAATGAAAGAGGTTTGTAAATGTCTGTACAATTTACCTTTTTTTATCTTAAAAATATATTTAGGTATTTTTAGCCGTCTTCACATTGCTGCCACCACAGCACATTAATAGTAGTTAATAAGAGTTCCTCAAAACGGCCGTTAAACGCATGGAAAGGCATTTAGCAAGAGATAAGAAATAAAGGCTGAATTTTAATGTAGAGTATAATTAGTATGAAACAAAACAAAAACTTCGTGACATGGTCGGGCTTGCCAGAACCGGTCTGAAGCAACTCGGGTAAAAATATCTGGCTACGTGTGAATGTAGAGTTCATCCTGCTATTATATTAATGAAAACTTTCAAACTAGGTATACTTAGGCAGTAGAAGAACCTGTAAATAGTGTACTTAATTAGGTACTTCACTGACACATGACAATCACTCAGATGTTCAGTAATATACTAAAAATAAATAATGTACCTAAAACGAATATTTTCTACTAGAGGCCCGTCCTCACTGCGTTTCGGGATATTAGTTCCACTATCTACCAATTGATGGCGCTGGGCGTCGATTGCAATGCGCTAGTGTGTCGATTGTTCGGTGTGTATGTAAGGTTTGTCGATGTCTATGGAGTTTGTTTCTTTATAAATAGTATAGAATAAGATTATATCACCTAATTACCTACTAAAGTGTATGTCAATTTCAGGCCATGGTGATAAATCGTTGACACGCCGGTAACTTATCATCTGTCTCTTTTTGACATTGGCAGTGTCCATAAGATAGCGTCTTCTCTTTCTCGCGCTTTTAAAAGCATACTAAGTCTATATGGGTCCGAATTGTGTACAAGTTTTGTCCTGAAAAAATCCAAATTGACTCTAATTAAATTGCCTTTCCTCATACAAAATGATATTTCCACGATAAGTAAGTATTTAACGTAACAGCCACACATCAAAATATAATAAATGACAAATTTCTTCAGTCGACTCTCATCTTACTGTCATACACTTAAGTTGAAAATAAACTGAGGAAATTTGACAGGTTGTGGCAACCTGATGTGTGGGTGACTGTAGGTATTACTAAAAAATAACGCAGATAATTCTGTCACTTGGAATAAATGTCCGATTAATGAGAATTGTAGACACCATAAGTGGGACTGTAATTACTTAAACAAATACGAAACTCTCACGGAACATCATTTATCTCCTTTAGGTTCATTGAAATCTCCAGCACTAAGTCTAAGACTCAGTGATTATAAAAAGTGGGCATAAAAACTAACTACAGTCAGGGACATAATATGATTATTTTCGTTAATTTGTTTACAATTGATATATTCGTACCTACCTACTCTTAAAACTCGGGTGAAGTGTGAGATCGACTTCTTAGAATGAGGGTTATACTCGTATGTAAAGTGAAATGAATTTTCGGTGAATAACTAATAGTAATTTTAGAGATTTTCCAGTCGGTTATTTGAAACTTCGTATACTAAGGCTTCATTTAATTGAGTAATCGCTCTTTGTATCCTCAATCAACTTTCGGAATTACGTTGGGAACTATCCCGTCACGAAATGTTTTATTTCTAGATCTTACACCATATCAAACTTACATGGCCATATTTGCATACATGTGAAATAGCAATATTAAATTAATAAAATCAATATGTCATCATCGTAAAATTAGTGCTTGATGCAAGCGGTCGGCCATAAGTAAACATTACGACAAATATTTGTGATCAAATTTCACACTCCGTATAAAATTCTTGCCATAGATCAAAAGTTTGTAGGCAGTCATAGAACGCTTAACGTAACACATCTACCTAAATACCTCCATTAATGTTATTGGCTACCTTACTTAACGAGATTTTTGTCATTTCAATTCAAAATAGTAGGTGTGTTTAGTTCATACATGTAATCACCCAACCATTATCTAACATTATTACCGACATTTCTAAGTGTTACCGCAAGTGTCTTACAGTCGAACTCAGAGATGTCAATTAACTTTAATGTTGATTATCTTAATTATGGATAGTCTTTATAAACTTAGTATCTTTCTTTCTTTTAAAATACCTAAGTGTCAATATTTTTTCTTAAGTCACAATTAAAATTAATGAACAACTCTGAGTGCGATCTGTACGTGTTCTATCATAAATTAACAAGTGAAGAATATTTTTCTGGGGCTTATGATCCTTTTAACCCGACTTCAAAAAAGGAGATTCGACTGTACGTACATGTAGGTATATATAATTTTTTCTTGTCTTACAAAATATATTGAAAATGTATCATTTCCTGACCGCGGCAGTACTGATGGCTATTTTGCTGTCAACCTCCATCTAACAATGTCCATCCAGGATGCGCACCGCGACACGTAGCCACGTAGCATCAGATTACAAATGACCCTTAAGTTGGATCATCGCCAGAGAACAAGTACTAAGCAGCATAAGTATTGAGTATGCAAAACGTCAAACTTTGAAGTAGCCGTTTGCATGCGGTCATCATGTTATGAGACATTATGTCTGTAATTTTAGTAGCTGGCTTGTTTGCTGGATCACGATGTACCTACTTATGTGCGTAAATCAGTTTTGAAGATTTACTTTAAAGTAAGAGATTGCACCCATAAGGTACATAATCGTGGGTATGTCGGTAATATGTAAATATTAAACACGCCGAGATTTCAGGACAGCACTTCCTTCCTATACAATTTAAAAATATTTCGGCAGGAAGTAGGTAAGTCTTGACAATGTCAACTGACACACCTTTTGATTTAAACACCTTTCAATATTTAATATTTTAAATAAATCTACTAAATGAATATTTAATTTGTCTACAAATGATCTCCATATTTATAAAATAATGTGTAAAGACAAATACATATTTAGGTGTGGCAACCACACGATTAGAAGACAAAATAACGTCGTCTAGTGTTTTGAAATTAAATTGAAAATCTCATTTAAATTTTGTTTTATAGTCCATTATCAAAATACCTCTGAATAATACCGTATTAAGTACCATTTAGTTTCCATTAACTTTAATATCTTATAATTATTAGATACGGTTATATTGACATTAAACCTCGTTCGCAAATACACACTCAGGGTGAACTAGATGAGGATGGATATTTATTTAAATATTCATAATATTAAATCAGCAGATACATAAAAAAATAATAAAACTCGACATTCTAGTTTAGACATCCATCGCGGTCTTTCGTGTCGCTAGGTGAAAAAAATGTTCAAATACCACATCGTATTAGTTTTGGTTGTCATGGTGGCTTGTTGTCACAGTTGGAGGGTATTCCCACTGCCGGACCAGCCTGTGCAGAGCGTCGTCCCCACCACGACCGCATACACAGCTCCAAAGATATCTCCGACAGAAACTCAAAAACCGGTGTTGCAGACCAATGTACCTCCAGCATCTGGAAATAGCTCCGACAGGAGTGGACAAAGCTCCAGCCGTATCATCAACCGGAAAGTCGATCCACCTTCAAAAGATTTACTACCACCTAAGGTAAGGATTATTTTTCAATCAAATAGTAGTAAGTAACATAATATTAATTTAATGGTCCCCGGGATACAACTTGTTATTAAGTAATTTCAAGTTAATCGCTGACCTATAAAGACGATACTATTAGGCTGTATTATTTGAACTTATATCTTTAAAACACTTAAATCAAAGTCAAAAGCACTCAAGGTCAAAAAGTCAAGTTTAATTTTCAATATTAGATATGTATTTACATTTGTACCACTTTATTGTTGCCTCAGATCACACACTCAGGTATAAGTGTGCCTCAATAACTAAAGTTCGGAAAGGCAGCACAGCCTAATGCAATCCCATAAGGAGTACCGCTCAAAATTGGTCAAAATATTCATACAAAGTGTTTAAATTTTTGAGGCTGTGACATTTAACTCCATATCGAAGATAGTTACTATTTAGAGAAGAACCCACTAATTAGTTAATACCTCCTTATTAAAACAGCTGAGACTGTAGTCACAAATGATGCATAGTTAATTGCAAGGTGAACCACGTTTGTTTATTTCCAAGATGTGTGATTTTTGCATAGTTAATGTTATACTGGATATTCTTACAACTATATATTTTGAGCGCTGTATTAATGATCGTCCTTGATCTTTACGTCTTTGAATTTTTTGAGGATTTTGTGACATACAAACCAGACAAACCTAATCCTGGGTCCAATCCATAGTCCAAGAGTATATGACCCATAGTCCCTTCCGATGTTCCTTCCCGCCTTCATAGCACACGGACCGAATCGTGGGACACGCCGTCGGTACTTGCTCGGAGCTCTGTCCCATAGCTGTTTCACCTCTTTGTACCTGGGGCTTGTACTAGGTATATAATACAACACATGACTGTGCGCTCAAGCCATTTTCAATAAAGAAAAGTAACCAATTTTTTTTCTTTTTCTTAAATTTTGTAACTCCAAGCGAACGTAACACTTGGAAAAAAGGAACGTAAAATAAGTATTCTTCGCAATATACCTATTATCTAAGTTAGTATTTAAAAACTAAATAAAACTCGTAAAGATTTGTCAAATAATATTGGTAAGACGCATTTATAAACGACTAGCGGCCGCCCGCGACTTCGTACGCGTGGAGTTAATTATTGACACTTACCGTCATATTTTGGACAATCCACACAATATATTTTTATAAATTGTAGCCTATGTGTTATTCTGATGTATAAGCTATATTGTGGTAAAGTTTCATTCAAATCCATTCAGTAGTTTTACGTGAAAGAGTAACAAACATCCATACATCCATACAAACTTTCGCCTTTATAATAGTAGTAGGATTAAGATGAAAAAACCCATTGTCCACGTGTGTTTTAGAAACTGAACATCACCACAGCACGGTTGATATACCTAAGGGCTATTAAAAAGGTATGCCAAGTAATCTGCATTGTGCGAATAAACTCAATACAGCTGTTTATTTTCCTTGTTTGTTCACTCAACTTTTGCTTGATTAATTGTTTCTGGGAGGAGGTACCGGATGATGAAGTAAATAACCGGCCAAGTGCGAGTCAGCAGTCATGCACGAAGGGTCCCGTACCATTCCGGCAATGGCATTCCCTATTTATTACAATATTAATTAGATATTTTTGTATGGGAAAGTTGTATAGAAACGCCCATTTTAGATTGTATAGTTAACTAAATATTAATTTGAATGATTCAATCGTTTATTTGTTGCTGTACCTGATTAATCTAAATTAATAAATTGAGACATGATCATACATATTTACATTGTTGTGGTCCCAAACTAACGTTTCCCTTTGTGCTATGGAAACCAGAAACAACGGAATACAGTAACGCATGGACGTACCTATCTAAGGGGGGGAGGGGTCCAGGGGGTCCGGACCCCCCCATTGAGGTCTGGATTGACATAAGGGTTCAATCGGCTATAACCCAAGGCGACATAATGAAGGGGTCGAAAAGGTTGGTGGGGTAGCAAATTGTTGATAGCCCTGGGAAAATTTCTTTATTCTGTTTAAGTCCTTTGCAGAACATTTATGGAATCTACTTTTACTTTCTTTTTGGTTATATTCCACTTGTAGACTAACCCCGATTTTGCACTTGCCTGTCACGAAGCGGGAAGGGGGGAGGGGGGGGGGCGGAGGGTGTCAACTCGCACATGTCCGGAATTTTGCAAGGGCCCCCCCCCCCCCTTGTCAAAGCTATATATACGTCCGTGCAGTAACGGGATGTGGCAGACAGAGACTGTAGGTTCCGTTTACAACCCTTTAGTTGCGGAACCCTAACAAATGGCTATGATATTATTAGTGGTTCCGGTTTCGATGTCCAGTCAATTTAGGACACAATCTTTTCTAAATTAAATTGGTTGTCTCCTATTGAAGATCGACGGCTGGTCCAGCCTCATTTTGTATTGCTTAGGTTTTTGGTTTGCTCGTTGAACTCTCTGTCACAAAATAATTACACACAGAAGTTAGACTTTGACCTGATTTTGAATTTAGAAGAGTTCGTTAACATATGCTAGGGTTGTTGCCCGGCATGAGTACATAAGCGCGCGGCCTCTACCATAGACCTCGACAGTTTGACAATCTTACTCGTAAGTTATAAGTTAGGATTAATGTGGTCGAAAAGGCGTTCTTGCCCGTTAGTGCGCATGCGTGAGTACATGACATATTTTTAGCTCTTAGTGGGCAGTCAGCCTTCTGTGTCCATATGTATTTTGTGTCTCTTGCCTTTATCAGCCTTTTAGTAGCATCTAAGACACCATCATTCAGTCCAGATTTACAGCTACCACCACAGACCAACTGCGGGAATAAACCTGAAGATGAACAAGTATTTCTCTAATTTATGTGTTATGTATGACGCGACGTTTGTGTCTGGTAAAGTCATGGGTTTTCTTTAACCATACACCTATAATGATGGGAATTGTTAAGTTGATTGTAAGACACAAGGCGCAGTCTGTACTTGTTAATAATTACCTACTTACTGGTATTTATTGTATCGTGTAACTACTGTATGGATACAGGTTCACCTCTTCATACGCCATTTAAATCGTTTTTATTATGCTACCTATTATTTAACGCATACAATTAGGTACATACTTACCTATTTATTTATCCGGCTATTCTCGCACCGTTAAGCTTTAAATAAGTTTTTCGTAGAATTGTGGTTTATTATGAAGAACAACAGTTAATTGGCGACTTAGGCACGTTTTTCACTTTCGTGTGTAAAACTTAATATTTTACTTAATTTAATTGATTTATGTTTGTCACTGTACTATATTATATTTAGGGCCTCGTTCACCACCTCTAAGTAAAGAGTCAAGTAATTTACTTGTCAATTATAATGGGTTCGGAGAAAATTGGCCCCTGGTATTTGTATTGAAAAAAATATTAAAATTAAACTAGGCCGCGGACCAGGGGCCAATTTTCTCCGAACCCACTTTAATTGACAAGTAAATTAGTTGACACTTTACTCGTAAGTGGTGAACTAGGCCCCTTAGAATAGGAACGCCTATAGTAGCTGTAGTAACGACCGTTTTAAACCAACAACCGTTCGGTTTAAAACCGACAATACTGTTTAAAAACATATAATTATGGTGGTTCAAAGTGGGTGAGAACATAAGGAACAGCTCATATTTCTATAGTACGGTGGCCTGCACATTAGGTTACTACAATCTGTCAAATTTCTTCAATCGAACCTCACTTTTATGTCAAACGTGTTTGGTTCAATATCAACTGAGGAAATTTGACAGATTGTAGTAACTTGATGTGCTGGCCACTGTACATGGTCAGATTATAGTTAGGTATAGTGCAGTGAAAAAATAAAACGGATTCGCTCTCATGTTTGCCGCTGTTACTTGAGTACCGGTAGGTGATATAAGCCCCCTGTAGAATAGGTAATTACAAATTACAGTTTCATGTCATTGGTTTTTACCAACCATGAAGACAATGTTGTTGAAACGCCACAACATTAATATTAAATAGTCAAGTCAAGAGTCCCTTTGTGGTGATGTGATCCTGTTTCAATGACTCAAAATCTGTGATCCAATGATTACTTGTTCAAATCACGTTCAAATTCACACTACCTATACGGTAAAAAGCAGGTCTTATCATAGGTATATGATGCTATAAAATAAACCAAACTCGTTAAAGATTTTATAGACCCCACTACAATTACTCAGAATATAAACAATAACAGAGTTCAACCTACGAGTATATTCATTAGTAGGGCTATAATATGTATGCGCTTAATCTTATCTTTAATCACATAATATGAACATATTTTAACGTCGTAAGGCCCAGACAGCAGACACAATGGAAAATCAATTGTTTTATGCCTTTTAAAAGGCTTTTGGGTCTTACGCCGTTAATACTAACGTAACTATCTAAAATAAAAATTAAAATATACCTACAATTAAAAAAAACAAAAACATAACTTATATGTAAGTAGAACAAAAAAATTAATATGTATGTGCTGTCCGATATGTATTTATTTATTTCTATAATATCTTTAACTGAACTCATGACAAAATGAAGTACCTAATAATACATACATATGTTTATAACTTTCTCGTTGCATTATACAAATACTTAATATAAACGGGACTAAACGCGCTTGACGTTAGCCGTATGTGCTATTTAAATATCTCGCGTTTAGTCCCGTTTATATAAAGTATTTGTAAAATGAAGTATAAGTCCGATATTTCGACAAATTTTGAGAAAACCTCCTGGGTGAGTCCAAGTCACTGGAGTCTCTTAAAAAACGTCGCTTTATCAATGCAATCAAATAGATTTTTGTAAGGAATGTTATCTAAATAAAGCTTTTTTACTAAATAAGTAGGTAATGATTAATTATGTTTTGTTCCAGGAGGACCGACCGGTTTAGGAGTAGACACGGATCATAGCAATTACTTTTCCATCGATCAAAACTCCACTCCACAAAGAGCATGCACTTGCTGTCGCATTGTGCAGTTCAGATCATCCATTTAATACTTTAGAGCATAAAATTTATTGACGATAGTGGTGGTTATAACTAAAATAAATTATCCATATAACGTTGTGTTTTATTTGTGGTTAAATCGTATTTTCAAACGTGGCGTGTGTTGTGACGCGAGCAAATGCAATTATTATGATCATAAACGATAATCTACAACGTGTAATTGCAACACTAGGTAATTCATCCTGCATAACGCAATCAAAAGATACCTAATAATATAAACCTCTCCGCTAAACAGGAACAGTAGCACTACCATGAGTTTGAAATACTATCCTCGCTATCGAAACCTATCGCTTTCTCTCTTTCTTTGTGATGCATTTGAAAGAGACAGAGCAATAGTTAAACATTATGTCAGTTTTCGATGTCAACTCATGGTAGCGCTACTGAAAGCTAACCATCACTTGTGTCGTCCGTGACTTCATCAGAGACAGCGAAACGCTGTCCTTGTAAAGGAACTTGGGTCATCACAGCATCACTATTGATCCTATTATGTTATCTAAATAGCACCAAGTTCCGGAACCTAGTTCTCTATAAAACCTAAACCTAATCGATACTCAGAAAAAATACTGTGGTAAATAACCTCAGCAATTGTTATAAAATTATTCTTACGTCAGATTGTATATTTCCACAATAAAAAAATATAATTTTATTGGCCAGTATTAATGAGATGCATTTTTTCACATTACATTTCCATAGTATTTACGACGTTTGAACTGACTCGTCGGAAAATACGTCCTAGTACAGAATCGTAATTGAACAATGTAATAGTAGGTACCTATAGGTTTTTTAATTTGAACCTTATTCCTATGTACGAAGGTATTTGTTAAGTTATGTATGAGTTAAGCGTGGTCGTCTCAGTTCAGTAGGATGGAATATTAATAAGGTGGGTTTTTATAAGAACACCATAGATATTTTCGGGTTGTAAGTTACTATGAGTTAAATTATTTTGTTAGGGCTGACAAACGACGTACCTAGCAGGTTTACTAGGAACCATTAAAGGACTAAATAAAATATGCGAGTTTAAATCCAAAAAGTACTTACATAATCTGAATAACTTAAATAAAAGCATTAACTTTGAATTCAAATCCATACTAATATTATAAATGCGAAAGTAACTCTGTCTGTCTGTCTGTTACTCTTTCACGCCAAAACTACTCAACGGATTTAAATGAAATTTGGTATACAGATAATCTAGACCCTGAGAAAGGACATAGGCTACTTTTTATTTCGAAAAGAGGGTTGTAAGGAACCCCTTACAACCCCCTTTTCGACCTTTCAACCGAAAGGGGGGTAAAAAGTTACTTTTCCACGCGGACGAAGTCGCGGGCGGCCGCTAGTACAAAATAATTTGGAAAAGCTAATTGCTTATACTATGTAGACAAACAAGCAAGCGGATCATCTGATGGTAATTATCTCCGCCGCCCATTAAAATAAAGATTAGAGAGTAATTCTAAATTAATTCTACTTATTAGGAACCAAAGGGTATAGCCGCAGCCCCATAGTGAAACTGCCCCTGGCTGAAATGTATACCTTTCTTAGAAGCGTTTATAGGTCTTATTATTATATACCATTTTACAAATTTTCAAGCCTGGAATCCCCTTGGTTTGGATAAAAAACAAAAAAAAATAAAAAATCTTTTTTAATTTTTTTAAGCTAAATTAATGGTTCGATTTCTTTGAAATTCGGATTATACATGGTACTAATAGCGATACATTTGCAAAAAAATAATCAAGGTTGTAACTTATATACAAAGGCCTAAAAAAATATTTTTTTGTTTTTAAAAATTTTTTTTTACTATTTATAAGAAGGCGACAACCTCAATTTTTAGGTATGTAATGCACAATATAATATTGTATAAAATATATTTTTTTCATAGAAATCCATTTGTGGCAACATGGTAAAAAAAATAAAAATGTCTTACTAATGCAGGCCATTCGTCCTACCACCATTAGGAAGTTATGAGCGGTGGTAGCCTAGTGGTTTACAACGCGCCTTCCATGCTCCGGGTCCAGGTGCTTCCATGGTCCGGGTTCGACTCCTGGCATGCACCTCTGTGCGTATTTTTACCATTAGCTCGGCGGTGAGGGAAACCATAGTGAGGAAACCTGCACGTTTCGAATAGTTTCTGAAACGTGTAACCATGATTCAGTTGGTCTGGTTAACCTGTTAAATGGTTGCGAATGTCAGACGGCAGTCGCTTTATTGTAATTACCAGACTTTCCAAATCCTGAATTATAGTCTAAGTGTACCCTGGGTTCCAAAGCGATAGTTTTGGATGCAACCGGGAATAAAACGCAAAGATGAAGATTAGATGAAGAGTAATACCTATAAATATTTGGATACAATTTTACACATATTGAACTAGTCCTAGGCTAAGCAAAGCTTATTTTATGTACTAGGCGAAGGTTATGAGTATTTACTCATACATATATAGAAAAATGCATACATGCATAAATAAAATACATAAAAAACACCCACGACCAAAGCACACATAGCCATACTCATCACACAAAAAATTATTTTTAACCGAATTCATAAAGGTTCTCAATTCGACCCGTATGTTTTCTTTGTATGTATGTTACTCAATTTCTCCACCAATTATGAATTGATTTTAATGATTCTTTTTTGTTTAGTAGGCCATTATTCAGCGGTGGTCCCATAAACATTTTATCAAAATTGACTCGGTGGTTATTGAAAAACTACAAAAAATATATAGTGTCTATAATCTTGAAGTCGGTTTTTTTTCAAAAATTACTGATTTAAATTATAACTAGGGTGATCGAGATAGTGATTGCCCACTTAAGAAATTGACACTAGTTTTATTTCAATATAATCCTTTTCTTTAACAATAAGAAATCAGAGTGTAATTATTTGACAACGTTAATAGTTTAGCATTGAGATAAGTTAGCAATAATTCAAACATCTAAAGAATATTTTATAATTATAACGTATAACAAAAATATCTCCTAAAAACACAGTGATTGCCCACTTGACACAGTCATTGCCAACCAAATGAGACAGTGATTGCCAACTATACCGCACGTTGTAATTCCATAAAAATACTATTAAATACTTAAAATTTTAGATCTTTCGTAAGTTTTTGTGCGTTTAAGATATATTTCTAAGCTATTGAAATCAGTAACATCATCCAAATAAGATACCATTGACTAAGAAAACCCCTTTAGTTTCAAAATCTAGTAAAATCGTCAAATTGTTCTATCTAGTTTCTCGTTATCTCAGCGAATAAATGGAATGTACCAATTTTACAAAAGGCAAGTAGATACAGTTTTGAGGTTGTCGGAGGCCCAATGGGGGGTGAGGGGTGGGGGGAGGGGTTAAAAGCATTGGCAGCATACTTGTGACTCCACTGGTGTTGAGTATGTGCGTTGGCATTCGCTTACCATCAAGTGATGCGTGTTTTGACTGCACATTATATATAATAAGCAATGCTGCCGCCCATGGTCACCTGCAACACCACTAAAGTCACAAGTGCTGCCAACCTTTTATCCCCTTCCCCCCCGGATGTGGGCTTCCGTTTCCCTCACTCACTTGGCGCAGGGGCTGCTTCACGCTGGTTTTCTGTGAGGCAGTGGTATCACTCCGGTCAAATCGGCCCATTCATGCTGAAGCGTGGCTCTCCCACAGTTGAAATTTGAAAGTTTTTTTCTAATTGCATCATTTGGTAGGTTTAATATGTGATAGGTGGCTCACAAGCATACGGATCACCTGATGGTAAACGATTGCCACCGCTCATAGACACTCGGAACAACAAGGGGAATCACAAATGCGCTGCCAACATTTTAACTCCTTTTCCCCCTTCATAGAGCCTCCGGTACACTCACGCGTTAGCGCCGCTTGATTTTGGTTTTCTGTGATTATAGAATCACTCCGTTTAAGCCGGCTTATTCATACTGAAACGTGCTCTCCCACGGTAAAATACATAATATAATTACGGTATATATTTGGTTGTTCTTCTTACCACCTTTCCTCCAAGATTTTCGGTAGCAGATCAAATTTTCCCCTATTTTTAGGTCAACTTTTTGTAAAAAGCAGTTTTTTCGAAACTCCTTGTACCTAGACCTAGATATAAAGAAAGATACAGGATATAAAGAAAATATTCGGTTCGATTATTATATCCCTCACGTGATTTAGTAAATACCTACCCGGGCAATCACTGTCTCATACCCATGGCAATAACTGAATTCTGGTATGGCAATAACTGAATTTGTCATATTTTAGGTACAGTGATTGCCCACCCTCTTAAAATACTTAATGGAATAAAATTACGCCGCGATAACTGCTTCGAATGAAACATTAAAGCTTTAACTAACACGTCGTTGTGCTTTAACGCTCAAAAAAGAAAATTAAAGTGTTACAAACTTCAAAACTACAAAATGTATCCTTAACAAATTCTGTAAGGAATTCGCATTTTTTGAAGTGACGGACACCCGCTGTCCAAAAACTGCCATTACAATATTTTTATTGAAAATTTTGCCAAATGTCTTATTTAGAACTCTAGTTAACAGTATCCTAGTGTTATTTAACGGATTTAATGTAAAACTACACCTTAGAAAATTAGTTAAAATGTATGTTAACCTTAATTCGGGCATTCACTGTACACTGGGCAATCACTATCTCGGTTACCCTAATCGGTACTAAACGTAATCAGCAGCTGGGCATTAACATGTTTAAAAATATTTCAGCGTTACCTATTGCAACGCGTGTTCGAAATTCGAATTCAAAATAATAATTTTCGCATTAAAATTCAAATGTATCAAAATTCTGGCCAGGACAAACTTTTGTGTGATGAGTATGGCTAGTGTTCTTTGGTCTTGGGTGTTTTTTATGTATTTTATTTATGCATGTGTGATTTTTTCTATAATTATGTATGAGTAGTACATAAATAAGCTTTGCTTAGCCTAGGACTAGCTCAATTTGCGCAAAATTGTATCCAAATATTTATAGTTATTACTCTTCATCTTTTCATCTTTACGTGTTATTCCAGGTTGCAACCAAAACTGTCGCTTTGGAACCCAGGGTGCGCTTAGACCATAATTCAGGATTTGGAAAGTCTGGTAATTACAATGAAGCGACTGCCGTCTGACCTTCGCAACCATTTAACAGGTTAACCAGACCAACTGAATCATGGTTACACGTTTCAGAAACTATTCGAAACGTGCAGGTTTCCCCACTATGGTTTCCCTCACCGCCGAGCTAATGGTAAAAATACGCACAGAGGTGCATGCCAGGAGTCGAACCCGGACCATGAAAGCACCCGGACCCGGAGCATGGAAGGCGCGTTGTAAACCACTAGGCTACACCGCTTATAACTTCCTGATGGTGGTAGGACGAATGGCCTGCATTAGTAAGACATTTTTATTTTTTTTACCATGTTGCCACAAATGGATTTCTAGGAAAAAATATATTTTATACAATATTATATTGTGCATTACATACCTAAAAATTGAGGTTGTCGCCTTCTTATAAATAGTAAAAAAAAATTTTTAAAAACAAAAAAATATTTTTTTAGGCCTTTGTGTATAAGTTACAACCTTGATTATTTTTTTGCAAATGTATCGCTATTAGTACCATGTATAATCCGAATTTCAAAGAAATCGAACCATTAATTTAGCTTAAAAAAAATTAAAAAAGATTTTTTATTTTTTTTGTTTTTTATCCAAACCAAGGGGATTCCAGGCTTGAAAATTTGTAAAATGGTATATAATAATAAGACCTATAAACGCTTCTAAGAAAAGTATACATTTCAGCCAGGGGCAGTTTCACTATGGGGCTGCGGCTATACCCTTTTAGATGGAATATCTTAACCACTGCACGATTGAAGTCCTCGAAATTTCAGCACCTACTCATACCTAAATTCATTTACCTACCTGTAAATTATTATCCATTGTTACTGTTTTATTACTTATCATCATAATTTCAGCCAATAGACGTCCACTGCTGGACATAGGCCTCCCCCAAAGTTCTCCACACAGATCGGTCCTGTGCCACCCGCATCCAAGGGACTCCCGCGACCTTCATCAGGATCGTCGGTCCACCTGGTGGGAAGCCTGCCACGGCTGCGGCCTCCTGCACGTGGCCTCCACCGTGGTCCTCCGTGGTTTTATTACTAGTCCTTCCTAACTAACCGACTTTAAAAAGAAAAGGTTCTCAATTCATAACACATTTTTTGTAAGTATATTTGCCGATAATTCTGTGACTTACAGTTTTTATTTCTAGCTGTTATTGCCTTCGCCACGAACATCGAATTCGTAACCTTAAGATTTTTTCCACGTAGACATCATCATCATCATCATTGCAATCAATGCAACCACCACCGCTGAATATACCTCCTCCTATCTATCTAACATAAAAACATAGGTATCTAAATAAAATTATAATTCGTTTGTCTGAAAAATAAATCATAATGATAAGTAAATATTACAATATTGTGAAGATAATTCACTTTTAACTTGCTTTATGAGCCAGAAAAGAATTTCTTAACTATCCAACTTTTTTATTTGTTGATTTACTTATGCAATGTGTGAGCGAAAGTAAACAGGATAACTGCCAGTTAACACGCCATAATTATTTTTAAATAATTTCTGTTCCTTTACACTAGTTACTAAGAAAAGCAGTTCTTTAGATTTTTGCGTTGTATTATAGACTAGTGGCCCGCCCTCACTTCGCTTCGGGACCGTAATTCAGAAATGAACCAATAGATGGCGCTGTGTTCAATTACATCGCGCAAGCGTTTCGTGTTTTCGGTTTACCTATAAGCCTTGTCGTTGTCTATAGAAGTTATCTCTTTATAAATAGTATAGAAGAAGATTTGATTTACGCGACGTAATTTTTAAAGCACACAAATACGTACTTTCTAAAATTGTGTTACTAAATTAAGTAAGTCCGCTGTACATATACAAAAGAGAACGGGCCTTGGGAAATCTGTATTACCTACAGGGACACCTTATTTAAGTACTTATATGTCTAAATGTAACATTTTCGTTATCCATGAAACCTATCATGAAAAATCTAGTTTATTAAAAAAAATCCAATGTAAGCAAAGCAAGTCTTCTTCTATAATGAACAGCTACCAGTAACTACCATCCATCTCAACCTTATTAAGTTAGTTATGACAACTGTACATCAATCTAATTGCCTGGTTATTAAATACCTGTAGTCACTGGAGTTATATGAAACCATTGATTACTTGTCATTGTTACGTGAAGTCAGTTCTGAGTAGATGTGCGAGGAATCCCCGCTGATCATCGACCAGGTCATTGTGACATAATAAGTGATCTACTGCGTATTGTAAGTCGAACTTGAAACAAAGGTTTTCATGATTTGTAAGTAAACAATACCTGAAATACGCGTTTGAGGAAATAAGTGTAAATGTAGATTTACACTTATTTCCTTCTACTTTGTGAAACAAAGTACAAAGTAGAAGTTATAGTATTGAATTCAAAGAAAAGATTGGAACAAAATATACAAGCTCTACCTACTCAAAACTAGCTAAACTTTAGCTTATGGCAATTGTTAGGAAGAAATGATTAAATTACTTATTTCGTCTCGAAAAATTGTTACAAAGTCCTTTAAGTACATATTTTCCTAAGTAAAAGTATCTCATAATCGACACAATCAAAACAAAGCTCTCGTTTTGACGCGGTAGAGTCTTATAAATGTGAACTCTGCTACATTCTTTAATCCACAAGGTGGTGGCATGCGTATAATGGAACGCAATTAATGTCTTTACTTACATTGTGCTAGACTACTAACAGTCACTATAACTTATCAGTTGTGATAGATATAAAAATATTGTACCTACTGTACAGGAGTAACAATAGTAAAGGTATCGGCCTATATACTGTCCCACTGCAGGGCAAAGGCCTCCATCGTAGAATTCAAGTCATCGCTACTAAAGTAGGATTAGGCTTAATCACTCTTGCAGGAATAGCAAAAGATATTTTATTTTCTTTAATACAAGGTCCATTTTAAACCTGCATGCATCTGTTTTGCAAGGGCTAAGTAATTTTTATATAACAAATATCCTGGTCGGAAAATGTCGAAGGTTGAGTTGTAACAAACACGACTTTTTCGAGACTAAAGCTATTGACTAACTGGTCTTTTTGACTTCCCATAAATGCGTTATGTTACGATTCACCTTTGTGAATTGTATTGTAACATAGCTCGTTTTTATTTGACTAATAAATTAGATTGAGTTCCTTACTCTATTTTATAGGGAAATAAAAGTTGGATTGATCTAGATTGTGCAACCTCGTACCAACAATCAACATTGGTCAATATTAGACTTTATATACCTGTTCATTAGGCATTTTACGTTCAAATATTAATATTCAGCAGAAAATAGAGCCATTCGAATGTAGACTTTAAATATATTATACAAGAAAAATCTATTAATCACGATATAAAGCAAACGATAATTTACTTTACTCAAATATCACATACATAATTAACCTAATGAATTCATTAGACTTTATAACAAAAAGATGAACTAGAATGTCGTATATAAGCACTTTGAATACTCGCACAAAAACAGTTAAGTTGTATCCTTGTTGAAGACCGAGTGCTAAAGAAAATGAAGAGCCTTCTTGTGTTGTTTTTTCTTGTGCTCGTAAATTTTAGTTTTGGAAAAGAGCAGGTGATATACAGAGCAGACGGGGGAGGCCTGTTCGACCTCATCCGCGGGATCCCACCCAAGGATGGATCGTTACAATTCAAAAAAGTGAACCAAGCCGACACTGCGTCGCTCCCTGATGGTATTTACTTCGTACCTGATGGTCCTATAGAGGATGAAGCCGTCAAATTAGATGTATCGGTAAGTAGACCATTTGAAAATATATCAAGGCTATATTGTGAAAATAGAAGTAATTCTGTCATTCATAGTTCTATTGGTCCTGCAGTAAAATGATAAACCGAAAGAATTTTAGTGAATTTTAGAAAGAAACTATCACTACAGATGAAATGATCAAAGAACCATTTGACTTTCTATGCAAATAAACAACGATTTACGAGTCTTGGCCGTAACTTGCTTAAATATAATCGTATATTTCCTTCCCCTAAAACGTACATGTATAATACCTCAACTATCTAGTTACATATTGCGTGGATTAATACAAATAAATCGGTAAGCGTAGTGTTGGACGCCCTGCGACAAGTTGGGATGATGACATTCGAAGGCTAGCTGGTGGCTGGATGAGAGTGGCCGAAAATCGGGAGCAGTGGCATGTATTAGGGGAGACCTATGTCCAGCAGTGGACAAGTGTGGGTTGATGATGATAATGAATGAATACAAATAACTGACAGATATTGTCATGTAGTCGCTTTCTTTACGGATAGACGGGTGTTCCTTTAGTTAGGGCAAGCCGCAGGAATTCTTTGAATGCTTGCGTCACAGTAAGGACCGATCTTTGTGGAGAACTTTAACCTTGGGAGAGGCCTTTAACTAAGCGGTTGGTTTCTTTTTGCTGAAAGATTATGATGATAACGCACCCCTTCATTCATTCTTCCTTCAGTACAGAAACGACTTTAGTAATTTCGCAAGTAATAGAATATAATTTTTGTTCCAGATACCGGAAATTTTAGCGGAAGCTGATGCTTCGAAAAAGAGACCAACGTAAATAAACTAAGGACTCAACCTCAGCCATTAGTCCTTGTGAATATAAAATAACTCTTATATACGAAATAAATAATTAACTATTCATGTATCTAATTTAGTCTCAGACCAAACAAAAGGTCAAGTTAAATAAAATATACTGATCAGTGTTTTTTACTGTTCTTAAAAATAAATAGGTAGGTCCATATGTGTTATTTTTTTTAAATGTAGAGCTTTTATTTTGTATGTACTAATTTATTCCGTTCTATTTAAATGTTGTACTATTTCATACATTAATAAAATTACTTATATTTAAAATTGATTGAAACTTGAAACATATACAATAAAAATAAACAAAACATGATATCACAAAAGTTATGTATTTTTAAACATCGTATTATTTGTTTGCCTTATATAATTATACAAATATAATGAAAAGTTTGTTAACTTCAAATCATTATTTTGAGAATCCTGATAATTTTGCAGTATATTTTATTTTGAGAAATTCCAGTATCCATATCAGATATCATCCTATTATCAAGGAAAATGCTTTGAATAATTGTATCCGTGATCAGATCGTGACATGACCTCACTACAACACAAAAACCATTTAGCTAATTACAATATTTACTACTGTTGATACTACTACATACACTTTATCACACCATATAATACATTTATAGAACAAATGAGATTGATTCCGATTAAGTTTTAGTACTTATTCAAGTAAATTATTATCTATCTTAAATGCTACAGAAAAAATAAAATTCGCAGGTATGCGTTCAATACACACTATATAATATAGGTACTATATATATAATAGGTACACTTGAGTAAATTATAACATGTCTAAAAATCTGTATTTTTTGTCTTGCCTATATTTTAACAGATTAATAATAAAAAATAAGCCTGAAAAAACAAATTGTTTCCTTTAAGTATTATACCGTTATATAAAAACTTTCATAGGTTTTTGATTTATCATTGATTGGAAATAAAATCAAGTATTCCATAACAAGGAACTAACTATATCAAATCAAAGAACGAATTCTCAATCATTGAATTCGAACAGAAACGTGTTTCGTTACTCCAAACTGATCCCTCGGCGAATATTTTTTACGCCAATAAAGCAAGCAAAAACGAAGTGGTAATCAAATTAAAATTACTGGCCTGAGGATATCGTGATCAAAACAAAAGGAATATTAAAACGGTGTCCATCATTTTACAAATCGTGATGTTATTCAATAACGTTTGTATAAATAAAGCGTTAGTCTATTTCCTCAGACACTCTACGACGGGCACGATGTTCCTTGCTCTCGGTCCCAAGTTTGTTACCGTATTATTTATTTTAAGTGTTGTTTCTGTGAGTGAGGAGGTGTCCCCGGAATGACCATGTGGTGCTGGTAGCGCCAGTGCTGGCGCCGTACAAGTCCCGCGCGAGGGGGTCGGAGACGGCGAAAGATTTTCCGGTGCTAATGTTGCTAGCTACTGAGGAAAATGGAGGCAAAGTAGAAGAAACACCAAAGACGAAAGGCGAGCCTTCTCCGATCTATGTGCAAGTGAGTACTGAATGCAAAATAATACTAAAGACATGCGAAGTCTACAATGCCAAATACATAGAGCGTATAGAGTTACTTGTTATCGAGCGTATGAATTGTGGCATATAGAACGGCTCGGTGACGCAGTGGGTAGGGATGGGTTGCAGTGTAAAGCAACGGCTGTGCTTGGGGTCCCGGATTCAATCCCCAGGTCAGGCTAAAAATTTGTACCTACATGAGTTTTCTGTTCAGAAATTCTCATTGTCTGAAGTCTGGAAATTGGCGGTATTGTAGTACCTACCCCCGTGGCTCAAAAAGTACGTTGAGCCGTTGGTACTGCGACCGATCTCTCTTCGGTATTGTCACACTGGTGTCCTAGTGAATAGAGAGTAGGTACACCTGTGTTAGCGCGCACACTTGAACACTGTACTCGTAATATGCCTTGCGCACGTACATAGTCCTAGCCGAGTCAGGTGATATTTTATGAGTTGGTATAGACATACCAACTCATGAGGTATAGAGTAGTGTTTGATGGAGTGACATAGCTTGACATTTTAATGTAGCCTATAAAGTTTGAAAAAAGACTAGTGAGATGAATAAATAAGTTAGCTTCGTCCACGAAGCACCCGTTCTCCTTGATCAAATATGAGCGCGGCGCTTCTTAGTGAATAAACTATCTATATCTACCTAGATATTAATCTCACCGACCTATATTTTTCTTGCTCGTCATTCGCATATCTGTACTAAGCGATCAGGGCTGTCAGTTCATCACCCAGATGTAATTGTGTTTTCAAGCCTTGATCAATGAGCTGATCATTGATTACTATGAAGTAACGGTACAAAGGTTAGACCTGCGTTTTAGCTGCTTAACAAAACAATAGAAGATCAATTAGCATGCATCAATTAAAATATACTTTAGATTTTGTTTTTAGAAAAGTGTGAGTCATGTTCATTTAGTCTGTAGCTGTTAGTGACGTCATTTTGCCATTAAAATAATGGGACCCCTTTTCGTACCATAGATACGATTACGTCATTGTTAAGAATGTAGCTTTAATTATATGATAATTTTCTCGTTTGTGTTTTTTATGTGATAGGTAGCAGACGAGCACATGGATCGCCTGATGGTCAGCGATTACCGCTGCCAATTTTTATCCCCCTTTCCCCCGATTGGGCCTCCGGTACCCTCACTCACTCGGCAAAGCACAGCGCAGGCGCTGCTTCACGCCGGTCGTAAGGCCGTAACTCACTTTTACAAAAAATACACAGTTGAAGATTGTATTTTTTCTGTTACAGAAACTAGAAGATTTAAGACCTTCCAACATGAGACGCCGAAGATTTTCAAAAATAAGGATCGTTAGAAAATAAATCCAGTCCACACTTTAGGCGCAACAATATTATGAGATTAAAATAATTATGGAACAATACCGTGCTTTTTATTTAAACACCGCAATTGACGTAGGGAAATTATCCAAGTCCTTTTAAGTACAGTCAGTGGATTAATAACTCGAGATTTTTTTTTCAATAATTAACTTTATTGCCATGATATACAATGTGTAATATCCTCAGCATATCTCTAAGCATGATTGTTATTAAATAAAAGAGGTGTCTCTAATTGTTCATGATGTGATGTAACAGGCCACTTAGTGGCGGCAATGAAAGATAATTTTCAGAAGATAAAATCAAAAAGATACAAATGACACTATATGAAGCTCTGGCCCAGTATGCTAGATCAAAGTATAACTTGAAACTTCAGCTCGAACGTTAGTCCCAGAGTAAATACAAAGTAACTAAGTACTAAAAGATGCTACTTAAAAGTTGTTTCGTATTGTCATGTTTGATTATGTATACTGAGTGTCTTTATATAACTGGGGAATCCGATTCCTGGCCTGCTAATGTTCAGGTATGTAAGATTTTTTTATTTTCTATACTATTTATAAAGAGATAACTTCTATAGACAACGACAAGGCTTATAGGTAAACCGAAAACACGAAACGCTTGCGCGATATAATTGGACACAGCGCCATCTATTGGCTCATTTATGAATTACGGCCCCGAAGCGAAGTGAAGGCGGGCCACTATATCTAATATACTAGTGGCCCGTCCTCACTTCGTTTCGGGCTATAATAGTTCCATTAGTTGCCAATAGTTGTCGCTAATGTGATGTTGTGAGATATTTTTTAGGTAATTTTATGTAGAACATTTCCGTCATAAATGATTCTATGTTACTTTAATCATAAAGGCTACATAGGCGACGGAAGCTTAAAAATGGAGTAACTTCTCCCGCTTCGCCAACCCTTCCCTTTACTGCTCTGCCTCTAATGATTGTAGCATGATGAAAAGTATATTATAATATGCGCAAGAGTATGAAGAATAATTGTACTAAGTTTCCTCAAACTCTGTCGAGTAGTTTTTGTTTCTATAATGAAGATAGAGACAGACAGACGGACAGAATGACCAAAATTTTACTGGCTGCATTTTGGGCATAATTTTGAAAATATATTTCATGTACAGAATTTAACTCTTTACAGATTTATTATTATATAGGTAGGTAGATTGCTTCTCTTCAATGACTTGATAAAGAAGCGCTACTATACTTAACATAATCGTTAAAAACGTCCAAAAATAGAACTTCGTCGCTTCCAAATATGCTAATGCAACATGATGAAATAAAATACATACCAAATTGATTACCTACATAAGTAATCTGTATCAATATTTACCTACCTTTAGATTGTTGCGGAGCGAGAAGAATTTCTACCAGTTGGCCTTGCCCGACGGAATGTAGGTAAGCAACAAAAATAACCATCGGAAAAAATATCAGGTAATAAATAATAAAAATATTATCTATCTGCAAAATATCGAACATTCAAAGAACGCATTGTAATATGACATTATATTATTTTGCACATCTATTTTTTTTTTCAAATTAATGCTGTAGTACGGACTCTAATACTCTATCGCACAAAATAATACAGAGTACCTACTTACTTAACCATTATTAAGTTCCCATCCCATTTTCTTTAGATACGTGCACAAATTGTATTATAATGTTGGCTGGTCTAGATTTCTATGATGTGCTTTTATTTATACTAAGTATTTGGCCACGATTCAACAACAAACAAATGTTGCTGATATGTCAGATAGATAACATTAAAATTGTTGCTAGATATGTATCTAGGCAATAAAATCAACGCACACTCTGCTTGGGAGCATGGATCTAAATAAATTAATATCAACTTAAATATTTTTGTAAACTATTTCTGACGCCGACTGCATTATAATATTTTTGGTCCCAGTGTGAAATTTCAGTCCGAAATCACTACTTAATATTTTTTTTAATATATTCCAGGGTATAAATCAGCTGCAGTTCCACAAGAAACGGTTATCGTTATGCCAAATCAAGGTGAGAAAAACCTAAAACGAAAATAACATCCATACTAATACTAAAATTAATGCGAAAGTAACTCTGTCTGTCTGTCTGCTACTCTTTCACGCCAAAACTACTCAACGGATTTAAATGAAATTTGTTTTGAAATTTTATACAGATAATATTCTAGACCCTGAGACAGGACATAGGCTACTTTTTATTGCGAAAAGGGGGTTGTAAGGGGTTGAAAGGGAGGTAAAAAGTTACTTTTCCACGCGGACGGTGTCGCGGGCGGCCGCTAGTTTGCTAATATATCGCAAATTAAAAGTGATATTGACTAAAGTTAATGCTCTACAATAAAAATTATTACTAGACATTAATTTCTAACTAGCATTTGTTATTTTATATTAGGAAAAAACATAATACAAATTTAATAAGTAGGCAGCAATAAAATATAATCTGTAAGTGGGCTAATATTCAATAAAATGCATAGTAAATATATATCATAATTCCATTTAATCTTTTCAACACAGATGTACACACAGACCTACATAAGTATCAGACGAATGTTTATTAAAAACTAAAAATTATTATTACATGAAATTTTATTTTCCTCGTCCGGTTAATAATATTTTCTGTTATTTTTTTAATAGCAGGATATCCGGCGACCAGGGGTTCCTACGGTTATGGAACACCCGCGATGAATCGGGGCCAAACTGTCATAGTGAACAGGCAAGTGCCTGGTAAGTATCATACAGTGTCATACATATAATGTATGTGTTTCAAACACATTATAATTTATTAATCTGTTCTTACTAGAAAACGCAGGAGCAAAGAAGAAGAAAGGAAAAAAGAAAGGCTGTTCTGTATAAAATCACTCTAGGTATACCTAGTTTGTCAATAATAATTAGGTGATATTTAGCTATTTTCTCAATTAATTAAATGCAAAATTATTTTTTTATTTCAGACCCATACTACAATCAAGTTGGACCTTACCAAACATATTAAATCTGGAGCCGAGAAGCAAATGTACTAGTTATCTAAGTTTTATAAATAAACGTAACATAATAATGTAATATGATATATTTTTAACTATTATTCAACCAGTAGCAGATTTACCATACAGCCTAAGTAGACTGGAGCATAGAGCAGCTAGCTTTAGATCATATCCGACATTAATTAATGAAATACTGTACAAGCTGCTGCGACCCTGCATATAGTAGGTAATGTATACCTAGAATAATTGTGAGCTGTCCCACTGCAAAGCAAAGGCACCAAAGGCCTCCATCAAAGAAATCAAGTAATGGCTTCTAATCACCGCCTTTGCCAAAAAAAAAGTTCAAAACGCAAACGACCTGCAAGTCTTTTTGAAGAGGGCGAACTCCTTTATAAAAGATCGGCGGCGCACTTGTGACTCCTCAGTAGCCTTACCATGAGTTTGAAATACTATCCTCGCTATCGAAAACTATCGCTTTGTCTCTTTCATTGTAATGCATTTGAAACTGACAGAGCAATAGTTTACGTTATGCCAGTTTTAGTTGTCAACTCATGGTAGCGCTACTGGTGTTACAGATGTCCATGGGCGGTGGTAATCACTTACCATCAGGTGATCCGTCTGCTCGTCTCCCCTCTTAACCATAAAAAAGAAACCTAAACACATAATAAAGTGATAAATGTAAGATTGTAAGTAGTAGTGCGCCTAAGTATATAGGAACACTAACTTTGTTCGTTATCCAGTTACTTTCATTGTAAAGGATTAAGATCTAGAGATAATCTGTTGAACTGATACGGAGAAACAAAACAATGAACGAATATTTTTCATTTTTTTCCGAGTCTATTTACTTGTCAGACTCGTACGAGTATATAGGCCCCCATAAAATTACAATTGGCCTCAAAGAATAAAAACAGCCACCTAGAATGCACGAAAGGCTTAATGTGGGTAAAATTGTTATGAATATGGCCACAGTTAAAAATAGGCAGTACAAGACGAGCCTTTTCAAAGAGTTTCGCTCTGGCACATAATGAATACTTATTAGGTACGCCCCGATCTCTACCAGGGCGTTGGTGAGTCAATCTTAGATGTCATTACGTACGTGGATGTCAATTTCAGCGGCAGAGAATATTGGATTTAAGGACTATCACGGTAATTATATATCTAAGAATTTCTCTGCTCGTATGCCACACATCACATAAAAAATCTGAGACAAGCAGACGGATCACCTGATAGTAAGCAATAGCCAACACACATAGACACTCGCAACACCAGTGGAGTCACACAAATGCGCTGTCAACCTTTCAACCCCCTTTCCCTCGATTCAGCCTCCGGTACCCTCACTCACTGGCGAAACCCAGCGCAGGTTTTACGCCGGTCTTCTATGAGGCCGGTGGCATCACTTCAGTTGAGTCATCTCATTCTTGCCGAAGCGTGGCTCTCCCACGGCGGACACATTATGTAAAGGCACTAGGTATATTAGCACTGTGTCATTAGGCCTAGGATAATTACCTACAATGCAGAAGTGACAATACATAGTTGCAAGCTGTTTAATTACAAGGTAGTGAATAGATGATACCACTGCACACGAGTTAACTATGAACAAGTGATTAGGCTGATATCAGATGGAAGCATTTTTTGTTGGAATGTAAATCAATAAAACATTACATAGATAGATAATGCTAATGAATAAATTTACTACGAGTTTTTTTCTGGGGTTGGTATTTTTATACCGTGACTAAATAAGTGTATTACATAATCTATCTGATCATCTTTATAATGTGCTTTTAAATAAATGATCATTAATTTGAGACGCTTGTCAAGTACAACGAACAAACAATTTGGTCTTAGTAGAAAAAGCTTTAGATTGTACGCATATAAATAGAGACAACATCACATACATATTATACGCATGATATTGATTGTATGTATTATTGTACGTCCGCAATGGACAAACTGTTGATTGCAATTTGGATGTAACAACTATGTTACACAGTTATGACAATAAATTATTATCTTTTAATCTTATACTGTCATGTCAGGTATTTTATCTGCTTGATAAATAAAATTGAATAAGTGCAAGCCAGACTTGCATTGCATTGAGTTCTGTCGTGATTAAGAAAATATTTACGCATTGAATGGAAAAGCTATTTATGACAATCAACAAGTACTAATTGCCCATAATGAACAATGAACATACTTCACGACTGTTATAGTGACTGTATAATAAACCTCTTTGCAATGTTTATCCTAAGATGAACCCAAAAGGGGAAATGAGACAGCAGCGGCGGAACTTCGCATCGCATAACTGGTTTAAAAGACGCTCACGGCCAAACATTTCATGTTTGTGTTTACAAATAAAACTATCCTCGTAATTATGCAAAAAGAAAAAGGTAACTTGCAAGTTATTATTTCGAACCGAAACATACCGACGCGTATCCGGTTTAAGGGAATAACCAGATAACATACGTGCGACGACTCCGCAAATGTGAGGCGTGTAACATCACGTTCCCCATCGCCAGATGCAGATGCAAATAATTTTATATTTCTACACAATTACGTACAATAGCACAATTTTCCGTTGTCAGATCATAAATCTAAGGCCTATCGATAACGTCATCGTTCCGCGAACCGGTGTCCTGTGGACTAAGAGCGTAATAGGCGGTCCATGACGTCGCGGCGTCTGCAGGAAAACCTCGTATAAATAGGTTTGCTTTGTGAGTCCTGTGCCAGTGATCACAATGGGACTCAGTGGAGTAGTGGTGAGCGTGTTGGTGCTCGCGGGCGCCGCGTGCGCATCCTTGGGCGACAACAGTGTGGAGGACAGGCAGGTGGTACCGGTGCACGTTGTCCCGGTTTTGGCGCCCCCTCGGGACTCCAAGAAACATGTGACGGACCGGGCGCGACAGTTTCCCGATACTGGTACTCCTGGCTCAGCAGGGAGCACCAGCCCCAAGCAGGGAGCACGATGCGAAGTCTCTGAACAACCCGCAACCTATTTATGTGCAAGTGAGTTATACAATTTTGGAATACTTTGTTAAACGTGAACTTATCGAGCAGGATTGGGATTGCAAAAATAGCACGCAACTTGGAACGCGTACAAAAACTATGCATCTGCAGATGTAGGTGCGTATTTTTAAATGTGCGTGCATAGTTGTGCGATATTTTACGAGTTATAATTTAATACCGAGGTACATTTGACCTAAAAGGGAAGAGAGATAGGATAATATACCAATCATTGTTAAATACAGAAAATGTATATCATAAACATCGGTATTTTAAACTGCATTTATTTTAATTGAAACTTTTTTGTTGAAGGTTTTCTCAAATTATTTCGGACTGGTCTCCAAAAGTGCCTAAAAACAACGGGCAGCTAAAAGATGAATCGTTACAAAACTATAGATTGCAACTTAAGATCAATTGTTACAAAACTCATAATACCAATAGTTAAGATTTCTTTTGCTGACTGTCCAAAATTACTTTGACATATCGATATAATTACTATATCAGAGCCTTTTCTGCCTTCAGAAACTCGAAGACCAGCCTCAGACCCAACAAAACAGGCAGAAACGTCATTTACTGAAGAAGAAACTACTCGGCCTAGGATTCGGGGGAGGAGGTATAAGCTTCGGCGGGGGTATTGGTTTCGGTGGTGGAGGGGGTGGTTACCAGAGTGGGCAAAATGAATATGGGGGTGGTTACGGCGGCGGGTACAGCGACAAGCAATATGGGGGTGGTTACGGGGGTGGTTACGGCGGCGGGTACAGCAGCGACAAGCAATATGGGGGTGGTTATGATGGAGGCTACGGCGGCGCCACTAAGGTCGTCGTTGTGAAAGAAATAAGCGGTAAGGGGATGCTACAACTACCTACACTAAATAATTATGTTAAGGGTTATTCTTCGGAATCTAATTTTGTGACAGTTCCTTAATGCATCATTTTTGGAAAAAGCCTGCCATATATATGGCAGGTATATATATATATAATTATTTTCTTATGATATATGACGAGCCGACGGATCACCTGATGGTAAGCGATTACCGCCGCCCATGAACTCCTGCAACACCAGTAATATTAATTAATAATAAATATAATACATAGTTAATTATAAATATAATTGGAATATTTTGAGTGAATTTAATCAAATGTAGGTAATAAATCTCCGATATTGACTATCGGAGATTTATTGGATTTGAGGACTGTCACGAAATATTGGTTTTAAAAATGACCCTTAAACATATTTCAATGCGCTAAAAGTATTTTTTGCTTGATTGCTTCACTGCCAATGTGTGGTAAAATGGATAGAAAAACATATTTCTAAGGCTTGCCACACTTCAGCGGGCCGGCGTTTTTGTTCTCATAGTATTTTGATGAAAAAAAACGCCAATTAGTTTTTTTTTTTTGTATAATACACAAATAATACCTCTTTGGCATATTTGATCATCAAAATAAGCAAAATAAAAATCATCTGTTCTATACAATATCGCGTGGCGAATATTATTTTTTGTTAAGAACAGCTGATTTTTATTTTGTTCATTTTGATGATCTAACATGCTAAATGGGCTTTGTTCCTGTTACCTATTACAATAGCTTCTGGATTAAAACGACTAAAATTTAACGGTGTATATTTATTTTCATGATCGGTTTTAACGCCTGGCTTTGTCGATGAATACCGGCCCAATATGTGTAGCAAGCTAAGGTTTGCTTTATAAAAATACCTATAAAACGTAACAAATTAATAAATTAGGTTTTATATTTATGGTATTCGTTTAGTGTCTTTTGGGTGACACAGTATTTATTTAAGGTATTTATGTTGTATCAATAATTCCGACCCCTATTAACACTTTACATTGTATCTACTTACTTTGAAGTCAAGTTGATATACATACTGTATATATTTGGTTTTCTGTGAATTTAATCAAATGTAGGTAATTATTCAATTTAATATTTAGAAAATATCAAGTTTTGGTTAATATTGACATAGTTATTTACTTAAATTTTACAGTATAATTAAAAGTTGGGTTAGATGATCAAAAGAAACAACATACTAAAAGACTTGTTCTACATACAAACTAAGTATTTTCTTTATAAATTAACTGCAGGTCATGGACATAAAGGTCATGGTCACCACGGCGGCCATTACGGCGGCGGCCCCGGCTACGGAGGCGGCGGCCCCGGCTACGGCAATGGCGGCGGGTACGGCGGCGGCGGCGGCTACGGCGGAGGCGGTGGCTACGGAGGCGGCTACGGAGGTGGTTTCGGAGGTAAAATAAATATTAGACTTCTTTTAATGTTAGAAAATTGTTACATCTACCTCAAGTAACTTCATCATCATCATGATCATTTCAGCCATGAGACGTCCACTGCTGGACATAGGCCTCCCCCAAATAAAAGTTCTCCACACAGATCGGTCCTGTGCCACCCGCATCCAAAGGGCTCTCGCGACCTTCACTAGATTGTCGCTCCACCTGGTGGGCGGCCTGCCACTACAAGTAACTTGAGAGCTAGATAAATGTAGCTGTTTTAATGTGTTATTCTTGTTCC
Organism: Cnaphalocrocis medinalis; assembly: GCA_014851415.1. Taxonomy (NCBI): domain Eukaryota; kingdom Metazoa; phylum Arthropoda; class Insecta; order Lepidoptera; family Crambidae; genus Cnaphalocrocis; species Cnaphalocrocis medinalis. Next base: position 14,031,359 of record CM026275.1, on the reverse strand, counting down.
TCTATATTATATAATATAGGTCTAGCATACTTTAAGGCGCGGAATATAACAACCAATTTATTGCTCATTATAAAAAGGTGGTCTTAACAAACATTAATTTATGTTTTTTAATCATAGGTGGCGGTGGCGGCGGCGGTGGTGGCGGCGGCGGCTACGGTGGCGGTGGCGGCTACGGCGGTCAACCTGGCTATGGCCATGGCGGTGGTCACCAGCCGGTATACCAACCTGGCGGTGGTTGCGGTGGCGGATGCGGTGGCAACTACGGTGGTGGCAACGGAGGAGCCACTGCCACAGCCACTGCCACGGCGACTGCCAGTGCTAACTCGTATGTGTAACTTTTTAATAGTATTATTACTTACAAATTATTGATATCTTGTACTCGTAATGAGACGTGTATGTACTCGTCTAAAGAACACTTTTTCACCATATGCAAAATCATAGTATGTACCTGTACATATCCATACTAAAAATAGGGTAATTGTGTAAAAAAACGAGTAGACTTATAAACTGAACCGAAAAGCAAAACACTTGCGCGTTGCAATCGGAACCTAGCGACATCTTTTGGTTCAGTGTAGATCTAAATGTTCCGAAACGGAGTGACAGAGGGTAGATTTATCGGATTTTTCTTTTGCAAAATCTCTCATTACAAGGCTTTACTTTAAGGTGTTATGTTCAAAAACCTATTACTTACCTACATATCTCATAGTAAATAATATAAGCGTAGGAAGTTAAATTTATTCAATTGTTATTTTGTCTCCCAAGATTGCTATGCACAAAATCAATTCGACCTTAACATTCCGCCGAGGCAAGAGTTCATTGCTCTTTAAATGCATCTCTTACTAGATAGACTCTAACTATCTAATACATAGTTTACTGTGGGAGCCACGCTTTGGCATGAATGAGCCCAAGATTGGTTCAATGTGACCAATGTTACTTAAAAATATTTATTTTATTTTCCAGATATGGCAAAAGAAAGTGATTATGGAACTATGAAATACCAGTGTGATAAAATATCACGTGAACTGTGATTTTAGTGGTGACAGGACGTTTATCGGTAGACACCAACGTAACTTTATTAAATTTAAGTTATAAAATGGCATTGTTGAAATTGCAAACTTATACCAATTAAGCAACGTTGACCTGGAAGAGTGAAGAAGAAAAAACTTTTAAGTTGTCAATAAGTTGAATAATTTCTAGTGATCAATGATTTCATTAAAAATTGCAATCAATCATGTGTTTTATTATCCTTTTAGGTAATAAGAATTAACTAAATACTTATAGCGATTTATAGTTTAAGAATTTATCATTCTTAAACTATAAATTGCTATATTCAGTACGGAGCTTTGATACCTCAGTGGAGAAGAAAGCACCTTCCATACTGGGAGTCATGGTTCAAATCCGAAAATTCGAATTTGCTTATTTCTATCTACTTTACAACTCGGTGGTAAAGGGAAAAATCATGAGGAAACCTGCACGTTTCAGATAGTTTGATAGCAGTCCTTTAAGACTCCCAAATCCTGGATCATGGTCTAAGCGAACCTAACCCCGGCTACAAAGCGACAGTTGTCACGCCACCGGGATTCATCATCATTAATTCATTCAAGACCAGAGAACAATATCAATGTTAGGTATTTCATGCCGAAGAAACCTTTAAACCGTGCGAAGCGGAGTAAGTATAGCAGGAAATCGGACACGAGTCACAAAATAAATCAAACCGCACCGATGCGATAGCTTTGCATGCAACCACGTCACGCTGTTGACCTTCTTTAACGTTAACATGCTAGGATAAAGACGAAGATATTTATGTAATCATGAATACAGTCTTAATAGTAAGTTAGATCAACAGAAAATGCCAAACTAAAACTGTAAAAGCTACACCCACTCAATAACATATGGAGCAGCGTGTTTCATTTTTTCGCTTTTTTGTTGGTTTAACTAGCTCTCAAGAACTTTACTTTAGGTAGGGCTCTGGTATTCAAATTTAGAAACAAAAGTGATAGTTATCTATCTATAGCATAAAAAAATAGTACCTACTAGAGATAGAGTTATTGTACTCACCTGCTAATTTTATATCTAAACAATTAGACTCGGTTGGTATAATTATAAGTACGTATACAATTCCTGTACCACAACAACTTGAGCTCATCTCAATTACACCACCTGAGTTATCAATATATCAAGTAAGTATTTTCTCGTTAAAATAGACATGAATAAATGACTATAAAAACCGCAGAATCCGGAAAATACGCAGCTCCGTGATCAAGTGTGTTTATTACAGAACGGAATAATTAAGATCATCCTAATTACGATGCAGGTTCAGATAAACTAAGTTACTACTGCAGTGGATTACTTGCATCACGTACACTATAGTCAACTGTTAGAAGTAGGTATGCAACTTAATTAAAGATATATATTTCGTAACCATCTTCAATCTATGACGAACTAAAAGTTAAGCAACCTTATGTATATTAACATTTGATACACTTTTTAACTGTTCACGGGACAGAAGCTACTAACGTCGGCGCCAAAAAAAGTCTGTTTAAATAAGGAAATTAAAATATTTGGTGCTGACTTCGATATTTCCTTCTTTTCACGTGAATTGTTACAAAGTGTGTTCGAAGACTGCTTTGCAGACTTAGGCATTATTGAAGTAAAGCAGCGAATATAAAGCTTAATTATCCTACACATCACACCAGGTCGCAGCGTCAGAAGAATTCAAAATTCAACAATAAGTGTTTCTACAAATCGCTGCAGTTTTTCTAGAGTAGGTACTAAGTATCGCGTTAGCAAGACTTCTTTGTTTTTCTGGACAAAGTAGGTTTATACTTATTAATAAGGTGCCTATAACATGAAAATACATGATTTACGAAACGTTCCTGTGGCGTTTTAATAATCTAAATCAAAACATCATTTGCTTTACCTCTCACACAATATCGATACTTAGATCCTAACAATTAAAAAAACATTATTACAACTTAGTTGTACTCTATCATTAAATTATTATAAAAACATGTGACTACGTCAGTGATTATAAATAAATAATTAAGTGACGTAATGCAATCAATAAGTTATTATTCGCAGAAAGCAACCTATTCAGCTGTTATAGTTAGTATAGTTAATTATACTACCTGTCATCAATGATACACTTTAAGTAAGTATATATGTTTTAAAAAGTCAGATACAGATCAATTACGCATTTAACTAACATAATATTTTATAATTTGCTTATTGTACACCTACTTAAGTTACTTTACCTACTTTCATGTAATATGTAGCATTAATAAGCAATAAACGTTATTTGTATTTTTGTATTTGTATAATATAAGTACGCCGAGTTTTAGTCGATGTTCTCCAGAAGCCCTCTTTGTAGATATTAATTAAAAGTCCTTTTAGCAAGTTAGATCAATAAAATAAACGGAAAACAATCTGATATTCCATACATTAGTGTTTTATTATCCATTTAGTATAGAACAGCAGATTTTTTATTTTCGTTAACTTTATTAATTTAACTTGCTTCAACAAAACAACAACCGCTAAAATTTCTCAGTATAATTAATAGTAGTTAAATTAGTAATTAGTAGGAGTTAAATAGAACGTAGTGTTTGAAACGCAGGATCCTTACCTACAGAGTTTTAAACTATCCTTCTCACCTTACTGTTCAACACTTTGGATTCCTTCACTATCAATAGAGAAAACACAGATTTTAGTAGCCTGATGCGTGGCTGTCTGTACCTTATTATAAGAGGATAATTTCAAAACGTCAGGTTCAGACAATCCTTTAGTATTAAAAGTAGCTTTAATCACTAATCTAACATTAATAGGCTTGTGGTAGGCCGAGAACAATGAATCTGATTGTTATTTTTTGTAACGTCCCTATAAATAACCCTTGTTAATGTGATAATTATGACTATTCAGCTGTTGCCTTCTAATGGTATAGAGATACCAAAACGCCTGCATAACTGTTTAGGTATTTCATATCGTCACAATACTTTGCTCGTGAGGAAGTATAGGCGAGGTATCTTAGACCATGGACCTATTGTCTAATTCATGTCTTAGACATCGAATAAAGTTGAGTGTTACAGATCACCAATCCGCATTAGTCAAGCGCGGTGATTAAGTTTAATCCCGTCATAGTAATGTTTCTATGATGGAGGCCTTTGCCCTGCAGTGGGACAGTATTTAAGCTGATACTTTAGTTTTTTGAGTGTGAGACAGTCTCAAACATCGATCCTAATTCCATACTGAAAGCGATTGAAAAAGTGCTATAATACTTATCTATAACTAACAGATATTTTGAATTTCGATTCCCGTCCCCTCCCTTTAGCATCCTTTGACTGTCTAGTATAATAAAAGTTTTGGTAAAATAAATAGAATCCGTTATTAGCTGTAAGCCATAGAAGTGAATTTAATGTTAATATTGTAATAAGAGCTGTGGATTTTGAATAAATGAAAATAAAATAATAAATAAATAATAAAATTATGCCATCGAAGTCCAAAACAAAATGTAGTAATTTATTTTCGACTCTTCATAGTAATTGGTTTTAAATTCCGAAAATGCCAAATATCGCGTATTTCTGCCATTAGTTCGGCCACGTCCGGCGGAGAGGGAAAACATCATGAGGAAGCCTTTACGTTTCGGATAATAAAAAATACTTATGAGTAATAAAGCTGTGCTTTATGGGAAAGGAAGTAATACAACATCACCAATCATCATTAAGAAGGCAAATGTACCAAAAAAGATAATTAATTAACATTCATCAATTGAACAAAATTAATAAATTCACTGCAAACACGTTATTACACGCACTAATTGGTAAACACGAAATAACTTTAGTGAATCACTACCTACCATGCTGACTTGACGTTCATCTAATAAATCAAAAGTAGGAATGGAATATTCTGATGTGCACTTTTGAAACGAAGGATCCTAAACTGACTTAGATTTTTGGAATATAGTTCCGGTAAGGGTAACTCGGGAACGGTGGCGTGCATTAGGGGAGACCTATGTCCAGCAGTGGAAGAGTGTGGGCTGTTGAAGATGATGCAGGATAACTTTAGGACCACAAACAGTAACGGCCACATTAGAGACGTTAATTAACTTTAATTTTCACTTAATAAGTAGATAATCATTGGCCCTTATATATTTTAATACTCGAAAGACTATTAATAATTAAGATAACGAACATTAAGGATAATGGACGGTTTTTAGTGCGGCAGTAAGTCTGTAAATAATTAGCAGAGTTAGCTAGCCGCTTTTCTGTCTATCTGATGGAAGCTGGTAAGCTAATACTGATAAATGCAGTGATTATAACCACAGGCTCATTGAGCTCACAATAGACACGGTTGCCTATGGTGCTAACACTAATCCCCGACTTAGGTCACGACTATTTAAGCTCCAAGAGCATACATCATCCTGAATGGATAATTGGATGGATCACCTCCAAAAGTGACGCATCACTCATACACAATTTCTGTTGTAAAAACATCAAACGTTGAAGATCTCATATTATAACAACTAATTTTAAATAGCTTGATTGGTACTATCCAATAATAAGAGAGGTTGTTTTCACTACATACTTATAAATTTTAGCGATTTTATTTAAAATCTAGGTAAGTAGGTATATGTTGTACATGTAAGTATCCAACTCTTACCACAGAGATAATATAGGTACCCTATGCCTATGCTGTCCCAAGTCTATGACAAGTTAAATAGTGTGCAATCCATAATCACTGGTTCTACAAACTGCTACTAACCATATACCTAAACCCTTCTAGAAGAGACATAAGTAATAAATGTATTTCAAAGTAAAGCACGTGGTATACTAACATGTTTTCTACTACATATGAACTTTATTACAATATCTTAACAGCTGATTTGATATCTCCATTTTTGCGACTGTACTTACTGTACAGTGAAAATACTTTATACTCTCACCATGACAAGATACTTAAATACTTGTGGGAAATATTGACGTAACAAACTTATTCTTCTACACCTAAAAGAGTGAACAAAGTTTAGTACAATGAAATTTAACTGAAGGTACCTAAGGAACGCAGTGACACTAATCATTGATAGATGGGTAGATGATTTCACAAATGACAGGGACGAACGAAAGTAGAAGACATGCTACGCCGATCCCAGATAACCTAGAAAAAGGGTCGGTTAGGTTAGGTTTATAAAGATGTTTGACCTATAACGTAGTGCTACCAAAGATAAAAATATTGTAGTGTAAAAATCGGTAAATATGAATAAAGCTTCGTTAAGTATGTAGCAATAGTATTGTGATGTGAATAGGGATTTGATTTTACTGGTATGTTGCCTTTACACGTCGCTTACAATGGCTGACCATTAATGATACAATCATAGAGATGCCGCCTAATTCTATGGGTACTATGGGTATTATATATAAGTATCCCGTAGCCAAATTCTATCGCATCTACTCTCTCTGTCTGTCACTTCAAAAACCCCGGGTTCACTTAGTCTATGATTCAGTAGCACTACCATGAGTTTGAAATAATATCCTCGGTATCGAAGACTATCGCTTTGTCTCTTTCATTGTGATGCATTTGAAAAAGACAGAGCAATAGTTTACGTTATGTCAGTTTTCGATGTCAACTCATGGTAGCGCTACAGGATTTGGAGTCTCGTAATTACAAAGAAAGAATAGGTACACACACTATGGATCATGGTTACACGTGTCAGAAATTATTTCATTAATTTCTTCGAGATTGTTTCTCTCCTCGCCGAGCTAATAGTAGAAATAGGTACACATTTAAAATATCTAGAGGTGCATGGTCAATTTTGACCTACTTACGTTCTGTTCTTATCCACTAAGCTTAATCGCCTTTAAATTCTTCCTCCACCTATCTTTTTTATTTCCACTTATCAACATTGATATACTGCTGGTAACTCAAAACATCGTACCATGTTAAAACCCTCAAAGTATAAATAGTTAGTAATGGATTCTGACACGTTCAAGCTAGGCACAAATATCCTAATAATTACAATAATTGGCGATCGTGACCGAAACTCGCGCGCAGCAAAAACTGACGGCTTTCGTGGTAGCTGTGATTCAACTATAGAAGATTATGATTCACTAAATAGTAATATTGGATTGTAATGACGCATCCATTGATTCCAAATCAAATATAACCTCATGCGTCTGAATTGCTACTACCGTAGGATAAAAACAAAGGTTACGGGATGGTTTGGAGGTAAGTTCTTTACGCTTTTGTATAGGGTAAAGCTTTTTACATTGTAATAGCTATTTTGCAGTTTGAATTGTCTTCATATTTTGTTGTAGGTGAACATATTCTACCATATGCAAAGTTTTGGTGTGAAAATATCAATTTTGTTGAATAAAACACTATTATTCTTATAAGTTCAGAATTATATCGTTATTACATAAAATTTCCTACATTGTATAAAACCATGCCGTTATTCATAAAATGTAGTAATTTTCAAGAAAAGGGCTTATTCCTTCCTTAAGAGCCGGCAACGCATTTGTGATGCCTTATGTGTTGCAGATGTCCATGGGCGGCGGTGATCACCATCAGGTGAGCCGACTGCTCGTTTGTCCGCTATAATGTAAAAAAAAAGTAAAATAAAATATTCTGGAAATGACTTACAGCTACGCCCTACATGTACTACGGCGTAGTACGTAGTATTGTAGCGAAGGGCAGTTTAGGGTGTTATAAAGACATCAACGCGCATTGCTCCAGGAAGACAATAATTTATAGCTCAAGTGCATTTTTTTATTGGAGTGACCAAATAATATCTCAGACTGCGTTGGCTTGCATGGAGCCATCTGGAGAAATAATAGGGAGATCGAGTGGTGAAGAGAGCATACATGCACGACCTACGTATAGTCTTAGGTATGGCTGGAATGACAAAGTGATAAAGGACCTGCTTAAGCTGCAGATCGACGATTGGTCTGCCGGGACCCAAAATAGAGAGGAGTTATATTGGAGACCAAGATTCAATTATAATGCTATAAAATTGTAACTTGAACTTAACTGAACTGAACTTTAACTGAACTTGTGAATTTTTTGTAAACCTAAGTAATCCCATCACAGTAGCGATGACTTGATTTCTAAGATGGAGGCTTTTGCCCTGCAGTCGGACATTATATAGGTCAGATACTTCAACTTCTCTACTTTTCATATTATTAGCTTTGACTATTAATTAGGTACTATTATTTATTGTGCTTTAAGGCTGTTAATGAAGCACGCAGTCAACCTTGTACTTGACTTAACTGCCGACACGATTTGAGGTCAACCATCCGCCTTAGATAAAATCTGCCTTGTTGTTTTTTGACACCTGATATGAACACAAAAAGAAATAATAATCATTCAATCGGTTTTTATCCGTGGGAGATCTACGCTTCGGCATCAATGGGCCGGTTCGACCCGCGTGATACCACGGCCTTACAGAAGACTGGCGTGAAGCAGCGCCTGCGTTGTGTTTCGTCGAGTGAGTGAGGGTACCGGAGACCCAAGTCGGGAGAAAAAGGGTTGCGCACTTGTGACTCTACTGGTATTGCAGGTGTCTATGGGCGATGGCAAATGCTTACCATCAGGAGATACGTCTGCTTGTCTGCCACCTATATCTTAAAAAATCTGTATACAAACAACAAGTGGTTCAAATAATGAGTAAAATTTTGTTAGGAAACAATTTCAAGAATGGGGCAAGAGAAGGTAAATACAATCTTGTAAATGTAGGAAATAACCACCATGCCCAAATGACTTCCACGGAGTATTTTTGTAAATACTTCATCCAAAATGTATTTGCAAATACATTTATACAGTATTAGGTATTAATAAATCATGCTGCTAATAACCTTTTAAAATTCATTCAAATCAATCGCTGTTACATGAAATTGATTTATAACTCAATTAATACTCAAAAACGGATTTATCCATTTTATTTAATTAATGTTTCTTTTTATATATCTTGCCTATGTTATGTATGTTCTTGTTTCCTTGTACACACACGTTATTATAATCTGTAATGTTTCTTCATGCGATCCTCACCTAATGCCCTCAACTCAAACACCACAGACTAAAGAGAAGATTACTACGTTCAGACACTGAGCTGCTTAAACTTATTGCTATATCCATACTAATATTATAAATGCGAAAGTAACTCTGTCTGTCTGTTACTCTTTCACGCCAAAACTACTCAACGGATTTAAATGAAATTTGATATACAGATGATCTAGACCCTGAAAAAGAACATAGGCTACTTTTTATTGCGAAAAGGGGTTGAAAGGGGGGTAAAAAGTTACTTTTCCACGCGGACGAAGTCGCGGGTGGCTGCTAGTTTGACATAAAATTGACTCGGAAGGAGGTGGCACAATACCTATATAATCGTTTGAATAGTCAAGGTAAAGTCAAAAACATTCGGCTTAATAATTGGGAGACTTGGTATGGGTGTTACCAGACCAATCGATCGATCGTTGATCTAGGGCGTCGATAGATAAGTTAGGATATTACCATACCAATCAATCGATCGTTGATCGAGAGCTTCGATCGATGAATCTGGCTATTACCATATCAATCGATCGAGAATCAGGGGCGTTGATTGATAGTCCATAAGTCGACGCTGATAGATAGTTGCTTTCAGACCTATAAATCGATGGATATCACATATCGATTCTACCTATAACTAACGGTCTATCGATTGGTCTAGTAATGTTCTAACTAAACGTGTTGTATTTACTTTCATGATCTTAAATTATGTGTGTACATTATTATAGCGAAGCTTTTAACCATTTAAAACCCAGAACCGTTCATGTTTTATTGCGTCGTAAACTTCATACATTAATTTTGTAGAAACTGTATTCCTCCAAGACGTTAATGTGGTATCTTTACCTGATCATAGGAGCTGTTCGACATAATTGCAGGATATTCGAAACGTTTTAGTGCCATTACCTCCTTGCCTCCTTAGGTAAACCTGCGGTCAACGCCCGGGTCAACGACCTGGCCTTGCTACCGGCAACCAACAACCCCTGTACCACTAGCAACATAAAAAGCTCTAAAACACTTTATAGCTTAGCAATAATGATCTGTTTAAATAGTTTGTTAGTCATCTTAGTAAAGTGAAGTTTCTCAGGATAATTAAAAGTTTAGTTTTTTTCTTGAACTCATCCGGGAATTCAACCTCAGTTCAATATCCAATCATTAGCGTTAGATCCTACAGCGCATTACGTTTAGCTACCATCGATTGATAGTATTAGTAACCAAATAAAATGTATAAAACTCAAATAAAACAATAGAAGACATTCGAACAGACGCCTAGTTGGCTGCCCTTTTTTATGTCACGAAGAGGAAATGCATAGATGCGAGCAATAGCAGCGCACTTGTTGCATGTTTCATGGGCGGCGGCAATTGCTTACCATCAGGTGATCCGCCTGCTCGTCAGCTACCTATCACATAAAAAAAACTTGGGCTACAAAGTAGGTAAGAGATCGCCCATTCAGTCGGTCCTATACCAGTTCTTGCCAGTTATTAAAATCCCTAGGCCCAGGTAAAGTAGACGACCATGACTCGAGGATCCGGGCAAGGGACACTTCCTACTACATCGGCGAGACCGAGCGCACCGCCTTCGCTCGCTTGGCAATCTAAAGAGGTTAGAAGAAAATTGTCTCGTGAATAAAGCATAAGTTAAGTACCAAAGCTGGCCCGTGGGTCGAAGCCCATTTGGCTGACCTAGGTATCACTAGAAAGACTTCGGCGCAAACTCCAGACACATTTTATATAGCTCCAGGTCAATAACTGGCATCTCACTAGTTACTTACTTCAATGTTTATTGAAAATCTTTTGACTTTGTAATTACCTACCGACATACTGGCCGTAACAAATAAGAGTGCAATGCACTATTATTATTTTGAAACCACCTAAGACTCCCTAATTAGTAGTAACTAGGTAGTTAAGAAACATTTTGACGTCATTATTTGTCTTGACGAGTGGCGGAGCACTGGCTAATTGGATGTGTGTGAGAATTTAGAAGTATGGAGGTACGCTTTCTTTATTTGGATTAGGGAAAAAATCGTCAAAAAATAATCGCCCAAGAATTTCAAGATTTTCTGGCTAGTCTAGTACCTACACACAACCAATATTTTTGTGACGATATACTGACTAAACTCTACCAAACGAAAAAATATTGGTGAAATTAGGTTAGAGCAAAAAAATTTTCTGATTCTCGGGCGAGTATTCTCCTCACTAGTTTATTTGAAGGATAAATTCCCTGGAGGGAATGAGGCTATCCGATCGCAGTACCCATATCTTCAAGGACATGTTACAGCTGAACAAACCATTCTTCCGTTTACTTACAAGTGCTTTTACGGGGCATGGTACCCTTAGCAAACAAATGTTTTTAAACTTTGGCGTTGAATTATACAAATACTTGATATAAAGGGGACCAAACATGAAGATGTGGGTCCGCTTGTGAATTTAAATTTTGGTGATACAGAACCATATGTGCACTTAAGAATTATATTAATTAGTAACTTAAATTGCTTCGAGTTTTCTATACATAAAGACATTTAAATTTACGAGCATTAATAATAATTGACTTTGGCATTTAATAGTCCCCGAGACTAAGTAGTAATTAAAACCTTGGCGCCATGGATTTACCTACCATAAAGTTTATAATAGTAACATTTCTCCTTAGTAAGCGTGCCTATATAGATTGGCGTTATTTTAGCGCAGACAATTTAGTCGTTTGTGCACGATGGAAACTTAGTTATCGAATTAAAAAGAATAAATTATCGTGAGGAAACCTACACACTTCGGGTGATTTTTCAAACTGAAGATAGCAAAAATTGTTGAAACAATGATTCATTATTCACAACCAGTAAATGGATCGCGTACGTTCTATGCGGACTATGCTAGACGAACGGAGCACAAGCTGAGCGCAAGCCTAGTTACTCTACTCGGGAGACAAGTCAACATACATACTATAATCAATCTCACGCTTCCCTTTTTGTTCGTCAAAAAACTGGCAATGAGTTGAGCATAGACTCCCACAACCCAAACTTAGGAAGAACGCGCGTAAGTGGGTTCACACTACACAAATACTTATCTGTTCAGCTCATATTCTATTTGGCTCATGCTTGCCTTATGAAGCAGACAATGGCATTGCATGTTTTAAAAAAAGTTTTTATACAGTTATCTAGGCGCATTCATGACGATTGCATGCAGCTGTACTCAGGCCTCCCACGTCGTAAATAAAATAAGTATTTTGTTTTATTTTTGTATTATTAAGCGTGAAGTAAAACGCGCGTGTACTCTTATATTTCACAACGAGCATAGAAAAACGCTAATCTTAAACCACTTGATCCATAAAACATGACATTTATACTAACCGTAACCAAGATATTCACTTACTTATAGTAAACTAGTGGCCGCCCGCGACTTCGTCCGCGTGGAAAAGTCACTTTTTACCCCCCTTTAAAACCCTTACAACCCCCTTTTAGCAATAAAAAGTTGCCTATGTTCTTCCTCAGGGTCTAAATTATCTGTATACCAAATTTCATTTAAATCCGTTCAGTACTTTTGGCGTGAAAGAGTAACAGACAGACAGACAGAGTTACTTGCATTTATAATATTAAGTTCGGATTACGTTTTACCTAATATCAATAATAACATGGTATATTTTTATTCCAACGTTTACAAGATAACTATGTTTTTATTGTTTCATTTGTTATTTGTATTGATCTGCATACTTTCGTACGAAGGTGAGTGAATAAGAATGTGCGCCTTCGGAACGGGAGGTCATAGGCTCGAATTTTAACCAACACCTCTGGATCTACAATCCTCACCCTGTACCTATGTACAGTGACCAGCACATCAAGTTACTACAATCTGTAAAATTTCCTCAGTTGATATTGAACCAAACACGTTTGACATAAAAGTGAGGTTCGATTGAAGAAATTTGACAGATTGTAGTAACTTGATGTGCTGGGCACCGTACCTACTTACATCCGTGTGGTGAGCACTTGTGTTGGTTCAGTATCTGGGTGTAATATATTGTACTAATGGACCGTAACACTTCGTTTTGGTACTAGTTTTGCTAGTTCTCGTAGCAGTTTCAACAGATGGCGGTGGGTGTTGATTACATTGCACCAGTGTTACGTCTTTTCAAGCTGCATTAAAATTTCTATAGAAGTTATCTCTTTATAATTAGCATAGATGATTTAAGTAGGTATTATATTTGTGAACCTAGAGGTTCATTAGATTGTCTGATAGACGTCATAATTATGTAACACAAGTGCTTAAGCTACTCAGTACGGAGTCAGGTCAATATATGAGTTATTGTGTAAATTTATTTAGGTATCATTTTATCAATAGTAGGTGTTCTCAACTTTAGGCCGCATGTTCTCGAACGCTCTCTCTAGGCTGGCCGCTGTATATGGCCGTGGTAGATATACATCCGAATGGCAATATTTTATGTGGGAAAAGCAGAAAGCTATTATGACCATTCATAGCGACTTTCACACTAACTTTCAGTACAAGCTTTTGAATATTAATGAAAACTAAGCGCACACAGCACTGTGAATAATTATTTTTATTGCATTAGATACTTTATTTGTTAAGACAAAGGTGAGATCGAATGACAAATTAGGGTTAGCATTCATAAATCGACGCCGTTCTGGGAATAGAACACAGCTGTCCTTTAGTCTGAAGATTTTGTTATATCCATAAAAATCCATACTCCATACTTAATATTATAAATGCGAAAGTAACTCTGTCTGTCTGTCTGTCTGCTACTCTTTCACGCCAAAACTACTCAACGGATTTAAATGAAATTTGGTATACAGATAATCTAGACCCTGAGAAAGGACATAGGCTACTTTTTATTGCGAAAAGAGGGTTGTAAGGGGTTGAAAGGGGGGTAAAAAGTTACTTTTCCACGCGGACGGAGTCTCGGGCGGCCGCTAGTTACTACTACTTATAAATTTTGACTGACCGGATGGCGCTTTTGGTAGTGGGTTCGATCCCCACCTTGGACAATCTTTCGTGTGATGAACACTTGTATTTGTTCAGTGTCTGATTATTGTATAATATACTTAAGTATTGTATTTGTGTTTCCTCTGTTGTCTGACATCTATAACACAAGTGCTTAAGCTACTTAGTACGGAGTCAGGTTTTAATGTATGAGATGCTGTGTGTTTTTTTTACGTTATCAGGGAATGAATCTTCTTTATATTTAGTGATCATTTCATTGTTCAGACAGCACACCAGACGATAATATTCAAACTAACGCTGTGATAAGGTGATTCTTCTCCACATGATATCGTCATTAATTAATTAATTGACCCTTTCATCAACTCAAAGACGTCAATCAGACCAAACAAATGTATAGTGAATAAGCAGCCGTGTTTAGGTAGAGAAAACACTATCTTGAACTTGCAGTTCAAAAGCGCGTCACAAGTAGGCTGATAACGAATTAACACGCAAATGTCTAGATAATTGTGTAAGTAGAATTAATTCATATAACATCTCATACATTGATCTGATCCTTACTAAGTAGATTAAGCACATCAAATACATACGGTATCAGACAGAGGAACAGGCAAACAACTCAACTGAAACAATGTAACAGAGGATTTTTTGAGATAGACAGGCAATCGAGCAAGCGTATTCCCAGAAGCTCGGCTCGACCGGAGTGATACCACTGCCTCACAGATAACCGGCGTGAAGCAGCTCCTGTACTGTGTTTCGCCGAGTGAGTGAGGGTACCGGAGGCCCATAGGGGGGGAAGGGGATAACAGGTTAGCAGCACACTTGTGACTCCGCTGGTGTTGCATGTGTCCATGGGCGGCGGCAATTGCTTACCATCAGGTGATCCGCCTGCTCGTCTGCTACCTATCACATAAAAAAAAAGATGGTAAGTGACTACAGCCAGCCATGGACAATGACTACACCAGAGGGAGTGCAGATGCGTTGCCGATCTTTTAAGGTGGTGTAGGCTCGTTTCTTGATGATATTCTGTTTACGTGTTGTGTGTTATTTTGAACGTTTTATTACCTACAGAAGTCGGCAAGTCCACAATACAAGAAATTAAGTATGATAAAGCGGTAAATTCCTCTGAATAATATTATCAAACGAATAACACATCTTTCTTGGTAATTTTACTAAGAAATACGTGTTATTTATAGCAATCTGTTATTGATTTTGTAGGGCTGAAGACTAGTAAAATAATGGAAAAGGCGCCAAAATGCCAATTTTCGCACTTTTTTTGCTGTCACATCGACAAATACCTAACTAATTTATTTTAGTTTAGAATAGTGTAGTAAAAATCGTATCACGAAAAATTACCCAATTTTTTTTTGTTTTTTTTTATGAGATAGGGGGCAGATGAACAGACGGATCACCTGATGGTAAGCGACTACCGCCGCCCATGGACACCCGCAACACCAGAGGAGTCGCAAATGCACTGCCGACCTTTTATTCCACTTAACACAGTCCAATCGAAGTTATGCATGTTCTTTCTTATGAACTTAAAAAACAATACTCGGTGGATGTAACCGTGTAACAGAAGATAAAAAAAGCAACTTTGGTTTATACAAGTCCGGTATTGCCCATTGGTAAAATCAATAACACAACATTATCAAAGTTTCCTTTACGACTCTAGTCAAGCATAAGATTAACGTGACATAACCTACTAAGAATTAAAAAAATACAACAACAAAACCTAAAAATATAGGAAAGATAATGTACTAACATTAAGTTACATACCTACTTCATACCATAATAAAGGTTCTAGCCACATAAATCTTTTTCTACAGCCTGCTGTGCAAACAATATGACATTTAGAGCTTGTACTTGATACAAAATAACTGGGTTGTTTTTGTGGGTAGGTTTGCTTCAAATATGCTTACGAGATAGTACAGTCAGCCGCACATCAGGTTACCATAACCTTTCAAATTACAAACCTAATGTAGAATGTAAGATGAGAGTCCATTGAAGAAATTTGACAGTTTTGTATACTTTGATGTGTGAGCTGTACGACGTACTGTTTAAAACTGATGGGGCTGTGTAGGGTTCCTATAACAGTGGTCCTGGTATGACTGGAAGTAGCAACTTAAATCACTAGAATAAGGTACGTACACTTGAAGTCACTCTCGTCTCGAGAGCACGTTTAATCTTACGGTATCAAACCGGACGCTGTAAGTGGTTAGTCTGATTATTAGATAGTATACTCGTAGCTAAACAAAAAAAAAAACCTAACATTAAAATTAAAATACTGATTTCTAAGATGGGGTGAACGATTGAGATTTGATAGATTTCTTTGTCTGAAAAAGAGAGGCAAACGAACATTCTAAGTGTTATTATTTTAATTGATCATCCATTTCCAGACAGAAAAGCAGACAGATTGACTTTAAGGTCAAATATTTGCATAATAGAAGCACGCTTCATTCCGAATACGGAAGAACTAAATCTATTTTACCTCTGACGTTTACACCAAATTTACACACCTATTATTATGATACTAATTTATTGTTCCTGGAAGGCATATCTTGCTAGTCTACATTTTGGTCTACATTATATTATCTCCTCGACATTGGCATCTAGTCTCTACAATTTGCTTAGTTGGTTGACGACCCGTTTACCGCAGTGGTTTCAGCGCAAGGGTCGCGGATTCGATTGGCGCACGAAAACACAAATGTTTGTTGATGAAACAGATATTTATGTTGGGTCTGGGTTTTATGGTTCCGTTTCTGCGTTTGCATAGCACAAGGGAAAACCGCTTGGGACTAGGACAATGTAATTGATGTTGTCTCAATTAATTTAATTTTAATGTGTCGCAGGAAAGCGGATCTAACGTCAGCTTGAGATGCAAATGAAAAAGAAATCTGATGATGACTAACGACATTGTGACAAGTACCTAATGACATTGTCTGACATTCTAAACCTCGAGAGAATCTGCTCTACTTACTTACCTATGTTTTTGTTGACGACACATTTCATTTTGTAAAGGGTTAGATTTTAACGGACCACCAAACTAACCTAACCCACCAAAATTACCCATTTAATTGCACACCAAAATTACTACGTGTGCACCAAACGCTATGCACGATTGTCATTTTTTTATACTTAGTGCTAAAATATCTCCTGTGCAAACAGCCAGAAAAACCTTAGCCATAAATAAGCCCTTGATAAAATCTCCAGCCATCAATTTCAGTGCTAGCCCTGAATCGAGCAGAACCATTATCTATCCAGTGGGAGAAGGCGAGTGGAGCGGAGCGCGGGTCTAACATTTTTAATCCGGTCGTGGTCGCACGCGCATCACTCGCCAGTCCGCAGTCGCCGCCCGCGCCGGTCCCTCCCGCGAATATAGGATTGCCAACATGTACAAGTCACTGGTTATTTTGTGTGTTTTCTACTGTGTTGTCATTGGTGAGTTGGTTTGGTTTCTTTATCATGGTGTTGGGAAAGCATCCCCTTGTTTTCGGACACAGGATTTTTAAGCTATCTCTTGCCGTCTTTATTTTAAAGATTATAAAATTTCCAAACACTAGAATCTCTACATACTTTACATACCTAACTAATTTGAGTATAACAGTGCTTTTCGTTAACATCTAAGAACTTTTTATCGTTAAATGATACACTCGAACAAAAGTAGAACTAGTATAATATATAAATAAGTATTCATCATTCACACAACATTATCATACATTGTCCTGACTCCGTAATAAGAAGCTTACTTAATTAATATAAAATTATTATTAAATGCATAAATCAAAACTCAATTACGAATTAGCAGGCATTTGGACAATCTCAAATATAAGTCCAATTAGTGCCAATTGATCTCAGTACGTAATTAACAGCTTAGAGGGTTTTTCAGGTTTTGGTGTGGATATTTCGAACCGAAATTAGCCTTTAGCGAAAAATCGTTGTTCGTATTACTAACCTACTCGCATGCTCTGTTATTATATAAGGATAATGTTTATCAATTTAAGAAATCTATACAGTACATACAATTGGCCAAACAAAGATTTTAACAAATCGTGATCGGTGAAGCCATTAACTATAGCCGAAACGGTGTAGACACCGACCTACGTTGCTTCCTCTAAACAAAAAGCTCTAATAAAACTTTAAAGTGCTAAAACAAAAACCCGTTGACTAATTAGTATGTATTAAGTGGTATTAACGTAACATTATAATGTGCCGGTAAGTCACGGCGGTTCGTGAGATGATCTTTCCGTGGTCGTGTTCCCCAGATAGTGATCAAATTCGTATGCGGATCTAAAGACTCATCTCCATTGTTTTGCAATGATACTGTACCGAAATAGCAGGTCCGACTAACCTAACCAGCTGGCGAAAACAATTAAAGGATCTATTGTATAAAATTAGTTTTTGCCAATTTGGAATTGATTTTAATTAGACAATTTAAAAGCATCGGAGTTGTTTCGCGTTTGGGATTACGTGATGCAACTATGATGCATCCTGATGTAAAAAGTTTATTCATTTTCAATCATTCATGTAGTCAACATATATCAAATAGTATAAATTAATCTATATGGTTCTATAAATTAAATTATTAGATTCAAGGGACCAGTTAAATAGTTGTACAGACAGCCACACAGCAAAGTATACAAATCTGTCAAATTTCTTCAATCGATTCTCACCTTAATGTCAAATATGTACATTCGCAATTGTTATTTGTTATTTAAAAAGGCACATTATTGACGATTCCCAAATAGTTGCCAAACTGCGTGCCGCGGAACCATGGGGTTCCGTAGGAGTCATCTTTGGCGGATCATTATTCATTCCTTACTATAAATTTCAGTATAATTTGTAATTACTTTGTACGTACAAATAGCCATGAAATAATAGGCATTAGATAGGTGTTCCATATCTGTTAAGTTTTCCAAACTTCATCATTAAGTTGTTAATTAAGGTTAGGGGTTCTACTCAGGTTATGCGAATATTATATACTAAATATTAATAGGATTTAGGTCTAAAATCGTTTTAAAGTACCTACCTATTGTCGACCGTACGACAATATAATTTATTTATAGAGGCGAGTTTTTACCACGACTCTATTTATTAATTTTACGCTTTTAATAAGTACCAACTATTTATTATTTTGTGACTAATTAAAAGCAAAAGGATGATATCATCTCCGTTCTGAGAAAGGTACATAAGGACGAGAACGCTTACGAAACTTACGCTTCGTAAGATAAAGTATCCGATTCTCGGGCGGGTGCCTGCAAAAAGTTAATTGCCTCACCACGAATCAGGTGAGCCTCGACCGAATCGTCTTTTGAGTTTCCATTACTCCTTAAATTAGCGCAACTATGTCCACAGCTGGTAGGAAACGAGCAATGTGTAGCGTATATGTCGATAAAAGTAGCAGTGCAAGTTTCTTATTTGATGGAATTTTATAATAATGCAAAAACAAACACGATCGACCCGGCTGAGTTAGGTTATACACCACTGGACAGGACAATGACTTGTATCGTCCCTCTTTTTCATAACCCTAAAGAAAAAGGGAAATAGAAGAGGTAGGATAGGGATACCACCATTTAAGTACCAACACATTACACTTAAGTAGGTAGGTATAATACTGTTATCAAGGTTAACGATCGATTGAAGAAAATTACATTATCAGGTATTACGAAATAACCTACGTTTAGAAAAAGAAAATTGAAAATAAATACCTCAAGAAAACACCTTGGTTGGTAATTACTTCCAATACTACAACTCATTACTTAGTAGGCAGTTGCGAGTTAGGTAAAATGTATGCCTAGAATGTAGGCAACAAATACTGACGTTTGATTGCGCTTACAACCAGAAATTCCTTTCTAGAAATCATGTAGCAACTCAACTGGACTTCTGCAACCAGTAAAGTACAGTTATACCAAATGAAGTGCATAGATGTCATTTTTCCAATTTAGTAAACTTGTCGTCATACCGACACACTTTCAAAAGACTCGCCGTGTTTTCACAGAAACTTACTACATTCTACGTAAGTAGAAAAAAAATCTAACCAGGGTGTGATTCATAGAACTACAATTTTAAAATGTCTGTTACAGACTTTCAACTTGATAAGTAAAGGATATTTCAAAAAGTGAAGACCAGTCTGTTAAAACCACTACAGCATAAATACTTATTATTACCCTGAAAAAAATTATAAACACCTTGGTATCTCTTGGTATGCACTTTAATAGGACGCGTTAAAATCTCTGTTGCACAGGGCCGAATCGTGAACTTGTGGGGCCCTGGTCTAAAACTACTTGGGGGCCTATCTAAGTAGGTACTCAACTAATTGCCATGTCAAAAAACTTATTTATTAGTTTAAATATTATTTTGTCATATTTTTGAGAAAGAAATGAAGGCGGCAGAAAGGTTTTCCGCCCCGAGGCGGCCGATACCGTCGCTACACCATGTACCTTCACATCTTAATTAGGTCTAGAACTATTAACAAGTTGATTTCTAATTTACCATGCTGTATTTTGCAACGCTGCAATTCATATGGAATGACGGCCTTATACTCTCCATGGATTTGTAGTCGGATAAAGGCTGGTCAAATCGCTTATCGCACCTTAGTGTTGGTTTGTACCTATTGCTCGCTTCGTCGCTCGCGTGAGTTTGCGTAGGTACGTACAGCCACACATCATAGTATACAAAACTGTCAAACTTCTTCAATAAACTCTCATCTTTATGTCATACACATTAGGTTGAATATCATTTGAGGAAATTTGACAGGTTGTGGTAACCTGATGTGTGGCTGACTGTACCTAAGTCGGGACGAAAAATTTGCTTTGTCTTGGAAGCGTTAGGAAGAAGCTTGAGTCGTTATTTTATAGAACTAAAAAATCTTTAAAATATTTTTTTTCTTTTCTGCTGTCTGGGAGGGACTTCTGCGATAAATAAACTATAGGTACCTATTTATTTTCCTTTCCATAAAATTCGATAGAATGTGTTTAATGTGGTACTTGTTTATGTACATACTTACAAATTTATCTCCTCCAATTTTTATCAAAAACGTAAATGGTTTTTCAAAATTCCAATTTATAAATCACTTTTTTTCACCTATATTCACATTTTCTAACACCAATAATAGGTAAGTAGGCATCATGACGATTGTTCAATGAATCAATCATGGAAGCCTCATAACTTTTATCCTACTAACGGAAATGCCTGATTCTTCACAGTTACGTTTTGAGAAACCATTAGAATTTTTATCATTTTTAAAATTATTTCGGCATTCGGTACCTAAACTAACAGATCTGAGACCCTTTTTTCAATTCTTCTTAAATTAGATTTTTTAAATATTTAACTACAATTAAATAAACTGCTTCATTACCGCCGCAATTTTTTCAAAATTTTAGAGAAAAAGTCACTAGACGATCTTCAAAATTCTCTACTTACTAGGTAATACCATCTCGATGCTTCCAATATTCTCAGCCAAAAATACGTTTCATCTTTACGGGTGATATCTTATACTTACTTAACCACTTTCAATATTAGGTAGGTAATACGTAGTCAGTTCCCAAATCCCTAACAAATACCTAAGTCAATATAGTGGGACCCATTCGGAACCGTCTACAAAAGTCGTGAGATAAGAGATTTTTCCTCAATAAATTAATGTGAAATCAAGAAAGTGTGCATGCCATTCACAAGTAACTGCGTAGGTACTTAGATACTAGATGCTATTTTTGCATCATTCACAAACACGCTGATAAGGGGAATATTCTTGCACATTACTCATGTTACGCACTAAGTTAAGTAAAGTTAAGTGTTATTTAACTGAATACTATCAAATACCAAAACCACAAATACACCTTTATGTAAATAAACATTACTTCTTTCTTTCTTTCTTAATAATTTACGTAAATAAAAGTTAGGTGTGCTGTCTTGATTTCATACTAGGAATGTATTTACCACTTCATATCTAACGTTAATCACATTTGTGCATATGTACTATCTAACAATACTATTCCGATGCAAATCGTTCTATTAGGTATTGTCATTATCAAAACAATTAAATAAAACTATCAAATCAAAACTGTATGATACTTTTAATACGATTAGTGGCAGACGAGCAGACGGATCACTTGATGTTAATAGACACCAGCAACACCAGTGGTCACGAGTAAGCTGCCGACCTCTTAACCCCTTTCCCTCCAGTACCCTCATTCACTCGGCGAAGCGCAGGTGCAACTTCACGCCTTCACGGCAGCCATCTGTGAGACCGTGGTACCACTGCGGTAGAGATGCCCCATTCTTGCCGAAGCATGGCTCTCTCCAAACGGTAAAAAAGGGAAAAAATTAAGCACGAAAAAGTGTTACTGACTTTTGTTATTACAATTTTATAGAAATCCTATAATATTAAAGGATAGCATATAGGATTTTTTATTTATTACAATTAAAATTGTAAGGCATACTTATGTAATAATAAAGTTGTAGGTAAGTTAGACTGTTAAAGTTTTTATTGACATAAACTTGCCAATAGGTACGAGACACGAGTATATTATTATCTGCCTTTAGCCCTTTTTGTAATACACGTTGTGCAATGAGGAGAAACTACTTTTCTGTCCGACATAACTAACTAAAGATTGCATCGTAAATATTATAATAATCACAACTATAACACGCGCTAATAGGTATCTATAAAGTCCCGTTTCGCCGACATTCGGACATCAATCGAGGGCGACCATAATATTTACGACCTCTCAAGATGAAGCCTACACTTTCCACACAATAATAGAACTTATTCCGTGAGGGTGTGCGTTTAGAATCGTTTTCATATGGTAGGTATAGTCGGAACGGGAGAAATGATTCAGGTACAGTGTACAGTTAGCGTTTTGACAAGCAAAAAGTCAGGCTTCGAGTGGAAGCCCGTTAGTCGAACGCACACGCCTTCAGCACACAGTGATTTCATGCGTGCATTGACATACTAGTGTGTGTCTACTAGTTAAACACAAACACAGCCTTGTGTGTGTATCTATTAACATGAGAGTTTACTTTGGGTTTCCGCACTTTGACTCCTTATTGGCTGACCCGATGGTACATTTGGTAATGACCCTGCCTCATACGCCAAAGGTCGTGAGTTCGATCCCCACCTTGGAAAAACGTTCGTGATAAATAAGTACTTGTGTTTGATCAGTGTTTGCTGGGCATATTAAATTTGTAATTCTTCTGCTCATATCTGTAACACTTAAGTTACAGAGTTACTACTAACCTGCCCCGACAATAAGGCGGTTTTATTGTTATCTATATGTAGGTATCTTATCAAAGTAGGTAGGTATACAAAACGGTCAAATTTCTTCAAACGACTATCACCTTACTGTCAAACGCATGAGTTTGAATATCAATTGAGGAAATTTTACAGGTTGTGGTAACCTGATGTGTGGCTGTCTGTACCTACTTATAAATCTAACTGCTTACTTAGGTTAATGAATGCAACAGTTACGACGCGAACACTTTTTATTTTTGACTTCGAAAATGTGCTAATAAAACAGTAAAAACCACCGATGCACTGGTCATTGCACTTAACAGTAAAAACATCATTTTACGTTATAAATTAGGAGCTATTTGAGTGAACTTTTGTTTACTTTCTTGGCAACAAATTGTGATTATAACCCCTTTTGGGTCTCTAGTGAATGATTTATTTAGGTCGTAGGTACCTAAGTAAGAAGTAAGAACCCTAAAGACATTAATCTTAGTTTCGAAAGATAATTTTAACACGGTAATAGGATGCCTCATCATGCTCGATATCAATAAACGGAAGCGAAGTCTTAAAAAACACTTAATCATTTAAGTGGAAGGTACCAAGGTAGTACCCTACCTACCTAGAAAGGGTTCCTACGTAGGAATCAACCCTACGAACAGACACAACAGAAAAATCAACTAAAACTTTAAAAGACACTCGTTGACGTAATGACTGTGATAAAGCAACATCATTATCCATTTCTCAAAATTTTATAGGTATTGTAAAAGTCAGGGTGCCATTTCAATAGGTTTAACGACCTAACAAGGAAAACGGTTTACCGCCGGGCCTATCCATTATCTAGGCATTAGCGAATTTACGATGCACCGCCGCGCGCGCAGGGCTGCGGAGTATAGACGCAGTGAAGATGCTTTATGTCCACGCTGAATCCATACTGTTTTAAAGAGGTTAAATCTGCACTAAACGACAATGCTTATAGGGAACCCGATTTTTTTTTTTTTGGTAGTAGCCGACGCAGCAGGCGGACACCTGATTTTGAATGACCGCCGCCCATGAACACATGCAACAACGTGCGCCTGCAAACCTTTTACATTTCACCCCGATGGGCTCCGGTACCTCACAACTCGAACGCGAAACACAGCGCAGACCGTTTGCTTCACGCCGGTTTTCTGTGAGGACAGTGGTATCAACTCGGTCGACCGGACCGAATATATATGCGATAAATGCTCCAGACAGTTTACACTGTCAGCTAGTCTACTCTCAAGGGGCCAGTAAGTACTGGACTACCTATTAAACCACCCAATTTAGAAGTTTTCTAGCTTGACCCGACCGAGTAGGTTAATTGTTTCGCCATACCTTTTACTCAATACTCAATATCTTTATTGCATCCATAGTGTACCTAGGTGTACATTATGGGTTTTAGCAGTACCTACATGAATACCATTACCATACATACCATACCATTTTTATATACTTATATCTATTACCATTATTTACGACTACCTATATAGTTTTAAGAACCTTCAGTTAACATAAATCAAGTTTCCCACGATGGTTAAAAAAGATTCTAGTCTAAGGTCGAGAGAAGCGCATTTATTTTTAACCAGATAGTTGGTTAGCCCTATCGCATGCACCATCCGCATGGCGCGTTGAATGGCAATCGCTGTCTGCAGTCTGACCTTACCACGCTCAACATAGGGTCAGAATTCAATGGAATCTTCTATCAGTGGGGTCGCACGTAGATGAGAAAATTGCAATAGGCAACTAGCGGTGGCCAGTTCGACGTGTACAGATAAACCGGTAATGAACAGTGCTCGGTAATGATGTTAATGCGATGGTTTGCTCTGTGAATTATATTCGCCCGGAGCATCGGAGGCAGCGCCCATATGCATTCTCCACACTCATCGCAAAATAAATTATAGGGAGGTAACAGTCAGCCACACAGGTCACCACAACCTGTCAGATTTCCTCAATCGATTAATCGAAAATCGAGCTCGATCGATTTTTTGAGTACACTCGCGAGTAAAGACAAGCAAGTGTATTCACTTGTAACATTTGAGGCTAGGTGATTCTCACGATGGGGATCAGCTAAACTATGTTAAACTAGGTACTGTTTTAAGAGCTTTTTTGGCCTAACCACAATTTTAACAGTAGTACCTAGTTTGTTGATTCAACGTATTTAGATGAACTCATTATTTTACCATCACTTTAAACTGTCTTAGCTTACCTTTCTTTTAAATCGTGCATAAGTAGAATTGACATACAAATCCACGTAGGTATATTACTTAACTATACCACTATCTTGATTAAATCTATCTGGAATTCATTGTAATTACCGGACTCGCCAAATCCTTGAATGTTTCCCCAACGTCCTACCCCGGGCTCCGAAGCGGCTTTGGACACGCTGAATTAATGATAATCGTTTTTAGACCCAATAAATTACTACATAAGATCCATTTCCTTGTTGCAGAAGCCAGACCGAAATGGCAATTCCTGCCACCAGTGCCAGGTTATGTCCCGGTCTACATCCGTGCAGGAGACACGCCTCTAGAAGAGATCAACCCTGACTTAGCCGAAGCATTCCACGCGCTTCCCGCAGGCAGAAGCGCTGGCAAGCACGTCGAAGCAGTCCCCTGAGGTCCCGGACCAGCCCCAACCGGAGGAACCTCAGGGCGACCAACCTCAGCCAGAAGAACCCCGACAGGAAGACCCCAAGCCAGAGGAACCGTCAGACAGTATCATTGATCGACGCCCCTATGAGAAGAAAATTCTAGAAAAGAAAAAGAAAGCTAGCGCGGATATTCCTAAGCCCGTTGAACGTAGATAGATGTTAAGATAAGAATAATTAATTTACTTTGTACTTATATTACTGACTTCTATTGTACTATAGACAATAAGGCGGGCTTAAAATCATTTCAATGAGGTAATTTGATTATAAGTCAAACTTATCTTCAAATAGATGCTGAGTGTATACACGAAATGTTTCAGATAATTCAAGTTACATACTTGATATTGAATTTCGTGAGATCTCGCTCGACACAGTTTGCCTGACATAGTACAGTAGGGGTCAGTGACTTATATAGATTAGCGTAGCAGCAGTAAGTTTAAGATATAATTGGGAACTAACTAATGACTGGACATCGACATTTCTGGTTTTCCTTTTTCTATTAAGTTCAGTTCAATAGTCGCTAACGCGCAACGCTATAAACTATTATAAATACAATAACTTAGAAATGCTACGTACCTAATTATGAGCGTTTTTCTTGTGATGCGGATTCAACGGCTCGCGTGCGAGTGACCCATGTTATTCTAATAACAAAAATATTAAATATAAATAATCAAACATTATTGAAAAATTATGGCCGCTAGTCAGCTCACCGTTAGTTTTTTAGACTCAATAAATAATATCTTCTTGTTGTTCTTCTTTTGAAATAAGAAACACATATTAAGATAGGCATCTATTGAAATGAAGCCAGTTTTTACAATGGCCCAAGGGGTCTTGAGTGATTGCAAACAATCAAAAAGAAAGTCAGAAATGTCACAACCATCCTCGCAGTCAGTTGCCTACAATCATGTTCCCACACTAAGTTGGAGATATTTCTTAAGTAAAAAAATAAATACTCAAAAATAAGAACTTGCCATTCGCTTTACAACCTACTCATAGAGTTTTGATACTATTTATTTTACAAACTGTGAAGAACTTTTGTGTAATGTGAATAAGTAAATAATTTATTTTATGCGTCGTATTTATTTGAACCTAACCTGAGATAGCCTTGCAATAACAAGATTGAACTATTCACCTAGACTCAAGGTTCTAAATGCCGATGAAGATTGCGACGGCTAAGCAATAACAACCGTTTTGAGTCATAAGTCATACATGAGAACTTTGATCCAATAAAGGAAAAACAAAAAATATACTAAAATAATTTATTTACATAACAAATATTTACATTATAGACATCAGTAGGTAAAGTAAGCATTTATTGACCACAAAAAAATAGGTACACAATTACCAGAACAGTACAGTCATAATGCCAAAGTATTATATGTAGTGTAGTGTGTGTAGTAAGTAGGTATAGTTCAGCGCCACTATCCACAGCTTCGATCATAGATACTAGCCAATACCAAGAAATGCTTTATTCGCAAAGAAGCGCTATTTGACAATTTCGGAATTCAAATTAAATAAATGCGCCAGACAATCACACCTATCAACCTGGTCTCACACTAGGGCAACCCCTGTACTATGAGTAGTACTAGGTGACGATAATTAACTGGGGGCAGTCAACCCAGAACACCTAGACCCAAGACAACTTAGAAAATGAAGTTTCCTAAACTAATTTGACCGGAAATCGAACCCGGGACCTTTCGCGCTTCGGGCGAACATCTTAGCTACTGTGCCATCGAAGCCGTCAAAACTAAACTATGGAATTAGGGTTGGAAATAGAATACCTGGACATTTAGTTTTCAACCTCAATGTCATATTTGACATTTAAATATCTAAGCTTTAAAACTACTAATGACAGCGCTGTTTAGAAACTTTTTTTTATGTAGAGATTAGTGATTACTTGCTCAGTGTTAGGTACATCGACGCCATCAAGTCGCACGGAGGTGCATGCGCAGATGCCGCTGTTTCGCATGCATCATACACTTAACGCACTTTTATTTATAAAATGTTAAATTGGTACCTATATTGTAAAATTGTGTAGGGTGTGAAAAATCCGTTAGATGGAGTACGTAGAAACTCGGCCAATCGATTTGATGACCGCTTGGTGCAATGGTTAGCGACGGTTGAGACGCAAGGGTCGCGGGTTCCCGATTCAGCCACAAAGTAAACATAACTGTCAAATTTCTCCAATCGATTCTCATCTTACTGTCATAAACATTAGGGGTTGAATATCAATTGAGGAAATTTGACAGTTTGTGGTAACCTGATGTGTGGCTGTCTGTACATCGACGCCTTCAAGTCGCACGGAGGCGCATGTGCAGATGTGTAATGGGTGTGAAACATCCGCTAGATGGCGTACTGTAGAACTCTGCCCATGCGCGCACACAAATTTCAATAAAAAATACGTCACTCTTTACTTTATTCTAAAAGGTTATAGGTACTTTATCAAAAAGAGAGTTCGTAAGCCGAATGTTTTTCGTGAATCAACCGGACAATGATCCATTAAGTGTTATCAGAAGCTGCGTATTTTCAGGGTGCAATAGGTTATCTTGGCACGCATTTATGGAATAAACATGCATTCGATTGCAATTTGCAACTCACTGGTATTTACAGCGCAATAGCCAGGAAATTCCAGTATTAAATACTCAACAAATAACTGGTTGATTCAAAAAAACATATCACCAATGAGGGTTTTAGCAAATGAAAAATCCGACAGAGGGTTACGTACGTGACGGTTGAGGGGCAATGCTCGTGCATTCTACAATGAAGTCGAATATAGATTTCATAGTCGTCCAAACAAACCTATATTCGATTTCAATGTCGAGTGCGCGAGAAGTTGCTACCCTGGTCCAACGAGTGGATTGGTTATGTTTTCACGTATCAAATCGAAATTGCGAAGTTAAGTACAAAACACTTAACGCGGGTAGAAACGCAGTCACTGAGAGGCCTTCCGATCGTAGTCTTTTTTTATGTTATAGGTGGAAGACGAGCAGACGGATCACCTGATGATAAGCGATTACCGCCGCCCATAGACATCTGCAACATCAGTAGAGTCACAAGTGCGCTGCCAACCTTTAAGTCCTGCTATAATGCGTCAAGAAAATCATGAAAACGGATTTTTGAGGAACTAACGAAGTTCCCAAGTTTTATAACTAATGGGGTTATCATACTCTACGACGTATGCGGCAGTGGCGCCATCAATTAATTTCATGGCTTTAATGACGCATTATAAGTAGTCCAAGTCAAATCGTCTCCGATAGCGCTTAGTATAAACTGAGCCATTCTTAAAAGGTCGGTAGATAGCATCGCAACTCGCATACTTAATATAATAAATAAGTTGCTTTATCGTCGTAAGACTCAAAAGCCTTTTGAAGGCATAAAACAATTGATTTTCCGTTGTATCTGCTGTCTGGGCCTTACGACGTTGAAATATTTTAATTTTTACAAATAATCCTCCATTATCATACACAAAATCCAACTTATTTTATACAAGATCCTTAAATTAAACTTATACCTAGCTGTTGAAATAACCTAAATCACTATCATTTATGAGTTTATGACCTTCGCATCGTTAACATCACGTTTATTTCCCAAATTATAGTCCTTAGATTTGTTATCACTTCCTTTAACTGTTTATTCTTCAAAACCACCTGCGAAAAAACATAGTCAAATTAGTTTTCCTTTTATATAAAAATGCATCATCCAAAAAATAATATTAAAGGACAGACGACTGTCGTAACATGACTATAAACATTGTATAAGATGGTAAAAAAAATATACATATTCGTCGTCAGGTTCATTAATACGAGTGGTTCATTTCTTTAATTTGTGTCCAGATCGTTCCACGAGAACATTGAGTCAAAAATGGAAGATGTTTTAAGTGCAAGTGTCTATAAGATATATTTATAACAATATTCCTTATTATTTAACTTTATTCTTAATGTTGTATAGGCTGATAAAAAAAGGAATAAAGTGGGACACACTACAGGGTCAAATGCCTCCATCATAGAAATCAAGTTATCGCTACTATGATGGGATTAGTTAGTCTTAATCGCCACGCTTGTCTAATGGACTGGTGATCACCAAACCTGAGCTATGTTAAAATTCGAAACATAATTTTGCCCGTGTATACTTAAACCATTAGAATTTAGAACAACGAGGCGTTTATTATTATGGATAACATAAATAAGAAATTACCTGTTCTGTGAGCTCCCTGTTTTCTTCGAGTGCTAGCCTGTAGGACTCGGTGTTGCGCCTCTCGTCCAATGTCTTATTTTCTGCTTCATCTTTCAACGGTATGAGGCTTTCCATATGAGTGTATTCCATACCCTGGGTAAATAATTACATAGTATAATGCATGCAGTAGTTAATAATAACAAATAACTTAGTAGGTAAAATTCATTATAGGAGTGCATTTCAACTCGTGAATTTTATTTCTTTTTTAATTAGATAGGTAACTAAGCTGACAGATAAAAACGTCAAGTTCCCAACATATTGATTGACAGTTTGCATCTGTCAAAAGAGCCAAAAATGTGTTTATCAGTTAATTTAGTTTTAACTAAAAAAAGTCTTCAAAAGCCCTGTCTCAAAGTTGTTAAACTATTCTATTTCTGAGATTAAATAACTTAGCATTAGATACCTGACAAGTCTCATTACACTTCTCGTAAATAAGTCGAAGCCGCTTAAACAGCAATCTGATGGTCCTCAGCTGTTCTTGCATTTTCGCCTTCTTGTCGTTGCTGGCATTTTCGCCGTGCTGCGTGCCGTTTGGCGGCTAAAAAACCAAACCGACCATATTAACATTTTTTTTTTATATTATTTAGAAGTCAAACACAGCGGTCACCTCATGGTAAGTGATCACCGCCGCCCATGGACATCAGCAAAGAGTGCGGATCGTTCCTGGCTTTGAATTTAGCTGTTTCGGAGTTTAGTCTCTCGATGCTGGGAAGTTGATTCCACAATGAGATTCTTTTCTTATCAGTAGAGTATAAGTCACTGATCATCATATAGGAGTCTGTAATTACAATGAAGCGCAACCCTTTGACAGAGGAACCAGACCAACTGAATCATGATTACATGTTTCAGAAACTATCCAAAACGAGCAGGAGAACACAGATTACAGTCGACATTCCTTATCTTGTTCTCCTATTGGTTTATGCGTTCCATGAAGTCGACTCGACATAGGCGAAAACCGAGAATTGGCCTCCAGCCGGGCTAACATGCGCGCCGCGAGATAATTTGTCGACACTCGTATTGTGTCGGCGCAAGTTGCTTCTCGCTCACCTGTCTGAGCGATGGGCGGGATAGAAGGATGCGCTCTCGCGAACGAGAGTCGATACAATTTTGTCGCGGTACGCATGTTAGGCCTACTGGTTATCTCACGATATTTTTCCTTATCACCTATCTAAAAGTAGACAGCACTCACCTGAATGGCTTTTAAAGTCTGAAAAACGTCTTGTGTTCTGCTTACTATGTCTTGAACTGTTTCTTGGCCAAATCTGTAAAAAAAAATGAACGAATGCTTTAATTTATCTATGTTATTCCAAAGTCGTCAAACTATGTAAGGAACTAATATTAGGAATTGACTGGCCGGATGGCGCATTTGGTAGTGACCCTGCCCCATGCGCCAAAGGTCGTGGGTTCGATCCCCATCCTGAACAAATATTCGTGTGATGAACACTAGCAAAATTATGTTCCAAGTGAAGGTGGGTTACTTTGTTTTATATAGGTATTTATAAATTCATAAATCATATAGCCATACTTGCACAAGATGCAGTATTGAATTCCTTATTCTGGGGGGGTGGCGCTGCGGCCGGCGCCTGCGGGGGCGCAGCAGCCGCCGACACCGCGGCCGCCGCCTGCATGCCGGCTGGAATCAGGTGAAATATCACATTTTAAAAGGTATTAAGTATTTGTAGGTACTAATTACTATTAAAGTAGGTATTTAGGTATCTACACTCATATTATTCAAATTTTAATGTGGTTTCAAAGACATTCTGAAATCTTCACAGGTGAAACGATGTCAGTCGGAAATACAGTCATTGACATAACAAGAATGGACTTTAATTTATTTACTGGACCGGTGTGCCATCTACGCGCACAAACTTACAAGAATAAAACAAATCAATCCTTATCTCAAAAGGGAATTAAGTATAAGTATGAGTAAGTATCTATAAGTATGTTTACCTGGTTGCTGTACAGCCTGAGGCCCGAGACCACCACCCGGGGCACCACCAACACCTACTCCCATGCCCTAGAAGACCAGGAGTTTATTTTGTATTGATGTTAACAGCAGTAATAGGTAGTGACAAAAAAAAACAATTAGAACAATAAACAGTATTATATTTTTTGATTATTATACATAGTGCGCGCTTCAAGCTATAGGGATGTATAAACATTAGCCGTACTTATGTATATATGCCCCTACAGTTTGAAGCCCATGATATAGTATTTAGCTCTTTAGGGATGTGGCACCTACAATTCAAAATTAATAGTGTCAATAGACTGGGGCAAACAGCTAAATTTATTTCTAAGTAACCATTTACAAGTTACATACATGTTAAAAGACAAACAATATACAAATAATTATATACAAATAACCCTACACAAATGTATGTATGTATACAAGTATCATTTGATTACTTTCTGGGAGGCCCCGGCGATTTAAATGTAAATGATTTACTGAAATAAAGTTTATTTTATTTATTATTTATTTTTATTAAATAATTCCTACCTGGGGACCCATTCCCATGCTGCCCATCGGATTTTGCATAGCAGCGCCATAAGGAGGCACCATCTGGTTGCCCATGCCAACCATGCCACCTGTATTTGCCATGGGACCGCCCATTACACCTTTAATTTGAAAATAAGAAAATTAAATAAAGAGAATATGTACCTACTTCAGGACTTTGAATTCTTATTAGACACTAGCGGCCGCCCGCGACCTCGTACTGCGTGGAGTTAATAATTGACACTTACCGTCATATTTTGGACAATCCACACAATATATTTTTATAAATTGTAGCCTATGTGTTATTCTGATGTATAAGCTATATTGTGGTAAAGTTTCATTCAAATCCATTCAGTAGTTTTTACGTGAAAGAGTAACAAACATCCATACATCCATACAAACTTTCGCCTTTATAATAGTAGTAGGATATTATAGAATGAGCCTTTAACTAAAAATATTCTTACTGAAGAATCACCAAAATGAAGTACAAGTTATAGAAGGCAGACAAAGTGAAAAACATTTTTGAGAAGTAGGGACTATAATTTGATATTCTTACCTCCAAGCTGATTGGGCATTCCTTGCATTTGCCCGCCCATCGCTCCTCCAAAGCCAGTCCTCATCGCACCGGCATTTCCCTGGAAATTACCAGGGAACTGGTGCCCTTGGCCTGCCATTTCAGTGAGTAATGTTTCTACCGCACCGGAATACGAAATATCAAATACAAAACTTGTTCACCGTGTTCACCGTAAACACAAAATAAACAAAGATTACAAACAAAGCCGATTCAAAATCATTCAAAATTTTATTTACTACTTGAATGAATTGTCAAAATTATAACCTAAAAATAGTGAGGGGAAGGAAGACCACCTCATCGACTAAGCAAATCGAATAGATCGATACATAATCGATTTAAAGGGCATGATTTTCCGAAAATTGACTAAGACATACCAAGATGAATTTCAAGCCCACTCCACACTTAGTTGCGCGAATCAAAATGTATCCAAGAAAGTCATGACATTAATTTGATGGCGCCACTGCCGCTTACATCATAAAGTACGGTAACCCCATTGCAGCATTGGATGTAATACTCTGAAACTTTCTAATAGAACCCTCTTGAACATTTTATGACTTTATTGACTCGTGAAACACGTTAACCTGATAATGTGAAGTTTTCTTCGCGGCTTTCAAGGTACGTACACACGGCGTCACGTGAAAATATGGATAATTTGGACTTTTGGCTGTTTTTATGTCTGAGACATTTTTGAACTCTGGAGCAGTGCTCCAGGACTCAACCTGGACGCTGTCTGTAGGTACATACAATTTTGTGATTTTAATTAAGAACTATCCCATAACTTCCTCCTACCCCCTTAAAATAAAATGCGTAGTAGTATAAAGCGTCAAATCAATTTGCCCCTTTAAAAAAGAACCATGGAACCGAACAGTCACACAGTGACAATAGGTTAGTGATGTACTCTCCCACTGCAGGTAAAAGGCCTACATCGGCTCTATCATAGAAATCGATACACAGCTACTATATTGGGATAAGGCTAAATCACCACCATGCTTCACATACCTAATTTGAGCTTAATTTAAAATCATTTTGCTAGAATGAATTACATAATCGATTAGTATAATCCTTAATTTACATATCGGCATTTTACCACATCACTTGCGTAGCATTTAGTTTTATAAAAAAAATATAAAGTCAAGGAATACAAAAATATTCAACTTATTTGACAGTTTGGCATGCTACACTGCCAAATTACGATACATTTTCATTGCGTAGACTGGAACGTAAATTGTATCGACTTCGAAACACCAATCACAGCTATCCGAAGCCGTGACGTTACTAAAAAAAAATAAGAACCAATCGCCAATTTTGCTTTGCCCGCCATAACCACGCGTAACGCCGTTTCTTGAAAGCGCGAAAATTTAAAAGATCGCAGCACACATAAAAAGCTGATAGTCAGGTAAGTAAGTATTAATTACAAAATATTATGGATTCTAGTGGCAATATTGATGTCGATATTGAGGAATACCTATAAGTAAAAACCACAAACAGAATTTAACTTAAGTTACATAACTTAACGACCATATTTTGCAAACGTTTTTGTAATGTTAGCCCTTTGATTATTAATATAATTCGAAACAACCTGATCGAATGATTTAGTTCTGCGCCAGTTTATTTTATCAGTTAGGTATTCTCATGATATTGATTTGGATATTTCTGCTTTGTGTAACTTTAGACGGAACCACCATTTATTTTGTGATCACGAACTTTTTCATTAAGGCCTTATTTTTTCCACGCAGACTTACTAGTTAATGTCACTACAATACAATACTAAATAACTACTACGTACTCGTATGTACTCGTAGTAGAATTCACGGGTCACGAAAACCCTTGTGAAAGGATAATTCTGAATGGATTTATAAAAATGGAATGGATTTTTTACTATGAGTAGGTAATATCAAGACTATAGCCGGGGGCCTCTCCCAGCGAGGGGGCCTCTCACAAAGAATCCAAGTCAATAGAAAAGCTAGTTTCCTAAATTGGCGCGACGACACGGGGAATCGAACCCATGAACTTTCGCAATTGGTCACCACGCCGCAGCTACTGCTACAGTAAACTATAAAAATAATACATACACTATAATTTGGCGAGAATAAAGGCAGTGCCCAAGCATATATACCTAGATTATAGTGATCGATAAGGATGTATGAATTATTGAGGAGAAAACAAAAAACGCATCTTTTTACCTTATAAATTTATTTTCCATTTTAGAATATCCTAAATTAAATACATTGAAGTATAATTTAAAATTAATTAGGTATAACAATTTATTAGGTGTTTTATTTTATTATGAATTCATATTCATATAAGTAGGTATGTAATACATATTATGTAATATAATAATTGTGCTTAAAATTACCGCGAATGAAATGCACTATTATGGACTGTTCAGTGCCAAAATGCACTGAAAACTATAATCTGTGTTGATGATATGTGTGATATTATAATGTCATATTTATAATTTTGTATAAAGTATAAGTACTATATGTTATATTAAGGCAAGATGGCCACAGCTATGGCTAACATGATGTAATGTTCCATTTAATAAGTACCTAATTTAATCTACTTATATTTATAGTATTATTAATGTGTATATTTCAATATATCGAGCTGGACCTTGGTTTACTCAGAGCATCCGAGAAGTATTAAGAGAATCGGTCCAACCAGTAAATATTTAACAATTTTATTACTCTTCCACATAATAAATAGTTATCAACATGTAGATTTACAAATATCAACAAAATAAATTACGAATAACAGCATATTACAATAAGATTAGCCTTAGAACTAAACTTCAGTGATCTCTTATACTCTAGTGCCCCTAACTTGTACTATGCCGCCGATCTAGTCCGTTAGTATTCCAGCTTCTAACACTAGGGCCTCGATCCAACCTCAGATCTTATTTCAGTATATCTAAAAAGAATTGAAATCTTTCAGCCGACTGAGATCTAGTGATGCCTACTCGAAATGAATGATATAAAAAGTAAATAACCATATTCAGGGCCAGTTACATAGCTGTCCATTTGGTATAGTAAAATATTTACAATTAATGGTTATTACAGGGTTCTAGTTTTGGAGAACCACGTAATGCCAATACAAAATAATAACAAAACAATTTTAAATACTGTTTATAAACAAATACTCGCGATTGTTGTAGTAGAAACATTTTCAATAAAATAGATAAAAAATCACAAAAGGACGATCGGCGAACGTCTAAAATTCATTACATTAAAATTACATGGACTAGTAATTGAATTATTCTACCTAGTAAGTACCCTATACCGCTTTGGAGAACAAATCATAAGTAATATTACAAGGGCCTATAGTACAAAAAAATATTTTCCACTGAGATACGATTAAGTACATACTTATAATTAAATTTATAATTATTAATTAGCCCTTTATTGCTCTCCTTCGACCTTAAGCTAAACCGGGTCCTCTTTAAGACCTATTGAGCAACATGGACATGTTAATACAGACCTAGATACCTAGACTTAATGCAAAATGTCTCGCAATTTCTGGAGAAATATATTATTCCTGTTAGCTCACCAATAGACATTCAAGTTTCACCATTAGATATTGGGATACGACGATAATCCAGTGTGGTAAAATACTGTTTTTAACAGTCAGACATAACTTCAATCTTATTTCACAATCATCACGTGAACTAATTCTAATCGGAACATTTATTGTAGTAACGGAAGCTATTGCATTGAACGCAATGGCATACCATGTCATGCACATTCAAGCAAATCAGATGAACTCCATATAGTATAAACAATAAAATTAGAAGCTACATAAAATGGAAATCGCGATTAGGAAGAAGAATACAAATACGTAATTACGTTATAGTATATGTAGTTAAAAAGCTGTCGATGTGCAGGCGTCGAGAGATTTCTTTTAAACTAATTGATTGGTTGTGTTAGCTGCCGAATACATCAACACTGCTGATGATTCAAACTAGTGTCAGATTTGTGTGTTTTTATGTACTTATATGCCCTAAACCTAACGGTCCAGTGCCAAAACAGTAGTTGTTACAGATACCGATTGCATTTGTTTTGTAATTGTGTAATTAGTTTTTTTTAAAGTTCCAACAAGTTCATAGCTATGCCGAAATGATTATTATTAGAACACATTAAATGTTCGTTCGATATTAAGTAATTCAAAGTTTAAAAAATAGATATATTTCATCTACCGCGCCTCAACATGCGCTACAACAACTTTTTGTAGTAAATTAATCACTTTATTGTCATTTAACAGCTGTTTGCTTTTATGTGCTAGGATTGATAGTATTAGTTTTTTTTATTAAAATATTCGAATATGAAGGAAATTTGTATCTACATTTAAAAATATATCTAATTAGCCTATTAAGTATAAAAAAATAGGAAAATATGTGTGATGTTGGGAAGTTGATTATGAGGCAAGAATTTTTAAATGTACATCTATAAGCTTTATAAACATTCTAGAAACTAAACGTACCTTCAGCGTACGTATCTTGTAATGTGTTACATAATAATATTTCATCTTAAACCTGAGTTTCAGATAAAGTGCCGACGAGGCATTATTCTAAGTAAAAGCTTACAGCTTTGGTCATTCTTTAATATTTTTGGTTGATAGATTCAACTAGTTCTAGACATCATCTATGTTTAGTCTAAATATTTGGCTTCCTGCGGTAACGGATGTCACCATCCACCTCTGTCTTTACATGACACATTTTAATTATTTCTCTATGAAGTTTGTTGATAATATTTCGTAACAGCCGCTCGTCATCTCATCACATAATAATACCATTTCCTTTCCAGGGCTACATTCGATTCCTCAATAGTATCAGACTTTTATTTTAATTAGAGAGACTGGTTGTTTATTGATCCACTAAGGCTGATGGTTTAGTGGTTATTAATTTGATGGAGTTTCAAGTTCAATGTCATGGTAGTTGTAAACATTATATTGAACGTTTTGTATTAAAATTGTTAATCGCACGGTTTGCGGTACAAAGGTACGCTCCTTTTCCAGTCAAACAGGAGTCGTGGTTGCGTAGTCTTATTTGTAAGTTGAGTGATGTAGCCGGGAACTGAGATCTATTGCATCCTCGCCTCCTGGAGGGGTGGGGGGTAGGGCAGTGGGGGGAGCAGAGGCGCCTGCACTCCTCCTCCAGGCAGCGCGTAGTACGGGGACACGTAGCCAGCGCCGCTTGCCGCTGCCGCCGCTGTTGCAAAAGTAAGAAAAAAAACATAAGAAGATGCTTTTTAGTCTATTCTAAATTGTAGTTTTAGTATTGTAGTGTATTAGTGACTGCAGGGAATTTGTACCGACAATATACCTAGTAATCAATATTGATACTAGGCTGACTTTTTATCTCCATCTATAATTTAATAATTTCGACGACTTTGCTTTAGGTTTTTGTACAGAACAGCCGATATTATTCCGTTCTCACCAAGTAACTATTTATTCATTAATAAGTATAGGCTGTATTAATATATCACCATCATAGCATTAGGTTCTGTAAACTTTTCAGCAATAAAGAGTAGACTATCTATCTATAGGCAAACTAGGTAGTTCATAATTCGCCTAACCCAATGGCCCATTTGGTAGTGGTTCCGATTCCCTCCTCCCTCTCGATTAATTCCCGTCTATAATATTGATAGTTAAAATGCGAAGCGAAAATTGAAAGAATTTAACCTATCCTCCGTTGTTTGATTTTCGCAACACCTGATAACGCAACGCCTGAAGTACGGAATCAGGTCCATCTATGAGATGTTGTATGAATGTTTTTATTTAATATCAGTAAAACACCATGTTAGAGTATGTTTTAATTTAATCTCCATCATCATCTAGAGTGTTTTAGTAGTCTCAACCTAGGTACCTACAGCAAACGCTACCGAGCGTGGTTGATACCAAAATATCAGCATAGTAACACGTTACACACACCTACTTATAAATGTAACCTTCTAAGTACATGCGAGTGAACTAACTTTATCGATGCTACGCCACGTGATGTAGTTTCACGCGCCCAGTGTTAATAAAAAGTGCCTTTCGACTTAATATACTCCAAACGAATCGGCTACGGTGGCCGATTTCAGCACAGCCACGTACACAAGACAGTGCTTAAGTGTGTGCGTAGACACAAGTGTAACCTCTATTCGCATACCCCTCATATTTCAGCTCAGACACCATAGTGTCACGACCGAAGAGGAATCAGGCGCAGGACCTACGGTTTAACATGTGCCAACTAAGGCTTCGGGCACTGCGGCACGCGGGGATCGAACCCGTGACCCCAAGTGTAGATGTCGCTTTCGCAAGCCACTGCGCCACCGCGGCTGTCTGCGGTCGGCATACCTACCTATTCCCCATATTGTCAAAATAGTAGTAGGTAGGTCTAAACATTAATTACCACTTTACATTGAATGACTGCTGTATGGACTAGGCGTTTCGGGTACGCGTACCACCAGGGTACGCGCAATCCATACGCACATTTACAGTTTACCTATCTTTTATTGATTATACAGTAAAAGACTTTGTTTTTATTGCAGACGAGCTTTTACTGCTAGACAATGCTGAGTCAATAAGTTACACTTAATTGAATAAAATACTATAGTTACCTACCGACTAAGTTACAACAACGTTGTGTTTGTTAAATAAATAGAAATAATAATAATATTTTATTATATTTTTTCACTATCTTGTTATCAAAGAAAAACAAGGTTATATTGTAACAAGTAAAATACTTTTGTCATGCTTTGGAATTTACTCTAGAAATTGAATTTTTAATAAACCGTTCGAAAACCCAGCAGTTGTGTAAACAATTTTATCAGCCTACAGTAAATGCCCGAAGGTATACGTACCACGCAGAACCTAGAACCACATTTAAACGTTTTATTCGATGTTTTTAGAAAAGAAATGTAATGAACTTAAATACGAATATCTAACCATTACGAATTGAAAAGCAATTCTAGTACCTACCTAACTGATATGGTGAAGATTATTATTCCACTCTTGTAATAGTAGGTAAAATTTATCTGTTTTTTTTTTATTTTAGCTTCACAATCTTGCAGAAAATAGCAACGATGGCATTTGATGAATAATCAGCGAATCCTAAGTAGTTTTTCTATGGATAGATAGTCAATGAAGACTACCAAATGTAGGTGCTACTAAGTAAGTAACAATTTTTACTCTTACTTTGCATTAGAAATACAGTGGAAGTCAACCCAGCACTAAGTAGGTACCTACTTGGTTAATGAACACAGATGATAGTGTGATGTGGAAGAAGCTCCGAAAGGCATAGTATTACTAACAGTGGGGAAACATATTACTTATTTTAATGACAAAGAAGATTTATTAAGGATACGAACCTGCCGCAGTTGCGTATGGGTCGAATCCAGCGGCGGCATACTGCTGCTGGTACGCAGCCGCATTCTGAGCTGCCGCCTGGTACTCGTAGAGATGGTTGGCCGCGGCCACCGCCGCCGCGTGCTGCAGCTGCGGCAGCTGCACCAGCCCGCCCGCGCCCGCGCCGACGCCCCCCGCGCCCACCCCGCCCACGGCGCTCATGTACCCCGGCGCGCCGTACACGTACCCGGGAGACAACCTGCCAACAAACACCAGTCAGACACGCCACAGAACAGCGCAGGCGGCAAACGTTAGGGACTGCTCGTATAGTATGCTGCGTATGCACAACATTTATCATTAAACTGTGTGCAGTTCTAGCGAGGCGGCAGAGGGCCAGTAACTCTATCGATCAATCATAGTCACCGTACTCTTCCGCAACGGTAACTGCATAACGCGCATACGCAGCAGAAATATAAATGCACTTGAAAAGTAAACTGATTTATTACCAGCTGTTCCCAAACGTCTACCTCCAATGATCCCATGATGCCCTTTCACAGGAGTAAATCAAGAAATTTCCATTGAACAAGGTCCGAGTCATTATAGCTCAGTGAAAGGTCATCTGTGTTGCAATTAATAATCTTCAAAACTGTCATCACACTATTACCTAGCCCCATTTCAGCCTTGACAGCCACGAGCATCTAGTCTTGTTATGTTAGTAGACATCGATAAACGGTTATAGTATAATAATATGTAAGTAAGTATACGGTTCATGTCCGCTGGAAATGTCGCCATGAAACCGCCGCCGTGCGTCATTGCCAAGAGTTAAAAAAACACTTTTAAAAAATATTGAGAGCAGAAGCGTCCACTCCGCCTCGACCGAAATATCCGGCATCTCGGGTTTATCTCTAGATCGTTGGGGAAACGTCGCGGGAATAAGATTTAGATGCCGCCGCTTGTCACTTACGAAATCCCGAAAGCGTTTCAGGTCGAGGGATGATACACGGATTAGTCGAATGGAATTTAGTCATGACGTTTTAAATAGTCAGTAGTTTAAATCCAATTTCGCCCCGGATTTATAACTGAGGTAATTGGATTCGAGAAAAGCTGGAAAATGTGTTGAGTTCGCTTAATTCGCGGTACACACGAAGGCGGTCAAGTATACTTTGAGAGCGGCGACGGCGAGCGCCGCGTCAGCACTTCTCAAGTGCACTCATCCTTCAACCACTTTATTACCGCACCTCTTTTGGGATGCAACTCTGCTCGTCTCTTTTTAACTTTAGAAAGCCGATAGGGATGTACGGATTGTCATCCGACAATCAAGTTCGGTTGGTTTAGAATTTGCGAGTGGGTAGGAGGGCGCATGCGCGGTGCCCGCCCGGCTGGCTGCTCCGCCCGCCCAGCACGCCCACCTGTGGTTTACTGGTCCTATTCGCAAATACCTACTAGCTCACATAACTCCCCTTATATAAACGTGTTTTTCGAAGCAATTCATGTGTTCAAGCAGTGTAAGTTCTTTTTGACTCTCCAATGTAAAATAGTTTGGCGGAGGCTCGCATAATTATGTAGGACTGAACAAGTATAACCAAGCCGACAGAATGATTAATGCCATGTGTTTGGGTCCGTCGCGTGAATGTGTAATCCATTCTTTTCTTTTAGTGTCATTAAGTAATAAAAACAATAATAGTAAATTCAAACAGCATTATTAAACTGGCAGATCATCACACAAGCTGAGCTTAAACATCTACATAGGTACAACACCACAATCAGATACTAATTAAATACTTATAGGGGTAGGCATACATAATTACTTATTCATTGTTAAAGGAAGAAAGATATTATTCTTAACGCCTAAAACTTAGAGTGTATTAATAAATTTCAAAAGTAGGTATTATAGAGAGGATAAAATGAAGACAATAAACACTAAAGTAGAAATATACTATTTACTTAGTAAATAAAATGCTATATACACATTTAATACGCACAATGTGAGTAATTAGATAGATACGTAGGACTAAAAGTAATTGTCTATAGGCAAGCTCACTAATGACATCGTGCCTAGTGTTTGTATCGTTTTAAATAAAAACAAAGAGCGATTAATCGAATGAAGCTTTCGCTTGATTATTTTTCCATTAGAACATGAGTTCTGTTGAATAATATATGAACTGCTGAGGTGGTTGGCGGGCGTGCCTAGTAGCTGTGCTGGCCTGGCGCATCGATCGGCTCGCGGCCGTGTAATGAAGGGTTGGCGCAGGCTGCGCGCGAGCATACTCTATGGTGGGAGC
Source organism: Cnaphalocrocis medinalis (assembly GCA_014851415.1). Lineage (NCBI taxonomy): Eukaryota > Metazoa > Arthropoda > Insecta > Lepidoptera > Crambidae > Cnaphalocrocis > Cnaphalocrocis medinalis. The sequence goes on along the minus strand of CM026275.1, from coordinate 13,988,597 downwards.
ACGGAGCGGAGGACGCGCGGCTGAGACGGCACGACGGCGGCGTCGAGGCGGCGCGCACATCTACGCACACACAGCGCCGCCTCGACGCGCCTGCGCAGCCGACCCGCGCCGACCACGCACCTTACAGTACTTAGTAAGTGTATTAAACGAAATCCACCACCAACAAAACTCAATTCAAATCAACAAAATCTTACACGAACACGGCATAAAACATAAAATAAAAACATTGAGTGTCGATAACGATGCGCTTGTGACGGCGGTGGGCGGCGCGGGCGCCCGCGCGTCGCCGACGCCGCCCATGCTCCTTAGCTTTGTAAAACGTAAACATTAAAAAACCCAATCGACTAATTCACACCCAAAACGAAAAAAATCCACTCTCACGCTCACGCTTGCCATAGATACCTATGTGAAAATGTTTGATAATTTAGTCTAGGTGTGGTCCGCCGGCTGCCGCGTCGCTAGCCGTCCAGGACGCCGCTCGCATCATCTACCGAGACAAAAGTCAGCTCAACAACCGTACCAGAGCCGTTTATCTCACCTAAATACATAAACTACCTCTTAATACTTAATATCCTAATAATACGACTATGTAGGAAATGGGTGGCAATAAATTTTGGAATACTTGATCATCGGGATTGAAAGGATATCCTATAGATTTGGTACTTGTGACATGTAACTTTGTAGAAGACGATTATGTGCTGCTAAAAATTATCTTGCGCAAATTGACTGAAGCTGTAGATGTTGGTATGTGGCTAACGTATAAGCTCATCGTCTGATTTTTGTCTCGTGAGATGTATTCAGAGCGGCATACGGCACCGCTAGTGCTGGCAAATATCGAAGTGTTGAACCATTGAACATTGATACAGATGCGCCGAGGCCGCTGCGGGCTACTCACCCGTACGGGGACTGCAGCACCGTGGGGTACCCGGTGCGCACGCCCGCCGCCGCCGCCGCCGCCAGCCCGAAACCTGAAACAGAAACACCTATTTATAACACTCATTTACAGACGTATAAACGGACGTGACAACTAAAGGAGGACACCACATTCCCCTTCAAAAAATACCTATAACTTTTTCATCGTACGTGTTCCCGACCGTTATTTTCGGTCTCACTTAACGGAAGTGGCTAGAGAGGATTGAAAAATGTACATCACAAGGAGATTGGACCACTTCCAAATGACACACGAGTCAACTTAGCGCAAGCAACGTCAAAGTGTTAATTTCTTTTTATTGCATTGTTAAGTCGCCTCAGGCGTCTATTTCGGTCGCTCGCCGCCCGGGCATCGGCATCCAGGGATGTGCCCTGTACCTCTGACAAGAAGACGACAAACTCACGCTATAAATGGCATTCAGTTCATTGGTTGGCACCGCCGCGCAGGCTAGTATGCGAAGATCTTTTGTTGATTGACAATGAAGGCATCTGACAACATTTCCTGAGTGCCGTGCTATTGCTGCGCGAACCGGGTATATATATAATGTCACAGCTGGTTGAGTGCGTGATGCTACGGGAGCGCGAATAACATATTGCATTTGGGAAGTGTGCAATCACAATAATGGGTTATGTTCGACTCATAGATGGTTGATTATCGTCTAATGGCCAAAAGAGCGTGAACTCTGGCGGACTCGGCCAGCGGTCCATTGTGTGTGGTGAAATTTCACCGGTGATTACTGCGGATCACATCCGCAGAGCCCGGATGATGTCGCGCTCCGGCTGCCACGGTAATGTCACGTTGACCTTCGGGGAGGCTGATTGCGGTGCCAGCAGAGTACTGCCAATTATTTCATTACGCACCGATATACTAGTACGTTACAATACGCGATAAATTACATTATTTGGAGGTTTGTTCACATATGCGATTTAAAATTCCCCTCAGAATAAGTACCCAAAGTTTTAATACTTACTTCGAAACTAATCTAGTCTTTAATGAGGGGATGAGGTATATAGACTTCCTTTATCAGAAGGAGCGTCGCTCAGTGACTAATATGACTTCAATTTGTCCATCCATTAGCCTTAACCATTTTTCCCCTTTTAGACAGACAACGACCAACCACTAATTCCCCTGTAAAATCATAGCCGTCGCGTGTGGCAGACGTGATGCCGCAGCGATCGATGCAGCCATTTGACGGCCGAGGTCGACTGTCCACCATAGCCTTATCTTGATTCATTAAATTTTTCCTCTTTATTTCTATTGTCGCATGCCCTAAATGCTATGGTCCTTTGTTACTCGTATGTGACCCAGATAGATTTTAGTCGTAATCGATTGTCGGCGCATACAATAGGTCGAACATACAAATAATCGACAACTGTATAATCTAGAACAAGGAACATAAAAACCGTGTTTTCCTGTTAAAAATTATTTTGCGAAGTATAACGATTCGATAGTGTATGTATATTGTTAGTAAACGTGAATTAAATTTTATTCGCGGCCTCCTTCATGATCGATCATCATTACCCTTTGTGTATGATGTTTGTTGTACCGACATATTGTAACCTATAATTCCTCAAAATAACTACATTTTACAACTTGTTTTTTGTCAACTTCTAAAACAGTGAATTTGTCTGAATCGCGTATGATTTAAAGCCTTTTGAGAGAAATAACCATAAGAAGTTCACAAATAGGTATAACGTTGTTTTGAATACTTTCGCTGGCATTTCGTACGAGTTCTGGATTTCGGGTCGTCGAACTGCAAAGCCGACAGTGAGTGCTTAACGTCGCTTGTAAGGATTCTACGGAAATACGATTTTAGACGCAGGCGCGCCGAGCGGGACAGGGCGCTCCGCACTATTATATCCACCCGCAAGTGGTTCAATACTCATTCTCCTACTGTAAATGATAAGTTACCCACTAATCCTCACCTAGTCAATCACAAAATACATAAAGTCGTCAAATGCGAAACAATCGAAGCATATCCGTCTAAATTACGAGTTCTGAATTGACGCGAGCGCAGCGCCAAATCACGCTGGGAAAGGAAATGGTTCTGTAATTTATTGACAATACCATGCGATTACATTGTTGCTCCAACATGTCGTGTAAGTTTACAGGCTCGAGAATAGATTCAGACGAGTGTGGTGGCCCAGTTACGTATGGGCAAGTTATCGGTCTCACGGCCGTGGCAGCGGACAGCGGGAGCGGACGTGTCCGGTGGCCTTCCCTTTGATCTGACCGGTGTCGCCGGCGCCCATCAATCCGATGGACACGATTTATCGCCATCCAGCCTCCGTTTACAAAACGATTAATTACTCCCCTCCTCCAGACGGTTCTTGGGACAATTATTTTTGGAGAAAACACGTGCGATCCGACGAACCAGTTAGAATTTACATTTCAAAGACTTGGCGAAAAACCGTTACGTGGAACGACATTTTGCTTCTGTTAGCAAATTTTAAGGTCGACACGTGTAATATAGATCTAAGTCGCATTTTCTTGGAAATCATTGCAAATAAATTTGCATTCTACTGCGTGGCTATAAGTGATATGTGAGCGTGTTTCGTGAGCTCCGACAAAAGATAAGCGAGCGAGAAAAGATGAGATTTTGGCGTTGCGCCAGCTCTGGTGTCGCGGCAGAGGCGGCCGCGACGACGTTCCCAAAACTGCGTATATTTAGACAAAATAAAGAGCGCGCCGAAGACAAAACGAGACGCAACTCTGTTTTATAAATAACCGCGTCGTTCGCCGGACGGACTCAGCCTCGCTCGGCCAGCCTCTGCGCGCCAGCTGTTGTACATAAATAATAATTAAGATACGAAGAAAGCTTGCTTCGTCTACATATAAAGGTCCTCAGTGGATGCATTACGTTTCCGTTTCTGGGACTGTGGCACGTGCTTGGAAAAAATTGGTGGAAAGCTTAAGTTTTCATGCGTTGCGATCTCTCAAAAATTGTTCAAAGCTATTGAAGGGCCTACAGTAAATATGAACAAGGTGTAGCAGGTAACGTTCAACATTACGTGAGTCGACGCTGGAGGATTAAGGAGGAGCATGGCTTCGCACGGAAGTGGCGGCGGGGGATCGCGTTACACGGCGTACACGACAAAGGGAGCGGAACTACTACACTCGAGTGTTCCTGCGCCTGTGGCTTGCGTTCCGCTCTAGGATCGAATTTTCTACTAATTAAAAAGTAATCCCTTATAATAGAATTAGTATCGATTTACCTACCTACATGAGAGGCTTGGTTGCACAGGAGTGATAAATATAAGACAGCATAAATTTTATCAGTCATTCATCACTTGTGCTTAAGTCACTAATTATAAGTGGATAACACCGTAACCTTTGTTCAACTGTTCATGAAACAATGCGCTCCAAAAGGCACCTATGTACCACCAATACAAATGAAAATTATTTGAACAGGTGCATCTACATAATCCAAACATTCTCAAGGTGATAATCGCGTACTCTGAAAGTAACAGATAGCGTTGAAAAATTGCTACCAACCGGTCCTAACTAACTGGGGCAGAGTTTTAGGATAGATGCCACGTCCATGTGACACGGAAGATACCATTATTTTCTTGGAGCACGTTCAAAAATTCGAGGTCATTAGCGTAACGCGATTATATTCAGGTACGTACTCAGCTGCAACACGTGTCGTGCGGTTTTTATTGATGATGTGCAAAAAATTGCTCTAAAACTAGGTTTTTTCATGAAGAAAACCAGTTTCAACGCCAGACCTATTTTTCAGCACATGGCCATTGGAATTTGTATCTCAGAATCTTTATTATATACCTAGTTATCGTGTAGGCAATAGAATGAAACTAATGAGAACATTTTGTGGTTTTATTGGTTTATCCAACGATTAGAATCATCGTAACTTTTCTTTCAGTAAATCGGTATGGGAATCGTCGCAATTTTTGGCCTAGACAAATTCTATTTCAACGGCTATTCGGCACATTTGCGGGGTCACATGGGTTGTTACGCACCTGGTAATAGAATAAATATATCGCGAACTTTGATAACATCGAGGCCGGTCGCTGCAAGCCACCATTATGGCTTCGCTTCATACAATTAAACACAATGCGCAGCGCTATCGATCAGGCCTGGTGTTATCGCCGATGCGATTTGTGGAACAATTTCGCTTATTAAACTTTAATTTGCGGACTTTATCAAGTTAGTGAAACACTATAAACAATCAGCTCTGCAAAGGGTTTATAATTTCTAATCTCACTTTTGTAGGTAATTCAATTAGGTACACCAAGAGGTAATGAAAAGCACCTAAGTTATATAGTCAAAGCCAAAATGGTTTTAATTTCGATTAAAATTAAAAAAAACGATATTTTCGTTATGAATCCTAATCCCATCATAGCAGTTGATATTATATATGATCGGGGCCTTTGCCCAACAGTGGGACAGTACTTGTATAATAAAGCTGATACATACTTTATTTATTTTTAATTTTACATGAATATATTTAAAAGTCCTTTTGCATAGCGATTGGAATATTTGCGCTTGAAAATTACAACTTTATGTTCTATTTATTAGCATGGCTCTAAACCTCTCTTGTCCTACTACGCCTGACCACCCCAAGGCACAAACTATGTGCGTCAAATTAAAAGCGGTGTAGTTTCGTTATCGATCGGAAAGGGCACGCGCTCATCAGTGCATTCAGGGTCTAAATCCCAGAGTCGGTATAAAAACGCGGGGGTAGCTGGGACGGGTTTAGTGATGCGAGTTGAGGTCACTTCTAGACTGACTCGAGTGAAATAATAATATCGATTCAAGAAGGTACACTTTTAATCGAGTCCTGAAAACCAGGTCATACTAGGTCATTGCAGCACATGACCTGGTGTGACCTGTCTTTGTTACCACTACTCATTGTTGACAAGTTGTCTCATGTTTGTTTGCACATACTTACCTAAGTAGGTATTTTTTTTTGTTGTTAATGTTCCCGTGTAATATTAAACAAATGTGTATATTAACTTTCTGGTATTGTTCTTGTGGTGGTCAATAAATGTATTACTTACTTATAGACATTGCAATAAATATAACTCCATTGATATATCGAGGATACAAATCTTGATTATGAAGACGTACGCAACCACAACTTGAGTACCTAAGTCACTTAGGCTAATGTAATCTGCAAATTTCATTCATCGAACACATTGGTTTGGGAATAATAAGGTATAATTAATACAATTGGAGAAATATGAAATGTAGTAAATAAATGTTTGGTCATCTATCTGGCCTTGTTGTTGACGCTGGGAATGCCGCTGACCCGTCATCTATCTGGCCTGGGCTTAGTTACCTACCTACTGTTAATGACTTGCAATAAAACTGTAAAGCCGAGTCTGATTCTGAAACTTCATTAAGAATCACTCGAGTGAAATTGTAAAACAATTCGAACGTTGAACAAGACTCGGATCGCATCACTACACAGTGGGACGGTGGGACGGCACATGCATAAGTAATGCAGCGGCGAAGGGCGCGCGGCCGGCACGCGAGCCTCGATGTCAAATATGGGGACAGCAGCGCCACGAGCGCGCTTCGTTAATCTATGATGACTGTCATACTCCTTGCGGGTTCCACTTACATTTTCATTAGACATTTTTTCAATTTGCTTATTTCATTAATTGTCACATCACATTCTTCGCGTAACAGCCTACCAAGTACCAATCATGTCAAAGGAGAACAGTACCGTTACAGTAAGTATTGTACAGTAAGATCTTGCGTTGCTTTGCTTATAATTACGGCCTATATTTCGTAGAATTTGCAATCCCAAAATACTAGCTTTGAAACACGAGAGTTAGGTACATACCTGAGAGAGAAATTTTTTTAGACCGAAATAATACTAATGGCTTTTGTTATGAAGCAGGTTCGTTATAGAGTTTGACGTCTCAAGCTTTTTACTGTGCTTTTCAAACCCTGTACGTAATTAAACAATTGGATTAAAAGCTACTCGTTGACTTGGGATGGTCGCCACCCCGCCCCCGATACCAAGTAGTCCAAAACTCCAAACTTCAAACCAGAGGGCCTACAACGAAGCAGTCCCGTAACGAACGAAAATACACCTATCGCATTCAAATAAAAGAGACTGACACCGCGTTTGAAAGGGACGGGGATAAAGATTCGGTCATGAATTCCGTTTCGTTGTAGTCCCTCAGCCTTTTTCGTCAACTGAGACAGGTGTGAATCGATTACCGCCGCTTCGCTCAATAATTCACCACGACGCACCGTGTTTGGACAAGTGCTCGCCGGCCTTCATCAACACTCCCATACAGTAAAACTTTAACAATGTTTTCATAATCGACGCCAGCCCCGGAATTGGTATCGGTGGCGACCGCCACGACGTATTTAGAAACTGGCCTACAAATATTTCGTACCGCAGCAGTTAAGCGTGATGCTCGAACGTAAACAAACGGAGTAATAAAAGCAAGAATACAGCACTAAGTACAAGGAGAATACACCTAATCAAACATCACATCATCGCAAACACTTTCAACGGGAGGCCAATAAGAGATATCGAGCCATTATGCTGTTGTTATAATGTATAAACAACACAGAGTTCAAAACTTTTCATTATGTGAGTTATGATGTTAAAAAGTTTAATACTGAGACGCGTTATAGGTAACCTTTGTACCCTCAATCGTTTATTGCAAAACCATAATGTGATAAGATGTTACAATAGTAGGTAATGGAAAAGTGTTATGAACCCTTATCAATGGCACAGAATACATAATAGTACAATTCAATGGTTAAGATCTAACAAAAATGTGGCAACAACTACCTACATAGTCCGCCTGAATAAGTATTTACTATTTCTGCAAAGGCACCAAACCTACTGTGTATTTACACAGGATGTAAGGGACTAAGGGAATGAAAATAAAAGCGTAGAAAGACGTATAGTACTTCTCCTGTATGAGATGTAGTTTGTACTTGTCTAGATTAATGCTTATTTATGTTGGCGCGCGTCGAGATGCGCAAGCGCCGAAGACAGACGCGCCATCACTGCTCGCCAATGAATTTCCATAAAAATATATGAAAATATGCTCGGAACAAATCTCCATTTAGCGTTACAACTCCTACACTATTATTATTGGAACCGATTCAGCTTAAGTTAAAAACAAAACATATAAAAAGAACCACGTAAGTAGGATTAGTGTGTACAATATTGATCGTCGCCACAAATAAAGCACTTAGTATAAATTGAACCCTAATGACACAAAGAATGATGTTCAAAGCAAACTCATAAACAATCCTTTCTAACGCAAACGTTATCTACTTACATAATCATTTCATCGATTCACGTTGCCTTGTCGCCGCCGACACCCCTGCGTATGCAGCTCATTTGCAATTGTAAAAAAGAAGTGTATTGTCGTCTCGATACAATACAATTGTGCATAGACAGGAACAACAGAAGTGCAGGTACGGGATTCAGTTTTAGAGCCGGCTGCGCACACGATCTTTGAAATCAGCCCCTCGAGGGGTAACGGTAACGAACGTTGCATTCACAACCGCCCAAACGACCTAAACCGGCCTAGTTTAACGGACTTTTCTCTTTAAACTCGTCACACATAGTCTAGGGTCGAGTTAGGTTTAAAGCCAAGTGTTGTCCATATCCTTTCATAAAAGAGTACCTACTTATATGAACGTTATGAATAGACTTGTTTCCAGTAAATTTCCAGTAAATATAAAAGGTAAATTAACAAAATAAAAATACATTATGAAGTCTTGATACATAAATCTTGAAACTGTAATTTTAAGTTAAAATATAATAAATATATAAATTAGTTAATTTAAGGTGGAGATAGATGGTACCACGTAAGAACGTACGCCATCATGTGCTTATATTTCTTTTTACTATAATGTAGCTCGGCTGTGAAAACGGTTTCGGATAATTTCTGAATCGTGAAGTTATGGGTCTGTTGGTATGGTTCCTATTTCTAAGTGCTCCGACGACAGACGGTAATCATCATCAATCAACCACACGCGTTGTTATGATGATGATGAAGCTTTTAGGCTGAATGTTGTAGAATGTATGATCATAGATCTCATCCAAAAATCAGTTAGGTAAGCGCTTTGGTTTACGCCAAAAAACTTAACCAAGAAATCAGTGGATGTATTTATGAAAGGACCGACAAACAAAGCACGCAGCCATAAACTCTTGCAAGACATCCGCAGACTAAACAGGGCAAGGGAGTTTAATGCGATCCAACAATAATATCGGCGTTGAGTCGGAACGACTGTTTACCCTGATGATTAAACACATGGATTTTGATTCTTTATTCGTGGTAAAGTCCATTAAATTTTGATCCGTCGATGCAAGAATTAAACTTACAAATAGTCTTTGATGCTAAGTTTTTTTCATACTTTTAGCGTTTATGTAATGATAGTAGTGTATTTAATAGCCATGAACAATGTTAAATTGGAGTCTACAACTCTTTACATTTGATTACTGTCCCAACGCAGTACGTTATTTCTCATGGTCAACTGAATGACTCCGCACCGGTAATGTCAGGATTACGATCTATGAAAGTTATTATAACTAGTTTATCCGCACTATTATTTTGTACCATCCATTTGAATAACGTAATCAGACCTTAGTAACACGCGCCACTGTGCTAGGGTTGCTACGGCCCGTGGCCACGGCGCATGTGCGTCAGGGAGGCATATGGCGCGGCCGGTACGCCACAACCAGGTGTCTCGTCATGCGCGCCCGCACCCATTGTACCCACTCCGGTCCCTCGCCAATCTCCACTACACCCTTAAACATTTACGAATAAAGTCCAAAGTCGCGCTACTAACAACGGCTGTGTACCTACTGACCGTATGGGACAATAAGCCTCAACAAACGTACCCGAGGATGCCAGTTTCACGAGTTTCTCAGACGAATTGAATGCGATCAGCTGTTCAATTGAAAACAACTTGGTTATTATCGTGTATTCTTTTTTGCACAGCATCCATACGTAAATTGGGCGTCCCGTTCAGGTATTGGGGAACTATATAGTGAAACCAGATTCAGTCAAATATTAATCCGTCGAAAACAGGCCTAACTTTTTGTTGGAAGTGAATTGAAAAGGATTAATGGGTTTAAATTGCCTCTGTATCGAACTACCTACAACATATCTAAAAGAAGGGTTCTAGCGGCTATACGGGAATTAAGAAAGTTTCCGGAGCAAAATAAAATATGAGTAGGGGTTTAGTCTACCTATCCACATGAACAATCAAACGATTAGGACGATTCAAGAGAGTACCTAATTCTCTTAATGATAATGAATATAATAATGAATCAAATATTATTACTTTTATATTCGATGGGGAAATAGGTTCTCAATTTTTCATAGTATTCAATTACCTACTTATGAGTCTATTTTCTAATGCGACACATCGAAACAACACATGCATTAATTGCATCCATCAAAACTAAGTAACATGAACAAAAAAACAAGGTTAACTGTTCCAAAATTCAGCGATTTAAGATTGAAATCTCATTGTGATCATGAGGATCTAACCTGTAGCAAAATTACACATTGCAAGCTGTTATCACGTTTGTACACCTATCAATTGTTGCACGGAAGCGAGTTTGTCACGTCACTACATAATGGGGGCCATGGTATGCAGTGATGGCCAAAGCAATTTGGTTTCAGTGCATCGTTTGAATGTGCGCCAAGTTGCAGCGCGGGAGATTGTCGGTAATTACCCAAACTCTGCAGTATCTGAACGGTTTGAGTGATGAACAGTTTCTTACTGGATTACTAGGTATGCACGCGCATAGCAAGTAAGTTGACCTTCGTTTCATTGGTATTTTGTTAAAGACATTGATTGGTATTTTGTTAAGGTACTTAATATGCAATACATAAGCAACCAAGTAGCGAAGTAGTGGCAAAATTAGACTGAAATTCTTTACAAAAGGGTTGCTATCACTCACTGAAATTAAATACAAACCAAGAAACATCAATACCAAAATTATTACTTAGTTCAAGTTTGATCAATCTGTAGAATTATTACGGAATTGTATGCCCTATGGCGCATTTATATATCTACTTAGTTAATATTTTAAAACATTTATGATACCTAGTCACTAACCTATTTTGGACTACGTCACATACAATCATGCCGATTGTATGTGACGTCGTCTCTGATATTTATACATTTTGACGGTAATTCGAATAAATGAAATAAGGTGCTTTTTAATTACCTGCTACCCTTAAGATTTTTGTTTTGTGACAGAAATTTATTTATTACTTACTTTTGGCTGGTGTTCTCAAACTTTGGGAATTCATCAAGTTTTTTTTCACTGCGTCTATTACCAAAATGTACACAAGTGCTGAAGTTGCTTAGTACGGAGTCAGGTCAATGTGTGAGACTTTTTTATTATTATTAAACATATACGTGTCGCCCCGACCTTGCAAGTCACAACGTTCCACAAATCTTTTTAACACGAACAAATCAAAGCAAGTGTAGCCAGCGCCTCATTGGGTTAGGGCCGGGGCGCAATCAATTAGCGATCCTGTCCGCCACCGAGCACTTCCGCTTCCGAGCGTTTAGGCACTTCCGGCGGGGCTCCCCCGGCCCGTTCGCGCCTGTCCCCGCCTCCGCCTGGGTCAGTAGGGCTGCCTCAACGTGATAAAGGCTTTTGAAAGCGACAGCAAACGGAAAACACATGAGCTCGAACACGAGAAATATAATGGGTCAAGAAAGTCATGAAAGTAAAGTATCAGCCTATATTCCTACTGTCCCACTGCGGGGCAAAGGCCTTACCATCATCAAATCATCAAAAAAAAATCAGCCATCCCAAACGTTTATACGGCTTCAATAAGCATCTCAGTTATTCATATGGATAATCTTTTCAATCTTATATGGCAAAATTGTATATAATTTATGGTGGTCTACCATGTTGAAATTTGTTCAGTCTTGAAAATATATGATGGCGCCACTTCCGCTTACCTACAATAGCCGTAGGTATATTAAACATTGTTATATGGCGTGGCGTGGGAACTCAGTAGTAAACCTACGGATAGATGATGGGCCAAAAAGGTTCTAGGCTCTAGACAGCCGGAATATTCATCCGAAAAAAAAACGTATTAAATAGAATAATAAATTTATATTGATAGCGTTATTAATCGAATAATAGCCCTTCTACTATTCTGGCTCAAGATAGTTTAATAGTTATTCTTATTATTTTCCGTCGGCCAGCTACCTATCTATATGACAAAGGGCCAACGCTCCCGGAATTCCTGGAAGGTTGACAGCCCTGTTTTGGCATGTTCCGCCTGTGCCTCTAATCAAGACGCCGTGAAACACGTCACCGGTATTGTACCCGCTCTATGTTGTTTTATTGGGGTATTAAATAAAACGTGTTGATTTTAACGATTCGCGATCTCAGTTTAACGTAGGCGTGTTATACCAGCGCGATAGCACTATCGATTTTATTAAGTTTTATACACAAATCATGCACGTCAAATAAATATAGAGACCATTACCTACTTTTACACAGTGCTGTCGAGAAGTTACCTACATAGTTAAAATAAACAGCTTTTGAACCTTTAGATTTAATCTCAAACTACTTTGTTATGTTGGCAATGGTGCCAAACCTATAAAAACGCCTATAGATGCTTGTTCAAAGATTCTTGGTAACCTAATTTTATATGATGAAATAAATGTATTCAGATGTGACAACATACCTCGATCTCAAATAGAGAATTAATATTAATTCAAGCGAAGAAGAAAATAATTACGAAAACAATTGCGAGGAATTATTTTAGTGGAATTGGCTCTTGCATTAACCTACTTTGCATCAAAAAATAGTATCATTTTATTTTTGATCAAGTCCATTACATTCTTTTTGTATTTGAAAATTGTGTAGTTGTATTTATACTTCTTCATTACAGCTAGTGGCACGTGCGTCATAGAATAGATAATTTAGGCTGATCATTAAACACAGTCGTATGTAGATGAGATCTAGCTAGATACCATTGATAGCGGGTTCGCTGCCTGCTATTGTTACACCACAATAACCTAATAGCGAGGCCACAAAATATACTTAATGGTTTGTTAAATCAAATATATCGATATACTTCGACTACGGCGTAGCAGCAGCCTGCTACGAACTTGCTCGGTATTTTACAATATCGACTTTTCTTTCTTCTTTTCTTCCTAATCTATATAATTATTAGACTTCGGTTTATTTTTTCATCGGCCTTTTTAAAGCCCTCCCGATACCCTCCTACATTAATCAATCAAGAACATTTTCGAACAGAAAATAGAAAAAGAATTAATATGCCTATGTAATTGAGAACAGTTTTTTTTTATATTACTGATTTTTTTTGCGAGTGTGACACTCAAAGATAACTAGAGAATAATGAATTATCATGGAGTTTATTATCACCCACTATCGAAAAGTAATCAAGTTTTGATAACGCTTAATATTATTAGATAATTTTGGGATTCAAGTAGGTTACCGTTTTATTTATTGAACAATGTATGAACTAATTTCGTTTTATTATGTAACTTAGCTGTTTTATTTTGAGATTTTAAGGACAGTTAGTTTATTACCAGGGGTATTAGACCATGAGTCAGGATTTGGGGAATCTAGTAATTACAATGAAGCGACTGCCGTTTGACTAACGCAACCCTTTAAAAGTTAGTTTTTAGTATACCCGGTTAATCTGATTGATATAAGAAATTACCTATCTTACAAGAACTCTCTTAAAATTGTTAATAAATTGGCTTTTAAACTAATTACATATACCTACCTCAGACTATTTTTACTTTTACTCCAGAGATAAATGGTAGACTAAACTAGAATATAACGTGGCTAATTAACAAAACTATTTAGTTTTAGTCCACATCCACATGTTGTGCGTTGACCCCCCGCGGCCCGTAGTGATTGTAACACACGCGGAGCCGAGTTTTTGTCGGTTGACGACGAGCTGCGCGAGCGCAACGCGTCTCCACATTACTTCGAAAACGACAAAAAAGCGGGCCGAGCAAAAAACGCTCCTTTTACAAACAGCTGAGCGATAACGCTCGACTCGTCAAGTAGGTAGTCAACCCTTCACACTGTAAATAAGTGTAATCCGTATAATTTATACACGCCATGCGTGTCATTTGGGCTTTGTAGGCTACACTTTAGTTAGACAATGATACTTAGATTCTATTCCTTTTTTTAGATCGAGCTTATAGGCGCGACTACTCGAAGAAAGTGTTTAAATGTAATGAAATTTGATCGCACAAGCCCAAGCATACATTTAAAGATAAGTAGCATGTAAGCAATTATTTTATCACTAGTTGAACCTCATTAAGTGTTTTTTTAAGAGAATTGGAATTAATTGATATGATCCAGTACAAACAACGTCGGGTGAGGCTGAAGTAAATGACGTCATGCTTGAAAGTAGGCAATCGCTAAGTCAATTCGACAAACAAATTTTATCACCTAAACTAGGTTGCTAATTAATTAAAAAACCAACATATTTTCAAACTAATCAATTATGTACAGTTGATGTTGTAGGTATTTAGATGAGCATTATCTGATAAATATACTTTTTTGGTGATGGATGGACAAAGTAATTCTTGTAAGTACATACGTTAGGTAAATATGCTTTCAGGAATAATTTGGTCGTAAACTGTCTTCAATCATATTATTACCATTTCTCGTATTTATGGAGAGAAATACCTTTATCTACATTTTCTTACTAGCTAAGTTTGTAAACGATCAATTATGTAAATAATGCAAACATTTTCTTATCTACAAATTTGCCTTCTAATTCTTGCCTTGGCAACTTTTTCCTCAGATTAAGATGTCTAATCAATCCCACTATCAATGTAATTAGTTCACGGTTTTTGACTGTATTCATTATAAATTAGCTATGCATTAACCAAAAACGTTTATCAACAAAACTTTGTGAGTTTAATTAAGTAGGAAGAGGTAGAATTCCATTTGATAAGGAGTAAGGACGATTATTAGCACTTTGTACATTTTTATAATTTCTTACATTTCAACCTTGATACATCAGTTAATTGGGCACATAAGTATTTAGTTTAGTAGGTATATAAATATAAACGTTGACTGTTTTGATTTATAGAACATGATTCGACATCACTACAGCCACTTAATAATTGGCAGGACATTGTTATAATGGACAAGTGTGTTAGCGGATATATATTTTGTACACTCTATTCCCTTAAACTCATATTCTATGGGGCACAAGTGTGACACTGACCGAATAGGAATCAGAAGCAAGACCAACGAGCTAAGGTCCTGTCCAAAGCCAGGCCCAGGGGTACAATTACCGTTCCTGGAGTCGATGACACAGAGAATTTCTTAATAGGAAAACTCAGGTAACGAATATTTGCCTGAACTCCGAGCGCTGCTGACGTGTCGTGCGACCAACAAGCTACTGAGTACTGCGTCCCTGAGGCAGTCAACTATAGTATTAGTGTAGGACTCACCTGGCGCTAAGTTCCCTCTGGGCTTGGCTCCGAGGATGGCGAGGTTCACGTTGGCTTTCCTCCCGTCGATGATTGGGTTGGGGTCCTTGCACGCGCGCTCCGCCGCTGCCCGGTCACCCATTATCACCTGGAAAGAATAAATTTGTCTAATGAAATGCTCCAATTTTTTTTATATGTGGATAGGTAGCAGACGAGCAGGCAGGATCCACCTGATGACAACATGCAACACCAGTGGAGTCACAATTGCGCTGCTAACCTTTATACCCTTGACCCCCCGATGGGCCTCCGGTACCCTCACTCACTCGGCGAAACACAGCACAGGAGCTGCTTCACGCCGGTTTTTTGTGAGGCAGTATTTTGCTTAAGGTAACGATGGATAGCAAAAGTAATATTTTTATAACACTGAACCTAAGTGTTGTGGAAAAGCCTACTATGGAGCTTAACCAGAAGCAGCCTTCTCACTCTAGCTGGCCCTAGTTTGAAGAAGTTTCAAATGCTTTGTTATGGTAAAGGAAGACAAACGAGCTTGTAGATCACCTGATAATAAGTAAATGTAGTGATTTGCGCCACACCAGACTGAATACAGACAAGTGCTTGGCCAGCCTATGAAAAGATAGTCTCGTTTCTTACATAAAAGAAAAACATTTTAAGAAATGTAGGATAAAGACTTCAACAATGTAGGTAAATATATTTTTATGATCTAAATTTTCTACACTAAAAGGCAAATAAAATCCAATTGGTAATGTGTGTAAAAACAAAAAAATGCTTCATTTAACAGTATTGCATGTTTAGTCAATAATACCTATTCGACATTCACAATCACGCAAGAATCGTTTGAAGTCTGTGCAATGTATTAATTAACATCAGCTTGTCTATGAAAGAGTAAAATCAAACAAATTACTTAAATATAAAAACAGAAGTAGATTAGACAAATTAGTAACATTCAAAGTAAGAAAACGATAAGGTGCCGACAGTTGTTATAAACAAACTGGGTAAAACAGCACTCCTTCTGATGTAGTGATCGCAGATACAATAAAACAACTCCACACCGACCGAGTTCATTATTTGATTTCTGAAACAATTCCATTTTACAACAGGTACAAATAAAAGTATCGGTTTCATTGTGTAATCTTGAGCTGAATCAATTTAAATACGAAATAAAACATCGGTGGGTGACGTAGAATCGGCATTACCTATTGTAATGCATGCGTGAACCATGGGTCGGCACCTCGACGCTTCCACCGCCGCCGGCGCAGGCTGACCCCCCGCGGGCCATGCTCCCGAACAAAACACGCCGACGACATCGCAACACAACTGCGGCTTACAGCTCTCTTTAATTTGGTCATTGTATGTAAACGCGATGAACAACCGACAGAACTAAAGCAACACGTCTGATGACCTCCAGATACTGAAGGTCTGGTGCTATTCAAAATTCAAATGGCAGCCATTGCTGCCTTTTGCATAGGACTGCCATGGGTAAAAGAAAGCAAAAAAAAACATGAGGCTATTTACCATATATTTGTGTATTTATGCCGAACTAAATGACAGAAAGGTGAATAAAGCATTGAACCGATGTTTTTTTTTATTTATGAGAAAAACTATTGACATAAATTAATTTACATTCTACTGTCCTTATATTTTAAAGTTTTTTTGAAGTACAAAGAATTGATCTGAGAATTTTTCAATAAGAAACACGAAAAGATACAAAATCAATAATATTTCATGTGTGAACCGAGCTAAGCTTGTGTGTGTATAGATTTCCAATGCAATCTACATATCGCGACTCGAACGTAAACCATACAAATCGAAGTTAGGTACGGCAAGCAATAACGAAACATTATCTGCAATGTGAAATGTTATTGTTTCTTGGGAGCATGAATCGTTGTTATGACTTTGGTCTATGTGCTTTTAGGCAACTTTTAGCTGCTATAACAAAACGTGAATGAAACCGCTAATAGGTTAAAGTTTTGCAAGCATGCGTATTCAATTGTTATATTACAATCCACACAATGCTTACGAGAGTGAAATGTGCGTACAACATGTTTGTTCATTGAGCACCAAAACAATAAAACACAGCGGAAGTACATAAAAAAATCGTCATTTACAAACGAGGTGAGAAACATGCAACAATTGAAAGAGAACCATAAATTAAGGGACCGTAAAAGTAAATTGTGGTAGCGAAACAGTTCGGTGGGGGAAGGTCCACGCTGGCCGGTATCGGTTCTGGGAACTCAGGCATAGCCGCGTAAGTAATAGTATTGATTTCGGCTAGGGCCGCTTGTGACGAGACAGTTACATCTGCGATATTATTCATCGATACCGACCTTTGGGTTTCCCTATTACAGCAAATTATGTCTACGAAGGTTAAGTAGTTTAAGTAGGTACCTACCTACCTAGTTATTGTGATTTTTAACTATGTGTTCCTCTAAAGTCAATAGAAAACTATTCTTAACATAAAATCCCATGCATGATTTAGTACCTATGATCACAGAATACTTAATAGTGCTATGATGTACAAAACTTCGATTCGACAATAATAATGATAAATGATTAAAATTTATTTCAAAGAACATGGTACAGAAGATCTTAAATCGAAATTCTGAAGATCGAATTAATTCTTTATTTTATTTAATATTTTCCTCCTCTCCCCAAGATTTATGTTTATTGCCTGTAGATTTTCTATCTTTAGTTTTAGAACAATTTTATTCTAGAAGTAGGAACATAGGTATAATAGTTGAAAATTAAAAGTGGCTGAATGTCAAACTGCTACTCGTGCTTGCAAGTCTATTGTCATAGATAAACACACATTACGGTGGTTTTAGGGTATCGCAACTTCCTGCATTCATTGCTTAACTGTTTGCATAATTACCTAAATACAGTTTAAAAGCACAAAATACGAAACAGTAGCCCATTATCATATTAGTACCTACTTACTTACATGATATTTCATGATGGATGACATTACCTATGTAAATCACGTTTAATATGATTTTGTTACTTGTATGAATTTCCATCCATCTGTCAAGATCAAATACCTTATCAAAAAACCTATGAGGTAATTTACCGTGAAGTGTAAATTAGAATTAGGTGAAGCTTACTCTATACTCGTATAAATAAACTGAAAATATTGGTAAACATATTATTGCTTTAATAGTTTTAATTTAATCAAACTCTGACACCAAGGGTGGTACCGCGAGTCTGACTCTCAATTTGTCAAGTTGTTTTACTGAGCTACAATGTTGCTAGCACCTGTGTTGCACAGTTAAAAATCGAAATCTCTTGGAATATTACCTGTCCATCACCATACGGAATGCAGGAAGATCATGTAGCTAGGATTTAGTTGCCATTTGAATTTACAATTTCTATCCGCCGAGAGAAACAAAAACGCAATTTGTTTTTCTCCCGTGCAGCTACGGAGATCTACGACGTAGCACGTAGCCTCCATATTCGAATTTTAAATTTCCTTTATCAACCGTGAGATGACTGCAAAAACAATTTTGTTTTTCCAGTGATCTCAGTTTTGGAGATCTACGGCGTAGCCCGTAGCGTTACGAGGGGCGTGCCGCGGTCCCGCCCAGCGTGCGCCCAATTGCTTCGCCACGCCTCGTTAATTAAAACCGGCAATTAACAGCTAATTTCACTTCGTATCGCACCTCCTTCGACTGTCAAACTCTTTAAGCGAAGAACCGGCTCATCGCCTTCAGCTATATAAGGCGCAAGTCCGGCCGCATATGGAGTACTGCTCTCATCTTTGGGCAGGAGCACCTGCGTACCAGCTTCTTCCTCTAGACCGGATCCAGCGGAGAGCGTCTCGAATCGTCGATTGCCGGGATATCACTAGTCGGCTTGACCCCTTGGCGCTGCGGAGAGATGTTGCGTCTTTGTGCATTCTCTATCGCTTATACCATGGGGAGTGCTCCGAGGAATTGTTCGGTTTGATTCCTGCCGCCTCGTTTCGACATCGTTCCACGCGGCAGCAGTTCCATCCATTTCATCTGGATGGCTGGCAGTCCACTACTGTGCGCTTTGCCAGGAACTTTCTGCCGCGTACGACAAAAATATGGAACGAACTGCCACCTGCGGTATTTCCGGACCACTACGACCTACAAACCTTCAAGAAAAGGGCATATCTCGCTCTAAAAGGCCGGCAGCGCACCTGTGAAGCCCCTGGAGTTGCAGGTGTTCATTAGTCGTAAATACGAACTTTTTAAAATGTAACTTTTGTTATTATATTCTTTATTCTTAGTGGCCTGACACTGATTTAATGGCATTTTTGGGTTAATTGTAATTATAGGCAAGTGTACATAATATACTCGTAGGTATTTTATATTGGTGGTATAAAATCAGCATTATCACTATATAGCACTTTAGAGTGTCAAAGTCCTTATACATACAATAATGTATGAAATACTTTTAAGTCATCACTTAAATTATGGCACTTTCTTTATATGGATCAAAGGGCTAAGCATTTTTCATTTTAATAAGTTTAAGTATTTAACGCTAGTTCGGAATTTAGTAGATACTAGTAGAAAGAACGTACTCGAAAATATTGTCAATTCGTTTAGAAAATACCTACGTAAAGAAACTAAAAATTGGGTCACAGATTTTAATTTCAATCATTATTATTTGTTAAACAGATATTTGTATTACCTACTTCCAATACAGAATGACAAGTAGTATCTACAGACTGTTATCGTAAACCATTAATCGGATTTGGCTGCTTCGCTAATGCGTGATAACTACTACTTTTTATCGTGTTCAAACTTAGCTATTCTTTTCGAATACAGTAACGCTACCCCGTTTATTTTACGCGAATTCGAAGATACGCGGTTTCTCATCATTGAAGAGAAACTTTAAAGATGCCTATAAATTGCTGAAATCGAACAATCTATACTTAAAATGACGACCTTAGGACCATTAGGTATACATACATACGCGAATCCGACTATCAATTGGTCCCACCTATCGCGTAACTTTGGGGTATTACTGTACTTATTTATTACCACAGATGACTATTTACTAAAATACCTTGCTGGGTAACCCAGCATGGTTAATATCAGCGGGAATCGCGTTGCTATTTTTTGGGTTCCGCCGCCAAATGGCAAAAAAACATAAAGCTTAAAATAATTATGTTTGTCGGTCCGTCCGAATATCACAGCCACTTCTTTATACTTTTATAAACCAAAATACCTACAATTTATCTAAGTTTATGTTTGTCACCAAAACTAGTGTAATACCAGCACTGAGACTAAAGTCAAGATTGAATTAACTCATTCATCCGTCATAGTTGTAAGTATAATAGAGATTTTATCGCTTATAGCGATCTCTACCAGTCAACCTTGAGGTTAAGGATCATGTATGTTTTGTATTGAAACTGGTAAAGCAGTCACGTTTAATACTTCGACCATATAATCTCTAGATACAGACATTGAAAGCGTTTGAAAAGTACCTAATGCTATCAGCGCGCTCATTAATAGTTACAGCTATAGATATCAAAATATATTCGAAAATTCCGTCACTATATCCAAAAATGCCATCACTACGTTTTATTTTGAACCCTAATCCATAGTCATTAGTTTTACATTTCGATAACGCCAAATAGCGCTATTTTACGAATGGAGATAGTTTTAGCGGTTCACGCGCGCTGTGTCTAGGGTTTATAATATTGAAGGTTAAAACGCACTGTATGTGAATATAGTACTTTTTTATGATTATGATGGCACGTCTTTAAAATAGTAGCACCTATCTAACAGTAATAAAATAACGATATAAAAACATGATAATATTAGTAGGTACCTTTACCGTTCTAGTAAAAATAAGTAGAAATACAGTACGTGTTCAGTTCTAATAAAATTTGACTATCATCGTTAAGAAATTACATCCATCCATACAATGTACGAGTATTAATCTACCATGTCAGGCACTAGGTACTTTGTATGTACGGTGGCCTGCACATCAAGTTACTACAATATGTCAAATTTCTTCAATCGAACCTCACTTTTATGTCAAACGTGTTTGGTTCAATATCAACTGACTGAGGAAATTTGACAGATTGTAGTAACTTGATGTGCTGGCTGACTGTACATACCTAATAACGATAAGTCGTTAAATTAATTACTTGTTTTTGGCTCTAGTATAGTAAACATTGCTTGACTTGCTCATTTATATGTTTTTATTGATGGCGTCTATCGTATTTTGGACACATTTTTTTTTATAAATACACTAAGGCTTGATCACAATCGCACCTGATGGAAAATCTAGAGGAGAAGACTTTTTAATCCAATTTTTCTTACTTTTAAATCAATTTTTAAATTAATTTATTGAAAGTGATGGTCGTAAGGCCCAGACAGCAGACACAATGGAACATCAATTGTTTTATGCCTTTCAAAAAGCTTTTGGTACTTACGACGTTAATGGGATTGAAATAAGTTAAAACAGTTAAATCACCCAAGTTCAATTTTAAAAATTTTGAGTTTTGAGTGCATACTTTCGAAATAGGTAGATAATGGTATTGATTTTGGGTGTTGTCTTTTTTATAGTGCTGGCTACGGAGCATTCAACATGGTTTTCTATCGCCAATACAGATACAGCTTAATAAGTGTACAGAAATCTATCTAGCACTATGAAAATTATGATGTTATTGGACGAAAATAAAAATAATTATGTATTTAAAACATGATTCAGTAGTCTTACTGTATGTTTTAATAAAAATGTACGAAAAAAATCCTAATTTCATCTATTACTAATTCAAAAACTGCCAAATAATGTAGAACTCCTGAATATTCAGCGGATATGTGACGTCATAGAAAATGAGTAATAGACACTAAAGAAAGGTCGGGAAATATGACGCACAGTGTTTTCCAGAAACCAGACGGGACTGAAATAAGACCAAATCACAAACAAAAAAGTAAGAACTGAAAGTATTGAAATGAAAAGTTAACAACGCCATGGCTTTGTGTTTTGTGTTTACATTCTTCTTTCGAGTTATTATTGAAGCTCAGACGAGTGCAGATCCAAATGATTTGAAAGATTGTTTTCAGTACGAGTAACATAGATTTTCAATAGTAAAACGCCATATAGATATAGCCCGTCTATGTAAATTACCAACAACACAATACGCGTATTCATTTCAAAGCCTGTAACAATTACAGGCCGATTGTTCGAAGATTCGTGAAACAGCAGCGTCACGATTCCTGACACAACAGATTTCCGTACACTTAATAGAATAAGCTGTATCTAAACTGGCAATAGAAAGCCATCTTGAATGCTCTGTAGCCCGCAGTATATCAGATTTCGCCCTTTTGTGCGTGTACAGTAGGTACTTCATCACGCTCGTCCGCGGAGTGTGTCCCTCCGGACCGGCTATATTGTGCAAGGACTGCCTGCGTCATGTCACTAGTTTCAGAATCATTGTCTGAATGTAATTAGTTTTTTTTTTATGTGATAGATGGCATCTAGTTTTAAATGCATCCTGCTAAAAAGCATTAACAACTCGGAAATATTCACGTGTGAAAGAAATACTTTTCCCATAACTTCGTATAAGTTCCGACATAACTGAAAACCGTATCTACAAATGAATTGAAAGTTTGACTTCATAGTTTGAACTGTTTTATCATTTATCCTTTCAATTATAGAATAAAATAATTTGATATATCTTCAGAAAACATACCATTCAAATGCAACATAATTGCACCTAATTCATTAGAAAGTTGTAACAACAACGTTTCCACAGATATTGATTAGATTTGATATGTTTACATTAAATTTGATTTTCAAATAGAAGATGAATGTGTATCTTCTGAGCGTCGTGCGTACCTAGATCACTGTCACAGTAATGCAACTCTGAATATTTAGAGGAAGGAGGATATGATCGTCTCGAATGAAAACTTTGACCGTCAACAGTTGCATTCGCTTCATTTATCTGTTTCAAATATTGACTAAGTTATGAGCCCCGGCGTCGGCCGGAGTGTTGCAACGACGCGTTGCGATTATTACAGCCATTTGATGTCACAGGGAGGGTGCAGCGGGACTTGCTGCCTCCCCCAGCTCTACCCCAACCCAGCAAGAATTGAAAATGGGGTTGTGATTCATTTCCCACGAGCCCCAGTCGTACGATACAAAAAGCCTCAAACTTTATTACGTTTAAGAGACTCACGAAACAATTTAAAATAGAGACCATTTGTTGCATCTGTGAGTTTTTGAATGTAGTTTTGGTATTTTAATACTGAAATACCTTTAGGTAATAACTAATTGTAAAGTCATTTGCAGGTAAAACTATAGGTACGTACCATTAAACATGCTATGTTTTGATAAACAGAGAGCAACTTATCAAACATAACAATTTATTCTTTTAATATAACATTTATCAAAATGTTCGGTTTAGGCGGACAAATAAATATTTGTTCATTTAGTTTAGGAACTGATTCTGTCAGGTTTTAGCCAACATAGACAAAGCTATCATCAATTTAATTATGTAGGTTGTATTTTTGATCAATTGAAATTAGTTTGAAGTCTTGTACGGTTCCTTATTTACCAAACTTCAACAAACACTCATTGTCAAACCCATCAAATTAATCTATTATGAATTTGGTGTTAGTTTACAATCGCTATGTACACCTGCATGGATCCGACTTCCTTGTTTGATGTAATTTCGCGATACAGGCCGCCTGTACGCACCTAGCGAGTTAGGTATATGGCTGGTAGCAATGAGGTGCGATAACGCGCCTAACGTGCGATACGCTGCCGTTTCAGAGTCGACACGAGTCCGCTGCGCACGAGCATTGTACGTACGTGTCAATACACCAACGCTTTTCACAACTAAAAACAATCGAAAAGAGAAAGTTTCCTTACGAATCCATATCCTCTGCTCTTGCTGGTCTGTCTGTCTGTGATGACGACCGCCTCCTCGATGTCACCGTACACCGCAAAGTGCTCCCGCAGGCTCTTGTCCGTGGTGTGGTAGGGCAGGCCGCCGACGAATAGCTTGGTCCATGTGGTGTCCTTTTGTCCCGGGAGCGCGCTGAGGGCGAGCAGTCCCTCGGGCTCGGCAGGCAACGCGCCCGCCATCAACATGCCTTGCACAGCCTCCGTCGCGCCGGCCACCGGTCACCGTAAACACTGTCACTGCCGCTGGCGCGGTCCGTCAGTCCGACGCACTGGTGCGTAGGTTATGTTCAGTTGTAAACACTGGAGTGGGGCGGGAGCGAGCGTTCGTCGTGGTGGTTGCGCGCGGACTGAGGCGAGTTGGTTCGGTGGCGCACGTGGCTTGCCGGTACTAATTTTAGCCCCCGCGCCCCCCTCGTCACCAGATGCGTCGGCTCCGGCCACATGCGTGGCGTGCCCTACTGCCTGCTACCCTCCACTCGCTCGTAATGATATACCTCGTTATCACTGTTGGTGCTTGGGGCTCGCCTACCGACACTATGGTACAATACCATATCACCTATCAATTTGCTGACAAATATTGATGTCACTCACATTTTTATTCAAGGTTAGGGTTTTTACAAGCATATTTCCATCGATAACCTTTCATACTACTAAAGTAAAGTGAATATTTAGCGTGTATTTTGTTTGAAGAGAGATAGAATTGTGTTTTCTAACTACACTTATGTGCAGACAACTACACGCTGGGTTACTACAACAACTTGTCTTTCTTCACCTGATTTTAACCTTAATGTCGGACGCATTTGGTTCAATTTCAATTGGAAATTAATCGCTAAAACCATATTTTAAAACACTGCCAAGTTAGTTAATTAGACTGTACAAGTTCTATAGTGAGTATGTTGGTATTATTTATATCTCAAGTGTGCCTAAAGAGACATATCCACTTTTAAAATTCAAATACTCGTAGAAAGTAGGTCGCTGAAATTATTGTGAGCTTTAAAAGCTTTCAGAGCCGAAGTTTTTTAGTACAACAAACATGAAAATATATTAATTGTAATTAAACCTAGTACCTATACGATTTTAAAGTGGAATTTGTATAAAGTCTTTCTATGTTATACATGCTCTAATTATCTTACAAAATAGACTTCAACAATTTATTGTTGCGTGAGATAATCATCTTGTTGCATTGCCATATACTTGTATTTTACGTTCACTGCTTTCAGGTGCTCAGAATTTCAGTACACAATTTTTCAAAATTTTGATTTCTAATATTAGTTCAAAACACGTCGTCCAAGCTTTACCAACGCATCCATTACCGCAGCGGTTTGAGTTACGATATGGTCGCGGGTTCGATTCCGGTACCAACAGAAATGTTTGTTGATGAAAGAGATTCTGAGATTTGTGCCGATTTGTTTTTTATCATTCTATATGTATACTTAATATTGACAATGTCTTTCTCTTGGTCGCAGCATCGGCTGCAACCGCGGAAGCCGTCATTGTTTGCGATGGCCGCGGAGGAAGCGGGCGCGCATACTCCGCGGCACAATGCGCTTCCCACACGGCGCGGGCGCCGGGCAGCTTCCTGCGCCTGCGCCGCCCGTGCTTACCTGCGCAGGAGACTGCATTTACAAAATAACTGGGTTATAAGTAGTTATAGTGCTTACGCTACTTAGTACGGAGGTCAGGTCCATATATGTATGAGGTGTTGTGTGAATTTATTATTATTATAATCAGGAATTTAGAGTTGACGAGGCTATGGTAATGTGTCCAAGCGTAAAAGGTCCTGGGTTCGATCGCAGTTGAAACTGGAGTCGAAATGAACTTGTCGGAATTGATTAGGCCCTAATCATTAGGGTGTGCTCGGAGATGCCTTCTGCTAAAGTCAACTAAGTAGTATAATTACTAGGTATCCAGCTTCTCAAGCTAGGGCGGACGACTACCAAATATGTTAAAAAGAAAATTTAAAAAAAGTAGAAGATTAAAAAAATTATTTCACTACCTTATTATTAGGTAGGTACGTGTTATACTTACAAGAGTATAATGCCAAATCTTCAGAATGGCTCTACGAGCCTATAATTATTTGTGTAATTATTAAAAACTGTAACTTATCAAATTCTAAAGTTGAAGGAAGTTTGATAAACTGATCATGTAATTAATGTGTACCAAAATATTATCTTAATGAGATAAGCATTGATACGAGTACGCGTGTACGAGTTTAAGCACAGTGTAATCAATAAGATACTACTTATGTTTAAGAATTACTCCTAGTGTATATATCGAACTTATATACCTACTTCTTTCGATGTTTGCTGTTTCACAACCGCATGTTTTTCCAGAAATTTGGACAAAAGTGACTGTGATATAATGCTATGGTCTAAAATTGAATGGGTGAGGGTGACTTCAACTCAGTCACAGAAACTAGGGAAAAAGTCGGAATCCCACGGATCCAAGTTAGCAGCATAAGCTACAAAGTGCAGTTCTGGTTAGTGGCATTTCAGTAGGTATTTTATGCCTTTTACCTTATGTAACGTTTATCGATACTTATATCCCTTACTTTCAAACTGTTATTCCATTATTATATGTACAAATATTTACATTTAGCTATTATGTACAATTATGTATGTATGTTTCTGTTTGACCCAAATGTTGACTGGTAGAGAATGCCGCTTGGCATTAAGTTCGCCTATTGTACGAAGTTTTGTGCAATAAAGTTTTAAATAAATAATAATAATAAATATGTAACCTACATTGGTTAGGTCTTTACACAAGCCATTTCACGGATTATTCCAGTGTTATCCAATTATATTTAACACGTTTCAGCGTTAAATACAAGACATTTTGCAATCGATGTGATTTTTGTTTCTATGAGCACTTTATTGTGTTGCGATATTCGTACTTTGTTTGGTTCAATATCAACTGAGAAGTTTTAAAAGATTGTGGTAACCTGATGTGTGGCTGTTAGTACCTATAGAATATTTTTTATACTACTTTCAGCATCTTCTATACATATAATAAAAATGTAAAAAAGCTGTGTCTGTACATTGAAGATATTTATCTCAAAATAACTTAGGACGACTAAAAAACAGTAACAGAACATGAATCAATGATTTTTAAAATTTTTGTCTGTCTGTTTGTCTGTTTGTCTGTTTGACTGTTTATCTGTTTGTCTGTTTGTCTGTTTGTTCGCGCTAATCTCGGAAACTACTGAACCAATTCGAATGAAACTTTTTTTATTGTATAGCTGTAATATCAGGGCAACTTATAGGGTATATTACATTTTGAAGACCAGGCTCCTTGATGTAGAACCACAACAGCCCAGCTAAACTATAAGAGGTAGGTCAATGGCACCTTAACAAAAGTTGTTCAGATTGATGAGCAGTTTATGATGCCATGAAAAAAAATCAAAGATCATGGAACATCTGGTTTGGACCTCTAAGAGCCCAGCTACACTATAACAAATATGGAATGAAATGGAATGGAAAATTGTCAAATGTGATGAGCATTTTTGGATGAGATCCTATAAGGAAGGATATTCCGAACTTAAACCCCTAATGGAGCGAAAAGGGGGGTTCAAAGTTTGTTCATGGGACTACGTGATTCCTTGGCCCAATTTACTCCAACTTTTGCACACACATTCTTTGACAGAATTGATGAATAAATATAAGATTCAAACTTTAATAGAATCCCCCTCCCCTAATGGAATAAAAAATAATTTGGGGGTTCATTAGAAGTTGATATTTTAAATATTAAATAGGTTTGCACTTGACCTACTGTAATGCTCAACAATGTTACATGTTCTTTGGAAATAAAAACTATATGTATTTGTACCTCATCTCACCTGATGGAGAGTGACAATGAGGTCTAAGATGTAGCGTGCTTTCCCAGAAAAAGCCTATTCACTCTCGACTTAAAGACACCCAAATTGTAGCTCTCTGGCAATACAAAAGCCGGCAAGTTGTTCCATTCCATAGCATTTCGTATGAAATATTAATGAGCCGCCTTAAAAATCTATTAACCTATAAACGAACATTTATAATAAGTACTAATATTTTTTTTATTTCTATTTAAATAATCATCTTTAAGTCAAGAGTCATAAAGTTCACGCAAACGAAGTTGCGGGCGGCCACTAGTGATTAATAAGTTCAATCTATATTGTTTCAAATGTGTTCGACATTAAGTTGAGAAACTAAAAGAAAAGATGCGATATTTTTTCTTCAATTGTAACCCTTCAGTTGCCAACTTCCCGATATGGGTATGAAGTAAGACGCGAGAGTGCCATGCGCCCGATTTATGCTGGTGAACGATGAAGTGTTGTATATATAGGTTGCACAGCATCTCGTAATCTCATCGCAGGGTGACCTGTCAATCCTGTCCTGTATTGAAAGGTACAGGCAGCTGCGGCCACGACACGTGATCTACGGCGAGGAATCAGCTGTTCGGCACTGTTTGAGCGGAACCGACCTCATATACAGGGTTGCCAAATGTGCTAAGATTTTCATTTTAGTTTCCTCTTTTTCGTATTTAAATTTATTGTTGTTGAACAACAAATAGTAAATTGTAAACGACCTAGAATTGTACAGTGGCAATAAAATTAAATGTCAAATAGGCCGTTTACATTCCAACGGAAAATTCGTTTTTAAGCTTTCAACTATTTAAAAACTAGAAAAGTGTAAGTCTGACCCTCACACCGAGGGTTCTGTATTGATAGATCCAATGTTTTATCGATAGTTATAAATGAATAAGACAAATATGTCCTCATCCAAGCCACTAAATTGATTGACACCTCATATGCACTATTAACTAGTAGGTAAGTAGTTGTCGATGTAGTCTAATTGAAAGTGTATTCGTATTTTAAAGATTCAGTTACAAATGTATAGTTTTAACATTATTACCTGTGATACATGTTTATCGAAAAAAATATGTAGGAACATGTCAACAAGAAGTACCTTATAATTCTGATTCCCGGGAGACTTGACACAGACAGACAGACATCAAAGTGACTAGGTAAAGGTTCCGTTTTTCCTTTTAAGTTACAGAACCCTAAAAAAATATCTAGCCTACAATCAGAACAGTGAAAATAAAAGAATCTACGCGTAGGTGTATGAATGATCATAGTGAAGTGGTCGTTTATTATGTGAACATCTAAAATAGCGTATAATAATAAGCGTGGTAGGTAATCTAAATGTCAGCACACAAGTTTGCGAAGTAGCTAAATGTTAGCAGTACATATATTATTACTAGTGGCCCGCCTTCACGTTCGTTTGGGGGCTTATTTTGCTATTAGTTCCAAATGTTACGAATAGATGGCGTTGGGTGTCGATTGCATCGCGCTTGTATTTTGACTTTCCGATTGATCAAAGATTTAAATCATCTTTGACTTATAAATGATTTTCCAATGTCTGTAGAATGTATGTATCAATTTATAAATGTTAAATAGTAGGTATAAGTAATGGTACATATTCGATTACATAATATTCGAATATGTATCCAATTCCATTTATTTTAGTGATCAGAGCTGTATAGATTTACCATACCATCTAGACACAGTACGCACTACTCACGGGCCTAAATGTATTACAATGTAAAATTTTCGTTAGTAAATAAATTTGTATTAATTTTTATTTTCTAGCTGAAAAATTTAGGATTTTTAAAGGGTGGTAATTAGGACAGGTGCTCGTGTATTAGCTATCAGTAATTATAAGACACTGAAGACTGTATTTGCATACGAGTATTACCTACTTAAACTACGGTTAAGCGTTTGTGTAATAAAGAGTTATAGTAAGTTTCTATCTCAGAGTTGCACATCTGAGGGTGTTGGCGACCAGCAACCCACCTCCTTTTATACTTTTATAAACCTATTGTCTATATTTCTACTATACGTCTTTAAAAGAAAAATAAATCAGTTGCCAACAAAAGGCCTTTCCGTCAAGAACATTGGTGTCAGAAGTGGGATTTTTTTCATGGTAAGGGGTAACATCGGCATCCTTGGATCAAAAGGAGGTATCGTTCCACTCTATTTTAATTTTGTTGAGGGTTAGAGGGCGGAGGCACATATTTCGGCGCCCCAGCGCTAGCCTCGTCCTGCACCGTCAACTGGCGAACCTCTGTCCACAAAGGGCAGCTCGACATTCTCCAACCCATTACCACATAGAAACGCTACTTATGAGGACGGTGCCACATTTGATGGCGTTTTAACGCTAGCCCCGTCCTGCGTTTCATAGCAACGACCATCCAACTATCATTATGATGACTCCGTCAAGTTCCGAGAATGCTCTGCTAATTGACACCTTTATAAAGCGTGATCTTGCTATCGCAGAGCGTCAATATCTCGAATATGATCGCCGGCTCGCAAAAGAAGAACGCAGGCGGCAACGCGCCATCGCAACACGCGAGCGGCTTGAGCATGCTCGCCGCCTTGCAAAGATCGAATACGAGCGCAAGCTAGCGATCATAAACTTGAAGTATGAGACCAAACTTGACAAGAGTCAAAAGGCTTGCAACTCAATTAATTCATTTGTCGGCAGGGAAGCAGATGAACCGAGAATTAATTATGTGAAACAGCAGATCCCTGCAGAAGACGCTGTGCTACGTCCCTTACCCTTATCTCCGAGGATTGCGTCCGCCCTTGGAGAAGATGTAGCGCCGCGTGCGGTCCCCACCTCTCCGAGGTTGACGTCCGCCTTTGGGAAAGACGTGATGCCGCGTCCGGTCCCCACCTCTCTATTTTTCAGCGCTGGTAATGAACATGCCCAGTGTTGTGCCGCAGCCGACGGCTCGCCTACGCCGAGCCTCTCCACAGCTGCAGATGCAGCGCCTGACAGCTCCACGGATAGCGGGACTACACCTTGCGCGACATTAGACGAAGCGCCCGCTGA
Organism: Cnaphalocrocis medinalis; assembly: GCA_014851415.1. Taxonomy (NCBI): domain Eukaryota; kingdom Metazoa; phylum Arthropoda; class Insecta; order Lepidoptera; family Crambidae; genus Cnaphalocrocis; species Cnaphalocrocis medinalis. The sequence continues at coordinate 13,957,466 of CM026275.1, read as the reverse complement.
CCACGATAGCCTGCCTACACCGCAGTGTCTTGCTGCCTCAGACGACACGCCTGCCTACCCTGCAGCTTGCGCGCTTACGCTGGCCGGCCCTGCTACCGGCGCGCGTACGATCATAGGCTCCCGCACCGAGCTTACGCCCGCTAGCTCTACCAGTAGCGATCTTACGCCACCGTGTCTTGCCGCTGCTAGCGCGCGTACGTTTATTGGCTCCGGCGCCAACGCGCTTAAACCCGCTGGCCCCACCAGCAGCGAGCTTACACCGCCGTGTCGTGCCGAAGCCGACACGGTGACGTATCTCGCCCTATCCGCCGCTAGCGCGTTTGCGCCACTTGACTGTTTACACGCCAGCTTCGATGGTGCGGTAAAGACAACTCGTCTTTTTCAAGTTGCCGGTTTTCACTTTTGGGTGTCGATTCACGCTGATACTAAAGACTCAATCCCTCCGGATATCCGCGCCATCGATGCGGCAGGTGCCGCCATCAACGCGGTAGGTACCGCCATCGACGCGGCAGGGATAGGGTAGATTCATCACCCCTTCCCTCCTTTTTTTAGAAACGTTTTGAGCTTGTTTTGGTTAATTTACATTTTCATACGTTATCATTTACGGTCTTAACCAAAACATGCCTCACACGTTCATTGTAGTTAGCTATCATACTTTCGCGTAGCTTAGCTTTCCACTCCCTTTACTTATTTTACTCATTAGCTTAGCATTAGCATTGTATTTAGCATTCATTTTAAATCGCATTTTGCCATTTTTATCATATCATGGGAGCAGGGCCTCTATAAAACATTTCGCTGGCTGACTTCCATGACATCACCCATGACATTTGCTTGCGTAGCGACGTTTACACTTAATACGTCACCACACGTCACTGTCTTAGCTGTCTTTTGACTTTGCAGTCAAAGACCCAAAACGTTGTAAACGACGCTACGACGAACGCTACGATCGTTTCCATTCGTTTGCTGGCCCAACTTTTCTACCGTCACCGGTGATTTTGTGGCCCAGGAAGCACACGTTTTATAGCGTTCTTGTTTTATTGTTCCAAATTTTAAGGTGCGTACAACCACCTTTTGTCTCACTCCCGATAGTGGGCTGATTATTTAGAGCCACAGCTTGTGCCCATCAGGCATCTTTTCGGCTCTCTTTCAAACAAAATTTGACTTTTATTCGCGACTCTCTTATTTATTGTTTCTTTACCTCGCGGATTGTTTAGAAGTCGATTAAAATATAAATTCTTATCCACAGTTTGACGGATGCGTGTACACGGGACGCCCCATTTATAATCTCAGTCCACACATCGCGTCCCTGCTCTTCGTCGAAGATCGTCTGTCCAGCTGCTACCCTTCGGAAGTCTAGAGACCTGTGCCATTCTTCAGTTGCTGACTCCCTATGTCTTTACGCACATGCTATAAGTCGGATCAGCTTGTTGCACTCACTGACTTCCAGTTCCTGCTCTCTTACGCACATGCCAAGACTCCGATCAGCTCATTGCACGCACTGACTCTCTGCCCATTTATGCACAATGCACATGCTTTTATTCGGATTAGCTTGTTGCTTGCACCGGCCCTTTGGAAGGGGCCGGTAGCCCAGAGCCCAAGCGGCTCCTTTCTTGCGGTTCACTGAAGGTTACCCAAGGCACTTCAAGACGCCACAGCGATAACGCTTGTGCGTAACGAGCGAGCGAAACGGGACGAGCATGCAGCCACCTTGTGAAGACGGACGAGCATGCAGCCACCTTGTGAAGATGATCAAGCAGTGGATGCAGATGTTAAAGGGGGTGTCTCGTGTCACCGACTTTAGGAACCGCTAGTTGCTGGTCGCCTCCCTAAGTTTACTCGTGCTCACACCGTGGGGGGCCATGTTGGCGACCAGCAACCCACCTCCTTTTATACTTTTATAAACCTATTGTCTATATTTCTACTATACGTCTTTAAAAGAAAAATAAATCAGTTGCCAACAAAAGGCCTTTCCGTCAAGAACAGAGGGGCTTATAAATAGTTTCTAAACTTTGCCTAGCCCTATATGAGTTTACAGTACAGTATGGGCTATCAAATCCTGCGGCCCATACCTGATGGCTGAAGGGTGTGCTCGCAGGGCGGGGGTCGCGGGTTCATTGATCGCGCCATTGTACCGCTGCGCGTGCGCCGACAGCTGCCGGCCCTAGTCGTAGGGCAGCAGATGGCAGATTTTCGAAAATTGTTTTTTACGTAGAGAAAAAATGGCTTTGCTTGTTAAGTGTTGGGTGAGCAAGTTTCAATGGACTGCGCTATTGAGTTAAATTGAAATGCTGGAAAGCTGTAAATTAAGTAATAGAATCTGAGATACAGAAACAATCTTGCGAGGAATTTCGTATGGTATCATAATATGCAAGCTCAGATTTTTTAAATATATTTTTTATATGACAAACGTGCAAGCGCGTAACGTGTTTGTGAGTTACTACCACCGCGAATTCAATAAACATCAATGAGATCAGAGGGGTCGCTGATGCGTTGCCGCCCTTTTTAGTTTCAGTAATCAGATAAACTGTTCTCAAAATGTACTACATACTTACACAGTATTAGAAATGCGACACTGACTGAATTGCGAAACTGACTGAACTTTTTCAATTATTTTATTAAATTAAAATAAGTATGTTTTATTGGCTGACGTAGAATAACTACGAATTAATCTGTTATATCAACTTAAGACTATCAATAAACTGTTCAAATGACCTTTTTTGTACTTTCAATAACAAAGATCATAAAATAGCCACTCTTCGGCATGAATGGGCCGAATCGACTGGAATGATAATACGGTCACACAGATTGACAGACGTAGCAGCGCCTACGCTGCTTTCGCCGTGTAAGTGAAAATACCGGAGGCCCAATAGGGGCGAAAAGGGGTAAGTAAAGGTTGCCAGCGTACTTGTGACTCCACTGGTGTTGTCGCTTACCATCAGGTGATCCATCTGCTCTATCCATACTAATATTATAAATGCGAAAGTAACTCTGTCTGTCTGTCTGTCTGTCTGTTACTCTTTCACGCCAAAACTACTGAACGGATTTAAATGAAATTTGGTACACAGATGGTCTAGACCCTGAGAAAGGACATAGGCTACTTTTTATTGCGAAAAAGGGGTTGTAAGGGGTTAAAAGTGGGGTAAAAAGTTACTTTTCCACGCGGACGAAGTCGCGGGCGGCCGCTAGTATGATATAAATAACAAAAAAAGAAAACGCAGGGTGATTATTTTTATTATTTTATAGAGTGCGTAAGTATCAGTCTATTCCCGCAGCAGGGTACCTTCTCAATAATCTTCGTTAGGTTCAGTTCATTAACCCTTCTGGCAGTGGGTAAGAGGCCAATTTGGCAGATCGATAACCTGCCGCTGAGAGGCGTGACATCCCTCCCTCTCGCGGCGCTTGGGCAAGGGAGCACCCTTTATTTGAGCCCACAGCACTGGGCGATCACCCTCTAACCCGAGCTTGCGCGTACAAAATAAGAAACCCATCGGATTTCGCATGCAGATCGACGATCGTTTATTATTTTTCAATTGATAGGTGGCAGAGGAACAGACGGATCACCTGATAAGCCTGACCTGAAAGCGATAGCATGATAATTGAGCAACTTGAAAAGATATAAGCGGTTAAATTTTTGGAGGCAATTAGTATGGTCCGAGGATAATGGCAGTGCCTTAAATTAACTATCATACACGTCTGACATTTACCTACTGATAAAAGTTATGGGTCTCACTAAGAATAAGTAATGAACAGTTCTACAGACCTAGAATAAGACTATTTAGTCTAATAATCATGTCTGTGTTTATCAATGAAAATGTGATAAGAGTATGTTGTATCACAATAATCCACATAGATACGAATATATGTGAAATTGTAGGTAGGAACGTAGTGTAATTATGAATAATATTGGTATTACACGTATGAAATACCTAGATCGCGTTTTTTTAACAAGACGCACTTTACTCTCTGTCTCATAATTTTGTAGATAAATACCGTACCTTTTTTAAAAAGAGAACCCCAAAAGCATGTTACGATCGATTGGGGCGTCCCGCGAATCCATCCACCCCACTCCCGCGCAGTTTGAATATCAATGTTTGGGGTGCGAGCGACCCTGTCCGAAAGTTTGGTGCCTCTACACGCTCAGCGCGAACGCAGGCGAACAACTATAAACGCGATGACTAGCACTCGGGGCGCGCGTGACGAAAAGGGATAGAAGATGCCGTACATCAAGAGGTGCTGACTGTGTAAAGACACGATAATAACGCGCGATGGGTGCATTACCGTAACGGGGTACACCCATCATAATTATTATATCTAGTTCACGTATGATTGATTACAGAATGTGAAAAAAGTTTGCGGTAGAAACGGTTATTTCTACTTATTTTTGGAAGTTCTGAAATCGTGCAGGTGTTGATATACATATTTACTTAATAAAATTCATTCGATGATTGCATTTAAGAAACCCGGTGATATCTCTATACTTCACCATACCTCGTCACCACTTCCAATTTATTTTACCTTAATGTAAAATATGTATTTATTTTCTCTTAAAAACAAAGGTCTTTTTTGTACACATGAATTCAATTTACTAAGTATTCGTTTTCCGACTTTCTTACCGAAATATCATTAAGAAATAAATATCTTGCAAATGACACTTTTATTTTTGAGAGTTGTACCGCTTACCGTCCGTCATCCGTTTGCTCGTCTGCTCCATTCCTATCCCATGAAAAACATGCTTTTTCTGCTACGAATGCGTGATGATAACTATGGCCGGTTTAATGTTACGTATGAAAATAATGTAGTGTTCTAGTCTCGTAGCAGATCTGCTACATCGTAGCAAGCATTACAGAACTCTACTAAGGTCTGCTTGCACCTGATGTTGAAGATTATATGTATAAAGCGTCACGAAAGTATTGCAAAAGGATTTCTGGGAAACTAACGGAGTTCCTGTGTCTTATAAGCAATGGGGCTACCATGCTCTATGACGGAAGCGCCAATGCAATTAATTTCATGGCTTTCTTGGTACATTCTATTTTATTATTTCCGTTATAGTTATTCCCATAGTACCTAATGTACAACCTGGTGTTGAGCACTTACCCGTTGTTGTATTACTTAATTCCCGTTGTAATATAAAAAATATCTTAAAATGCTTAAAAGAGAAAACTCTTCGATCATATCAACCCTACCTAATCGTATTAAAAAAGAAGTCAGCTATGAAGGCTCCAATCGCAAAAAAGCGAGGAAACCAATTTACTTACTATGGATTAGGGTCGAAATTAAAATACTAGATTTTGTTTTCGACCTTGACGGCATATTCTAAATTCAAAATACCTATAAGCTGTAAAGTAGATCTGTAAAACTACTAATGACAGCGTTTTTCGGATCACTTTTTTAAAGGCTTTAAGTATGGTATTGACTTCTGAGAGATTATAAAAAGAAAACTGGATAAAAGGTCTACATAAATTCTTTATTTTTGGTTTGTCAATGAAAATGCAACGAAAGCGACATCTACCGTCAATGTAAAGTACTGTGAGGAACTCTACATCCCTCTAGATTTAATTTACATCGTACGTGTAGCGTGAGCATTGCGGTAAAGTTTGTGCCAGTTCCCGCTAGATAGCTCTCAGACGATTTTATAGTTCTTCGTATTAACACCAGAGGGCGTTTTTAAGTATATAGGGCAAGTTGGACCGCGCCACGATGGGCTTGAAAGGAAGCCCGGGAAAATAATAAAACCAGCACACAATGAATGACCTTTGACAATACATATTTTGTATTTTTGTCTAGCAAAGTTACCAACCCATAGGTATTTATTTTATGGGTAGGTTTGACTGTTGTCCGCACATCTATAAGCGCCCACTGTGCGCAGTTGACCCTTAGTTCTAATGGAATAGGAATCAAATTCAGTGCTTGGCTGCTAATGGGTACTAATATAATATGGGTACTAATATAGCTACCTAGTTCTTTAGATTTTCGCGTTCTGTTATTTATAACTGTTCTATGGTTTATAAGAACGGAATATATTATTTTACTTCGTTACAGCAGGCCGCCGCCGTGGGACTCTCAAGCGGACTCTTATTAGTGCCCTTGTTGTAAATGTAAGTGATTACTTAATAGGTAAGATTATAAATATGACGTCACTGTCTGTGTCACACAAACGTGTTTAGATCTAGCCATACATTCAGATGCATTAGCCCGAATCCGCACACTCGTGCGTGGGCATAAATGTAACGGTGGCTGATTCAGATAAATTCCTAATATAGTGGTGGTGTCACTTTAATACTTGGTTCAATGGTTCACTCACTTGGCTAGAAAGGCAGGTCCTCGTCATCACAATGACGATAGCCTTATGCAATGTTAAGAGTCAGACGTTTAAATTATCCATAATATGAGAGTTATTGTATAGCAGAAATTAATTGTGATGAATTTTAGACGTTCAATTCAAACAACGTTCAACGTTCAAAAAAATCAACATGACTTTCGTCTTGTCCATGTTCATTTTAAGACCCACTTGTTGAGAGACTACTAAGGTCGTTGAGCATTCTGCTTAGGTCTTCCATGGTCTCAGCCATGACTACGATTTCATCGGCAAATCGAAGGTGCGTCATGTACTCGCCATTTATATTGATGCCAAGTCCATCTCATTCCAGAAAAACGTCCTCCAACAAAGTTGTGAACAGTTTCGGCGATATGACGTCACCCTGTCTCACACCTCGCTGGAGTGGTTATAGGCTTAGACTTCTGGTCCTGAAGATGGACTAAGATGGAGGCGTCCCTTGGATGCGGGTGGCACAGGACCGATCTGTGTGGAGAACTTTGGGGGAGGCCTATGTCCAGCAGTGGACGTCTATTGGCTGAAATGATGATGATGATGATGAATGGATAAATCTCTTTGAACTCGAACATAGGCTCTAATACCTGTATGTACGTATTATACACGTATTATGTATACATACACATTATGTAAGTATGTGAAGCACAATGCCCATTTTAGGAAGCGGTTGACCCAAAAGTTGCACTAAAAGCGAGGCACTTGATCTATCTAAACCTTTTTTAATTGAGTAGATATTCCACATGCCAGTCAGTGACTGCTAATACCAAAAATAGAATCAGTAAGTGTTATAAATAAATATAATGTTGACGGCGCGCAGTCCAGCGCAGTCGGCAAGAAAATGCGCCTTTTAAAAAACGGCAGGAAGAAGATAGAATAAGGAAGTAATAGTTAAGAATTAGTTGGGTAATTTTCCATATCAAAAGCCTAATCAAAGACATGAAAACTGAAATATATGACTTACAAACAAATAGGTAGTAATTTTCCTTTAGATCACACATCTCTCTGGTTATTTGGCAAATAATTCTTTAGAATACTAAAACATTACGGAATCATTGAATACAACGATACCGTAATGTTTACGAGTGGAATTTCGAAACAGCTTGGCACCTACTAAATTACACATGCATGCTAATTTACTATAGTTAATAACTACACACTACGATGTGTCATGCGCCACTGCAGTTATTGCAGCCACACGTAGGTAATAGGTTGCCAAACTATGATCTCAAGCCGCGAATCAAACCTTCGATACAATATACTTACCTAACAACTAATAAACAATAGATATATAGGTGGCCCGGCCTCACTTCGCTTCGGACATTGGTTTCAAACTGAATAAATATATGGGCACCCATTACATCGCACAAGTGGTTCGTCTTTGCGGTTTGTTAAAAGTTACCTGTTTATAAATAGTATAAACAAATAAGTACCTATAAGGTACTTTAAAGCTAGGACTAGGTATATTAAATAAATTCCTGCACCTATATTCGACTACGGCGCCCGATCTTAACGATCAGCCACATACTCATGGTTATATTATAGTGCATAAGTGTCTACGCGAATACAGGTGCACTCTCTATTCCCTGATCCTCTTTATTAATGACTAGATATAACTAACATGTTAACAATTATTATGGCTATGACTATGCACATACAAATACTGCCTAGCGTCACAACTAGCGCGTAGATTAACGAACTCTTTGATATCAATGTCAACTAGAGCCGGCGCAGAAGGTCAATTAAATTTTTGCTAAAATCAAACCACAGAATAGTATTTGTGTTTCTGCTTTATCCAAAACAGATTCTGAACGCTCAAAATAACTTGGCAAAAATAAATATTCACAGTGATTACCTTCATTAGCATTTTGAAGCTTTGACCGGACACATTTATAGCTCTCAATATCAGCGATGGATTTAAAAACACTAATATATTGTACAGATGATTGCGCATTTTAGCGCAAAGGTCGTAGGTATTTTTCGGTCACCCACCCTGAACCAACATTCGGGCACATTCGGGCAATGAAGACTGGTTTTTCAGTGACTCGATCTAATGTGTAAGTAAGATATTATTCTATACTCTGTAACACAAGGTCTGTATATCTGTAACACAAGTTCTACGGATATCAGCTCAGCAGCTAATATCTAGTACGGAATCTGATGTATGTATGAGATGTTGTATGAATTCGTATTCTTTACTAGGTACCTATTATAAAGATTATAAAGATATTACTTGTATAGACAACCACAAGACTTAAATATTGTATCCCGAAAAATCAAAACACATAAGTGTGCGATATATATTCGACACTCTATTGGCAAAGATTGGAACTAATAGTAAAACAAAGTCCCGAAACGAACCACGAGGTTAGGTTAGGAAAGTGACCAGCTAAAAAATCTTGAAATTCCTGCCCGAGTTGCCCCCTAAGCCCAAAACATCATAAAACTATATTTTCAACATATAAAACCACAGATACCTATGTAAATCGATTGAATATCGGAACCAGTCGTAGAACAAAAATCATTGCAAACAAGATGAGATTGCAAGCCAACAAAAATAGAAATAGTTTATCCAGAATTAGACTGGTCAACGCACGCTCTTAGCGTTCCGTTCCAGAAATGGGAGAACGGATTGTTTCAATTAGGGAGCAGTTTTAGAGGGGAAGCCAATATTATTCCCGTTCATATTCTACTGGCCCCTCACTTCATTTCATTGCATAGCTTAGACCAGTGCCAATAGATGGCGCTAGGAGTCGATTGCATCGCGGAAAGTGTTTCGTGTTTTCGGTGTGAAAACATTTCCCCTTGATCTTATCGTGTGATTCCGGGTTGCATCCAAAGCTGTTGCTTTTGGAGCCCAGATTACATTAACTATGATTCAGGATTTAAGGAGTCTGGTAATAAAGTACCATGAAGCGGCTGCTGTCTAACCTTGCTGCCTTACTCGCAGTAATAACGTTTTCCACCCGTTTCAACACTTTTAACAATAAGTACGTTGTCCGATTTCAATGATCAGACACGTACGCAGGACCAGCCTATTTAAAGAGTGTGCAAAAAGTGCGAATGCACTCTTTATCCCTTAACCTCTTATTCCTACCCCATCCGGTCGTGTCTGTCACCCTGGTGCTTCGACAGTCATGACCGGAGAGAGACCGTAAAAGCGCAGAACTAATGTACTTTCTATGACACAGGGGTACAATATCTCCAACTTTAAATTTCTTAGCCAAAAACTTAGGTCGAACAATTTTAGTTTGACCCTGACCTCAAGCGCAGACTTTAAAATGCGAGCCACCTAGCCAGCCATTGCTTCTGATTTAAAATCATAAATATTGTCTGATGATGTAATATAGGTAGGTAATAATAACCCTTGATAGGGACAATTAATATGAGAGTCGAGAGGAAAAATATACCTACATATTATGTAGTAGGTACATTTATGTGGCTGACGAGCAGACCGCATCTACTTAGGTTAAATAAGTAGTTCAAATACTTTTGCACTCTAAATTAAAAGTGCCACTTACACTTAGCCGATTTTGCTTTTTCCTAGAAAAAGCCAGCATAAGTTGGCAACTATTTCCAGTGACTGAAATGATTTACTAATAAATAATTTCTTGCTTCGCATGGCAAATTAACTTTAGTAAGTAGCAATATCAAACCATCTGGTTCAGATTATTTTGATATGAGTCAGCGATTACACAACATGTGACCCTGAACTAGGTAGTCACCTGAAGGTCGTTCCGTGTTTATGCGTCGTCATATGCGCTGATGTTCAGGTAAACACTTTGTAACCCAGCTCATAAAAGATCATAACGTAAATTACACATCCTAACTACAATGGCACCTGATAGCACCTATGTTTTTTACCACACCTTTACGATCGCAAACTTACTGTCCAGCCGGTTTGTTGATAGTGAAATCCTAATATGTCTTAGAAACAAAAGGTTGTATGTACAGTTGGGTACGGCGTTAGAATTAGACTTAATGCGACCGGAGCAAAACTTGGTTTCCAAAGCTTGTGTATGACATCATCCAGTGTTACGCTGGGCGCGACGCGCCGGCGAGGCCGCGAGATGCGGGGCACTAACCAAGCCGCAGTCAGTTTTGTGCCGGCACTCCACCTGAACATACGTGGATTTGAATTTAACAGTGAAATAAGGCAAAAATCATGGCCAACGTCATGGGTAAGTAACTAGTAATAATATTTATGCCTCCTCCTTTTGAATTAGAAAAAGTTCGACGTGGTACTCAGTCCAATCAAATGTCAAATGCAGCAGGTTTAAAGCAGGCCTCAAATAAATCTGGAAAAGATTTAAGTAGGTATTTACTTATAAGTAGGTAGGTAGGTTACTTGTAAGAGCATCATGGTTTGCACTTGTAATTAGGTAATCAAATAAGAGTTGCTTTTATTTCAAAAACGTTTGATTGAACGTGTCAAATACCAGAAGAGCCGGCGAGCCACCAAACAACCGGCGTTCTAACTGGCGCGAGGCCAAAACGCGGGTGTGGTGGGTGCCGCAGTTTTCTTTTGATTTCAATCAATACGTCTGTTTTCTTATTTATTACAGCAACTTTCTTAAATAACACGCTAACTGTAGGTAATCGTAGAGGTTTTGACACGAATACATAAATAATTATGATCTTTACTTTTTAAAGATAAGTCATACCAATTAGTCAAGATTTATTTACGCTCATGACAATGTTGTCTTTAATAAAATAAACATGACATCATTCTTAGGTCCGTAGTGGTCCGTAGTTCTCATAGTTTCAAGGGCACCATGCATTATGTAGGTAGTGCCATCATGTAATACTTATAACTACTGTGATTGTGTGCGATCGCAATACTTCGTTCCCGCGAGTCCTCATTCCGTGTATCGCATGCTGCATAGATCGACGATTACGTCACTGCACAATCTTGAGATTGGCTTTAATTGGGCAAGTGATGACACACTCAGGGCACGGGTGGTATCAGCATGACCCGGGATTGTTTTCTCAATAACTACATTACCATTAAATAAATGAATAATTAATGAATTCACACAACACCTCATATATTGACCTGACTCTGTAGCACTTCTGCTACAGAGATCAGACAACAGAGAAATTACCAATATAAAACTTAAATATGTACATAACACCCAGATACTGTACAAACACATGTGTTCACCACACAAATGTTTGTCCATTGAGAGGTATGTGGCAGGGTCACCACCAAATGCGCCATTTGGTTATTAAGTATAGATTAGGTATTTATCTCGCTGTTTGTTTTTTTTTTGACAAAATGCAGATACGCAGCTCTCTTCTTAGTTAGATACAGGTGTATCATCGTTATCACAGTGTGTGTAGTAGGTATACTTGTTTTGTCATCTAGGGAAAATATTTAACGACCTACACTACATTTTTCTTAGCGTACCTATAAACAAGATGTTTGTTTATTGATTTTAGATTCAAAATAGGTACGAGCTAACTGTGTTTGGTCTTCTAGATTCACTGTTGTTGAAAAGTTACGGGTTTTTACAAGAAGCCACTTACATCAACTATCAAATTTATGTTTCCTTACTGCAACTTTGACACTACTGCCAAAATCACCTTGGTTAGTTGCCCTGATCCAATGACAGTATCATGGAGTAATGTTAATCCTTTAGGACAATTATTGATCCTACTTAGCCAGCAAAGGTCACTTCGATGATTAGCTCCGATGACATCACCGGAGCGACCTAGGCGAGCGAGTTACAGCTACATTAAACGAGGCAATGGCCATTGATCGATCTTCGTCTTCGGCCCCAACAATAAACACATTAATAAACGGCGATGGAAGGGGCACAGCGATAACAGTACGGGAGCTAGATTTGGTGTGGTACCCAGTAGCTCGCATACCAACGCACCAGCCTATATTTAGCCTTGCTGTTGAGAGACCTGCCTCGAATGGAAAGCGAACATGTATACTTACTTACTATAGGAACTAAGGAAAGGCGACTCGACTTGAACGCCTACGGAATAATAATCCACTGCAGACCACGCATAAAACCAATCTACATTCAAATCACCACTCAGACATGTTTGTAAAAACTAGTTATTCGATAGATCATCAGATATAGGAAAAATGCGACATTTGCTGACCTTAGGTTTCAAGATATTAATAACAAATAACATAAAAATAATGGCAGACTCAGGGAATATACTTAGCTACCTAAGCTATACAAATTACTACTTGCAATAAAACTTCTTATTTAGCTGAGATCTTATTCTGGCATGGTGTTTGACAATTTTGATTTACTTATTTATACCCATCGTGAGTAAGAGATTAGCCAATTGAAGTCGACATTGTCAGAATTTAACTGCTCAATTTAGAATCACGAGACGAGATTTGACAATAAATCATTTGAGGAGAGGCCAAAGATCTTCAAAGTTAAAAACGAATTTGCTAGCACAGACGTAAAGAATAAATCTTTCCTTACAGATGTGCAGACTGAAGACAACCTGCAGTACCACTTTTATCCGGTTTCATCCGGATCGGTACAGTTCAAGGTCCGGGCTCAGAATGATGCCCATTTGGCTCTCACTATGGGCCCCCAAGAATCGAACCCCATGTACGAGGTACGTAATCCTAAAGTCCTTTTTGTATAAGATTATTTAGCTCCAAATAAGTATTTTTCTATTTTATTCAATACTACGAGTATTCACTTCAGACCAAATTTAAATATCAATAAGGTTTTCGCAAGAATGATTCGACTGTGTTAATATTGTTGGTTATTAAGAACTACATTATCTTAATCGACATTATCATCTTAAACTAAAGAAACGAATCAAAGGTAGCCAGAAAGGACATTATGCTACATACGAATATATCGCATTTGTTGACCTTTCAATTGAGCTCGAGCAGTACATGCTCAATTTCCTGCACAGATATTATAATACTAAGAGAAGTCCTGTATCGTGGGCACCCGGTATTATTAAAAATCCCGGTATTATTATCCATAAAGGTATAACTAATAACTGCTTCAATAAATTCCAGGTCTTCATTGGAGGCTGGGGCAACACCAAAAGCGTGATCAGGAGGAACCAAACTAAGCCCGACATGGTTGAGGTGGATACTCCTCAAATCCTGAACGGGGGAGAGTTCCGCGGCTTCTGGGTCCGCTGGGACGGCGGCGTGGTGTCCGCGGGCCGGGAGGGAGAGGTCATCCCCTTCATGTCCTGGACCGACCCTGAGCCCTTCCCTGTGGCTTTCGTCGGCGTCGCAACCGGATGGGGCGCCTCGGGAACGTGGAAGATCGAAGGTATGGAATCAATTTTAATGCCCTAACGATTTCCTGCCATAATGTAGGTAATTTCAAAGTCGTGCTTTTAAAATTAATGTGGTAAATAACTTTTTCCTTATCCTACTTTAACGAGTCCTACTTAAACGTCAAATTTTAAAATTAATTATCTATGTACTCTTCTAATAACATTAATCTGAGGCAAATTATGCTTGCGTTTACTTTCATGCTGTGCAAGTAAACAATTCAACAAAATGTACCCAACTACGGATCAAAATGATTTCTATGTTACCGGTGCAGATGGAGCTGAGTTCGATACTCCGGACAAGTTAGAGTATAAGTTCGGCCCGGCTGCAGCGGGAAGCCTGGAATTTGAGTATCGCGGCCCTCACAATGCCCATATTTGTCTCACCGGTGGGCCCGTCGAAGTCGACCCAATGTACGAAATCATACTCGGCGGTTGGGAGAACACCCAATCGGTCATTAGATACTGCAGACAGAAACCAGACAAGGTATCGTAAATGTCGTGCGTGCTCGCTGTTTGTGAAAATTCAAAATTTCGAAGGTGTAAAATTATGAAAACTTCGTAGGTAACGCAACCGACGCCGGGAATTATGCACCCCAACGAGTTTAGGAAATTTTTGATCGAGTGGAGATGCGGCAGAGTGATCGTGCGCAACGGCAGCTCCGGGGCCGTGCTCATGGAGTGGCAGGACCCGTCGCCGTTCCCCGTGACCCACTTCGCGGTGCGCACGGGCTACGGCGCGCGCGGCCACTGGCGCATCTCGCACTTCGGCGCCGGCGCATGCCCAGCCCAGCCCCGTTGAGTGCCAAATCAAAATTATTGTGCGGATTGAAAATGCTTTGTGTGTCAATTGCTTGCTGTGTTTGATCCACATTCTTCAAACCAGTCTTCACTGAAATACTAAAACTAATCGTATGTAATACTAAAACCAAATAATAATACGGTATCTCGTAAAAACGCGTGTCTGATTGCAAGAACTGGACAACACAATGGATGGTCAAAACACTTGGTGAATAACGTTTTTGCGGTACGTTGGGTACATTTTGCATTAATGACATCATATTTTTACTCATCTACATTCTTCATGGATATTATATTTCCTCATAAGTAATTATGCTAAAATCCAACCATCCAAAAAGTATACCTACTTATTACTACATAGTAAGTAGGTATGACCGCTTTTACCTGTTATTGCATCAATTCCATTTTTATATTATCTTCGTTTTACCTACTAAGTAAACTTATTTAACTTTTATCTGGTGATATTTATTTAATTTGAACGCTTTTTACTGTTTTTTTACAAATTTCAAAATAAATCAAATAAAATAAACTCGAATCTAACTACGCACGGATAAGGCGCAGGCCATATTCATGTGCTTACTAGCTGTTACCCGCGACTTCGTCCGCGTGGAATAGTAACTATTCACATAGGCTGAATACTTTTAGTAGGTATGCGGTGATTTCATACTAGGAGACATCGAGTCTCCTAGTATGAATGACCGCATACCAAACGAACGATAGACTCAGAACATAACTAGACATATCTACCTACTAATACCTCAAAAAAATTATAAGCATGATTCAGTGGGAGTAGTAAAATTAGAAATGGCTACTTACTTAGAAATGTTTATAAGTACTTACTTACCTACCTTCCTAGATACGCACGATGTATGCGACATATGCCTACATAAACTGTTTACTTAGTAAATACCTACCTAAGTTACCTACTTACGTACCTTAATAAGTACACAGTTTTTATCTTTTTTTAATATCAATGGTAAATTTCTTTTCTAGCACGATTTTCCTTCAAAAAACATTATTAGTTTCTTCATTAAACTAACCTATTTATTGTAATTGCACCTATTTTGCTACACGTTACTTATATTTTATTTTTCACAGAATTATTCGTTTATGTCTATCGACATCTATTTGTTTTAAAGCAAACATCTATAAATCATCATCGCATCTGCATCAAGAATTCCACCTGACCTTAAGGTCAATCTTTTGATTTAATCTAAGCATTTGACAGTATTCGTATTATTCCAGTGCCCCCATCGGCCCCAGCCGCGGCTCCTCTGTTTGCTAACCCGCCCGGGTACCCCGGCGCGGGCGCCCCGGGCGGCCCAGGACAGTGGGTGGACGTGAGCGGCGGGCAGATCCCCCCCGGCGCTGTGGTCGGCGGCCAGGACTGCTCCGGGGAGCCACTGTACGTGGCACGGGCGCGGCATGAGGGGGCCCTCATCCCTGGCAAACTGGTCCAGTCGCACGGCTGCGCGTACGTGCCATTGGGGCGGGCGGAGCACGGCAAGCCTGAATACCAGGTTCGTTGACATTTGGTACACGCATCGACGTAGGGTGGATGTGTATAAGGCGGCCTAAACTTTACATAGATGGCGCTTAGCGTCGATTACAGCTAATTATGCTGCAATGTGTTTTATTCTACTGCCCTCGACAGAATCTGAGTATACGGAGCATCTTCTTCGGAATTTCACATGCATTGACTGGCCGGTTGGCGCAATGGTAGTGACCCTGCCTCATACGCCAAAGGTCGTGGGTTCGATCCCCACCCTGGACAAACATTCGTGTGATGAACACTTGTGTTTGTTCAGTGTCTGGGTGTTATATATGTATTTAAGTATTATATTTGGGATCCTCTGTTGTCTGATATCTGTAACACAAGTGCATAAGCTACTTAGTACGGAGTCAGGTCAATGTATGAGATGTTGTGTGAATTTATTATTTATTTATTGCATAGGCGACTTCACAGTTTTCCTTTGATTCACAATACTCCTTCTTCTTGCTATCTTGAAGGTTGGTTGCCAGTTTCTAGAACTTCACTCCATCTTTCTTTCTCGAGATTCAAGAGTTGTTCCACGCTGGTGATTTCGGTCCACTCCCGTATATTTGTAACCAATATACTTATCATACGTAAAATAATTTCAGGTGCTCGTCGGCGGTCCCAACAACTGGGTGCCAACCAGCGGAGCAAACATCCCCCCCGGTGCCTTCCCCGGCGGAGAGTCGGAGGACAACGAGACCCTGTTCGTGGGCCGCGTGAGCCACGAGGGCAGCCTCACCACCGGCAAGGTCCAGCAGTCCCACGGCGTCTGCTACATCTCATTCGCCGGCCAGGAGCTCGGCTTCCCCGACTACGAAGTACTCGTGTCTTAAGTCTGCAGCTAGAGACGTCTTTGATAAGATATCTGTCCAATAACATTCAATCCAATTACCAAGTTACCCACTGAAAGACAATTTGTCAGTCTGAATATCAGGGGGCACTGAGTGCCCCCGCCAAGTCAAACAAAAAAGCGGTACGGCCTACCATGACAATTTGTGGTTTGCGCCCTAAATCTAGTCCAAAAATAAGAACCACTTTCAAGAATCAAGAGGTCCCGTATCTTTTATCCTGCGGCACCTGACCACAGAACATAACTGCTCCAACCGATGATAATGAAAGACGTCTCAGTACAAAGAAAAGGAAATAATCTCACGTCCAAAAAGCAGCTGAAGTAGATCTGCCTTGACTGTGTCTATTTGCAAAGTGCCTGTCAAACAAGAATATAATCACGCTGTGCTTATTTGCATAATAATAATTAGGTGCACAGCAAAGAAATATGTTTTTAAGTTTAATATAATAGCATTTACATGTTATTTTAATATTATTAAATTATTTTATTAAGAACGTCTTGTTTTATTTAACTACCTGGGTATAGTCAGCCACACATCAGGTTACCACAACCTGTCTTTCCTCACTTAATATTCAACCTAATGTTCATGACTCTTAAGATGAGAGTCGATTGAAGAAATTGACAGTTTTGTTTATTTTGATGTGTGGCTGTACGGTACAGTCGATTCCAATTAAAGAAGTCCTTTTTTGAAAGAATGTCAATATTTCAGTACTAAGGAAGTACCCTTAGACATCGATATTCAGCGGCATTGATTCTCGATTTGTAACCAATTTTAATCGAATTAACTATGCACAACAATTAAGGTTTTTTTTATATGCTGATTTGTTCACGACACATTAATTTGCCAATTCAGGTAGTTTTGATAAGTAATATTTGGCAGTACAAACAAACAAAAACAACACTTAACAACAAACAATAAACATACTAAAAAAACGCTTACGTCTTATTGTAGTCGTAGGGTTTTCAGCACTCGCCTCGTACTGATGAATGAAGTGACAAACAAAATGGCAGATCTATGATGATTGATCACGACATTTTTAAATCGACAAACATAGAATTTTATATCTCTGGAACATGCTAAATACTTGAGTCACGTCACTATGTTTAAATGTAAAAAAAAACCATAGTACACCTGCGTCTGTCTTTAGGAGTTTCCTTATACAGGGTGTATCTGTAATCATTTACATCCCTTTAACCACGTGTCACCACTTATCCCTTGAAAAA
Source organism: Cnaphalocrocis medinalis (assembly GCA_014851415.1). Taxonomy (NCBI): domain Eukaryota; kingdom Metazoa; phylum Arthropoda; class Insecta; order Lepidoptera; family Crambidae; genus Cnaphalocrocis; species Cnaphalocrocis medinalis. The sequence continues at coordinate 13,939,445 of CM026275.1, read as the reverse complement.
ATTCTGAACAACATTTGCTTAACAACTTTTCGAAATTCATCCAAAATTTTCTCGAGTCCCCATACAAAATGACCAAGTCACGTGACCGACTTTGTATGGAAAGACTTAGAGAAGACAGCCACTGGAGATGCCCTAACGTCCGCGCTTCTAACAATTTTTTTCACCATTTTTTGCGGGGGACGAGGTAAACACGTACAGCACACCACCAAAAATTTTAATACTCAACAGTCACAAATTTTGCTGTCACGATAAACGCACACTACAGAAAAATTTAACACATCAAAAAATACACGCTCACAAATAAAGATTTCACGTAACTATGCAGCATACATACGAAAAAGACAGTGATGGGACACAAAGAATGAGTCAAATCAGTTTGGTGAATGAACTTATATATAAAATTGTAAGTGTAAAATTCTGCACATTGAAGATAAATAAGTATTTATTTAGTCAGTTTGTAAATAAAACCGGCCAAGAGCGTGTCGGACACGCACATGAAAGTGTTCCGTATCCAAAAGATGGGCCTTAAACCTTATTTTCATAGTTAAGTTGGGTAGTTATTTCCATACATTACCATTTAGTTAGGGCAACTGCACGTCATAAGTTGGTCAAGTTGTATTAAAAATACTATGTATGATACAGAGTCCGCTAAAGTTTTTGTTAAAAGTACCTACAGTCAGCCACACATCAGGTTACCACAATCTGTCAAATTTCCTCAACTGATATTCAACTTAATGTGTATGACAGTATTTACTGTGATGTGTGGCTGTACGTAGGTACTTACTTGGAGGTATAGAGCATATTTTTTTCAGAATTATTTTAATAGTATTTCAAAAGTTGGGGGGGGGGGGGGGAGAGGAAGCTATAATTTTAACTTTGTATTAATATATCTCGAAACTGGGGGGTTTGATCCACATTATGTCAAGGCAATTTTTGTTGTATTTAAAGATACCTTTTTAACGATACCGACCAGACGATGGGGTAAGTCGAATTTATTTTTCGAATTAACTTTTCGCTGTATGGAAAGGGGGGTAATTATTTTTCAATAATGTTAAAAACCAATTTTTGGATTATCAGTATACATCTCTTTACCAATTTTCAGTGGCAATCGGTGCAGAAACGGCGGAGAACGAACCAGGACAGACAGACAGACAGACGGACAGACATGACGAGTAGACTACGGAACCCTAAAAAATGGTGAAGTTGTGCAATACATACTAAAACGTAAAAAATTACAAATGTGCGCTAGTTTGGGGTTAAACATTTGGACAAACAAAGGGAGAGTAAATGAAACAATATATTTTTAATTAGAATGATTTATTGAAATATTACAAAAAATCCTTATTACGCATTTATATTGATTTTCAAATGAATAAGTTTATTGTACACGTGTCGAATATATTTCTGGGGGTCTAATTTTTTTGAAATATTGGATAAACGAACATTCGTATACTTTTCTATATTAAAATTAGCGAGCTCCAATTATGGTTTACTATCTACTCCGTTATCATGCATGATACTCCCGGACCACATATTTTATTCCTTTTACCTCGAAATATTTTATAGCCACCAATTCTTTTTATTTTTAGAACAAATTCCAACATCGTATGACCAGAAGAAAGGACAGTAATTTCTCTAATTCACTTTACAATGTTTTAATATTATAATATACGTCTATACTATTTTATTCAAAATATAATATAATGAAAAGAACGGATTTTGAAACTAACTGCAGTGAGTGAATGATTCATTCAAATGTCGAGTTGATTTTAATTGGTCCCATCACTAGGACCGATACCACGATATCATTATTAAATTTTTCTGTCGTTTACGTATCGTAACGGTTTTTTATTAAAATAGATTTTCTAGTTTAATACACATTTAATAATTAATAAAAGTCATTACTTATGATAGGAAACGCGATCTTGTTGCGAATTTTAGCTGTCAGATCGCCTTTTACATGAAAATACTGCACAATTCACCATTTTTAAGAGAAACGTCACGCGACACGGAGCGATGCAAAATGGCGATGTAGCGACATCCAAGTAGTTTTGTATAACTTAGTTGACCAGTTCCGAATAGTTGACCAATGTACTTTGCCGGAGGGGAAACGCCCGGTATGGCATCTCCAGTGGCTATATACTCAAAGATGGAAAGATGAAAATTTTTTATGCGAATTTTCAAAAGTCATAGAACAAAATTTGTTCAGTGTGGTTGGTAGAACACGAGGTTATAGGGATGTTAATATTCACAGATACACCCTGTATTAAATAAAATAAGTCGATGTTAATGAGAATCGATAAAAAGATTCACATGTTTAACTACGTCACTACAATTGTCATTGTAAAGCTCCGTCCGTCAGTATGACATCTGTCAAAATAACCTAAAGTTTAACCATACAACTGGTACACTATAAACACAGCGATTTTCATAAATGTTTAATTAATTATAGCAATAATTCAGTGCCCTAATATTGATCTAATAATATTCTTCAAAATAAATTACCATGGGGGACATAATTGGTAAGACTTCGCAAGATATTGTTACTTTTATGTTTACATTAATGTAATGCAATAAATTTATTAATAAACTTACTTCAATTTAATAATAATAACGTATTTTTAGTATGTACCTATTTAAAAGCTAAAGTATTATTGAAGCGGTACGGTTTATTGTATTGTTTAAAGATTAACAAGTTTAGTTCCTGTTGCACAATATTGACAAGTATGACTCATATATATTTTTTATTTATTTTAAGAATTCACAACATCTCCAAACCACAGTAATATCTTCTATAAGTTAACCTCTAGTGGTATAATATTTGAAGTCAAGGGTGCCTTAAATGCTGCTGTAGGTTTAGCAAGAAGTCCTGGATCATATTGTGATGTGTGGGTATGTATATAGTACTTAGTTTTTTTTATTTTCGTGTTGCATTATATCCTACTAATATTATAAAGGCGAAAGTTTGTAAGGATGTATGGATGTTTGTTACTCTTTCACGTAAAAACTACTGAATGGATTTGAATGAAACTTTACCACAATATATCAGAATAAAACATAGGCTACAATTTATAAAAATATATTGTGTGGATTGTCCAAAATATGACGGTAAGTGTCAATGATTAACTCCACGCGTACGAAGTCGCGGGCGGCCGCTAGTTAACTATAATTAAGTGAAACGGAAATTTAGGTGACTTTTTTCCCCGTTAATTTCATATTTAATCAATTATATTTGTCTATAACATCCTACCATACAAAAAACATAGTTTTTATGTATAGTTTTCATGCATAGTTTTTTCATATAGAAAATCACGAGAATTGGGTGCTCGACTTGTGATATCATTATTGCCAATATGAATATTCATGATTGGAGATCACTAATTCAATTTTCATTAATAATTTCCAGGTTCTAATTGGAATGAATAATCAAATATGTATAAAAAAGGAGCAAGGTGGAGGAAAAATCTGCAGGACTCAAAGTGCAATAATACCAACTGCATATAAACGCTATTGGCTCTCCTGGAGGAATGGGTGCATACAGCTTGGCCAAGGATCTGAGCGGAATCCACTCATTTCCTATCCAAATGACATTCTTTTAAGTTATATAACATTTTCAGCAAGTGGGCTAACCTTTCAGAGGGCGAATCTTGTTCATTGGCGAGTTGAGTGTGAGTAATCTTCCTTTCAAATAATTATGTATTAACCAGGCATGACTACTTACTACCCATGCGGATTAATTGCAGTATAGACTTGGTAAATAAACTTTAACATTTAATTATTATTTTTATTTCAGTACCACCTATCTTGGAAAAGCCAAAAATAAAGTCAGTTACGGGTGGAGAACTACAGTGGCTCCATGTTGATAATCAGCTCCCTGATGGCGCTCTCATCGGGGGATTTGAGAATGAAACCCTGTACATAATCAGAGCCCCCCACCAAGGCTCCCTAACTCCGGGCAAGTTTGTGCCTTCCCAGGGTACTGCCTACATCTCGTGGGGTGGCAATGAACATGAAAAAGAAAATTTTGATGTAAGTAATGTCTTAATTTCATCCTGATTTATCTTTAGTTTGAACTAATATATTTTGAATTATTACAAAGTATCAGATGCAGTACTAAGTAGCTAAAGCACGTCTTGTGTTATGGATATCAGGCAACAGAGGAATTACAAATCTCTCATCTAAGCATGTAATTCTCAGTTGCCTCCTGTCGCTTCGGAGCCCGGGTTATGCTTTAACCATGATTGGGACCATTCAAGTATTACGTAAGCATCGATGGGGGGGGGGGGGGGGGGGTCTGGGCACTGCTTACTTTTGATAAATTCATGAAGGAAAAGTATATTTTTTCGACCATTTTTGCTGACAAGGGGGGGGAGGGGGGTTAAATTTCCCAAAAAATCTGCTTACGTAATACTTGAATGGTCCCATTCACAATTTGGGGAGTCTGGCAAGTAAAAAGAAGCGACTGCTGTTTGACCTTCGCAACCTTATCACGGGAACCAGACCAACTGAATCAAGATTACATGTTTCAGAAACTATCTGAAATGTGCAGGTTTCGTCTCGAATTCTCGATGTATTTCCACACCGCCAGGCTCGGCCTCAATATTAGAAATATGCACATAGATTTGAAAAATCCTATTTAGGTGGTTTCGAACCATGACCCCTCGTATGGAAGGCGCGTTCTTATCCACTAAGCTACCATCGCTCCAAGAGGAATTACTAATACCTATAATACTTAAATACATGGATTACATCTAACGAATCAACTTATTTACATAATTATTACAGGTTCTATGTGGATTTGACTGCACCTGGGTTCCAACATCAGAAGATAGAATACCAGTGGGTGCAGTAGAAGCGGGCTATTCAGAAGATGCGAGGAGGGATAAATTATACGTGGGTCGCGCCACGCACTGCGGCCATTTGATTCCGGGCAAAGTTCAACCTTCTCATAAAGTCTGTTACATTCCTTATGGTGGTAGAGAAATAGCCATGAAGAAGTATGAGATACTTGTGTGTGAAGACACGAACAGTAGGTGTGCCAACAGAATGTTCATACAACACATCTCTGTTGCTAGTCCACCCGATTCAGATGAGGATGACCACCACTATTTTGGTAATGATGATGATGATGATATACTAATTGATCATGCCTTTTAGTTACATATTACCTCGTGAATTTGTATTAAAAATGTACCATAAATATAAGTTGTAAATAATTATTTTGATTGCAATCTTATTTCACTAAAATAATCCATGCTCTCTGGTCTTGGAGTTCTGCAACCATTTTCTTATATTTGGTCCCTTTATTGTTATAGTTGTTATCTGTTCTTATAAGTCTATCTAGGTATGTAATAATTATTGTTACGAAAACAAATTTATGTACTTAAATAAAATATGTAATATTTTGGATTTTGTTACCTATTTACCTACATGCGTTTTATTTAATTTTACATATTCGTACCTATAAATAACCTTGCTTGAGAAGGTCCTAAGAATCTGGCCATCTGTGTAGTGCCTACTTTTTAGAGCATTAAACCAATGTTCTAAGGCCTACCTAGATTATGTAGTGCGCGCAGCACTTCCAATATTGTACCGCTTTCGACGATACTCCTTTTTCCGGACTTTATTTTTAAAAAGAAGAAACATTCATCTTCTGTCATTCTATGTCAATCTGTAAAATGCAATCTCGACAAAATAGCCGATCAAAGATTTATCATAACTATTAATATCGCTTTGCACAAGGACTGTTCCTATATTCGACGCGTAATAGTTCAGCATGGCTTCGCCGCCATCCGGGACCGCCTCGGAGTTCGCCCCGAGCGAACTCGCAGTCTCTGAGACAGGTAAGTCAAAATCTACGATACATTAGGTTTAGTAAAGATTCTTCTTTGTTAGGCAAAGTCTGCCTAAAGTAGAGCGCCAGAAATGATGGGATCCGCAGGAGATCTAAGGTCGCAGACTCAAGGCTCAAGTAGCAATGGGTAGGCCATTTCTACTTGAGCCACGCCGTCTGTTCTCATGTGCCAGGGCACATTGCGAGGAGGACAGACGGCCGTTGGGGTAGAAAGGAGTGGAGGCCGCGTAACCTACAGGAAGTCGCAGCCGTGGTAGGCTCCCCACAAGGTGGAACGACGATCTAGTAAAGGTCGCGGGAATTACTTAGCCAGCATAATACCTAGCTTTATGCTAATTTAGTTAAGAATCTACCTACTTAAGTACTTCACACTTCCATTTTAGGTACAGCGACGCCCGGCGTCACCGTCGGCGGTGGAGGCGGCGGGAAGTTTCCCCCTTACCCCCCGTACGCGACGGTGCCGGCGCCCCCTTCGGTGGCTGACACCATCATCGCCGGCAGGGACATGCGGCTGCTGCATAAGTCCTTGCCAAGACAAGTAGTGCGACCTCCGCCGAAGCCTGCCAAACCAAAGTAAATTTATTCACATACCTACTAGTGGCCTGTCCTCACTTCGCTTCGAGACCGTAATTCAGATATGAACCAAAAGATGGCGCTGTGTCCAATTACATCGCGCTAGCGTTTCGTGTTTTCAGGTTTACCTATAAGCCTTGACATTGTCTATTGAAGTTATCTCTTTATGAATAGTATAGATTAAATGACATGACAGATGATGGGAGTCCCTCGCGACGCACCCAACCGATAGCACCCACTGCCAGCGATCTTGCCAATTCCTGCAGATTAGGCATCTTGTAGATATATAATTCAGGATGAAGTAATCATACCAGCCTGCGTGAGAGACCTCTTCAGTGCCGACTGGATAATCGGCAAGTAAATAACGCACAAAATCATCGACAGGTTCAGGTGGTACTCGAAACCCACAACCTTCCACAGTCCGGGTGGCTGTACCTACTACCAATTATACTAACCGAACCCATTACTAAGCCGACGAATTTCGTAAGTGCTTAATACGCCATGAGCTGACGATAGTCTCATCAACATTGTTCGTAGGTAATAGGTAGGTATACTTACATTTACAATATCGTCGACGATTTTTTTAAGTGCGTTATTTACTTATGAATGGCAAAATAAGAATTGCTATAACCAGAATAAAATATAGATAATCGGCATTCCTCCTCTCCTGAACTGTAGCGACTTGACTACCGAACTGGTCATAAGGCAGTAAGGCACCGTATCGAAGAGTTCAAAGCTCGAAGGTATGGAACAACGCTGACCCACTCCGTTTGTAATAAAACCTCACCATCTACCAGAGGAGGCAATTCTTGATCTACTAACCTACCTCAAAGTCTTCCCGTTTGGGCACTTAATTTCATGTTTGTTCTCCTCAGCCGGTTAACGTGACAAACAATGTTTATTAAGTAGGTAGGTACTTACCTATACCTACATTTTTAGGGACATACTTAGGTAATTAGGCTTTTCGAAGAATGAAGGAAAACTTTTTGTTTTAATTAAATGTATAGGTACTTAATTATTATTATTTTAAAATATTTATTATTATAAAAATAAACATCTTTTAAAAGATGTAATCCTAGCTGAGGATCAACGTCAATGATATCGGTGCTAAACTTAGTTAAAAAATTCTAGTGACTAAGTAAGTCACTGTTAATAACTTGTCCTGTTGTCAATGGTCATTAATAAAACACAACATAAAAGTCATAAAATTATTTTTGGTTTTTTAACGTCTCCTTCCTCTTGTCTTGCTCAAACTTTTACTACAGCTTTCCCGAAATTTTCTCCGGCCAGCATTCCGATGAAGGAGTCGGGCAATTTGTTAAAACCTTCAGTTATGTGTTCTGTAGCTTTGATCTGCCCAGTCTTAATTAACTTCGTCAGTTCTTTGATGGCTTCCATCCATTGCGCGTCGTTCCAGCGGAAACAATGGAACCCTTCGATCGTCATCTGCTTAAACACCAGCGCAGGCTGAACTATCGTTGCTTTTGGCAAGTTGGCGAAGTCCTCACCGTAGACACTGATGCAGCCACACACCGAAACTCTGCCAAATAAATTCATCTGATTGATGATAGTACTACTCAGCTCTCCTCCAACATTGTCAAAGTAACAGTCGACCCCTCCGGGTGCAGCTTCTTTGAGCGCTTTGGCGGCGTCCACGGTCTTGTAATTAAACGCCTTGTCGAATCCTAAATTGTTCTCAAGCCATGCAACTTTTTCGTCGGATCCTGCAAAGCCGATTACTTTACACCCCTTAACCTTAGCGAGTTGTCCAACGATCGAGCCCACAGCTCCTGCGGCGCCGGTCACAACGACGGTCTCCCCGGCTTTGGGCTTGCAGATGTCCAGAAATCCGTAGTAGGCTGTTACTCCCGGCATGCCCAACACGCCGACGCCCAAAGAGGGTGACAAGCCCTGTATATCTGGGAGCTTGTAAGTTTTTTCTCCAAAACCTTCGTACTTAGTATCAGGATTTATGACTGTGTAGTCCCTCCATCCCTTGTGGCACACAACTCTTGACCCTATAGGGTAATCTGCATGTTTGCTCTCTTCGACTATTCCAACTTGGTATCCTTGCTGGTCATACGGCGCTCGTATGCCATAATAGTAAGGGTAAACAAATAGGTATGGATCGACACTGATCCATTCGACTTTAATGAGAACTTCGCCATCTTTGAGCGGGGGAAGTTCCTCTTCTACGATTTGGAAATCTTCCTTTTTAACCTTATCTCGCAAGTCTCTTATCACAACATATTTTCGTGACTTCACCATTTTGTAATCTACGAACAACCACAAGAACCGAAAAGATTTAAAAATAATTTAGAATTTATTAAATGTCTTGCACAGTTTTGAACGTGATTGTTGAATGGCAATTAAGATAAAACTAAATACTTAGTAACAAAGCCTGACCATATTATCTTAAAATTCTACGCATCAGGCTACCACAATCTGTTATTCTCCAATTGATATTGAACCATATGGTGTTCGAAATTAAGGCGAAAAGCGATTGAAGAAATTTAACAGATTTGGATGCCTACCTACATATGCATAAATATTAAAATTATCTTATCTATGACTTGCAGCAGGTATCTGTAAATGCACAGATTATTAAATAACATACGATAATTATATCCGATAATGATGCTTATGTAACACTGTAAAAGGTCCACACAGATAAAAATTGAGTGAAAAAACTAAATAATTAAGTAAGTAAACGCTTTCTTTGCGTGTTCAAACAGCTAAGTTGTGGTATATGCTTAGTGTTTTCAAATCCAGCTCCGTACTTGAACAGTAGAGCGATGTTTTGGGGCCTGTGCAATTAAAAGTTTTTTATTTATTAATATCTAGATACTGTAGGTAAATTTTTGGAAGATCTTAGAAAAAAACTGTTTACAGAGGTCCAAAGGCAACAGATGTGAAGCTGAAGCGGCGGGCGATGCGTGCGCACGCGCGGTGTCTTCGGCGACACGGCGCGGTGCTCACAGACCGCCTTGAGCGTATGGCGAAGCCCCCGCGGCGAAACATCATCGGTCTGTGGAGGGAGCACGCCAACCACTTGCCGCCGGAAACAGTGAGACAGTTTAGCTTACTAAGTAGGACATAGCGCACAAGAGTGCAAACGGTGTAGGTAATATAGCCTGTACCCTGGAGTGACGATTTGCGCAAGAGAGATTTGCTGGAGCTGGATGCGAGTAGCCGAAGATCGATCAAAGTGGTGAGCATTTGGAGAGGCCAATGTCCAGCAGTGGATTGCAACAGACTCCGACGAAATTAATATAACCTGTGAAGTGGTATCATGACATCACGCCCATAGGTATTAGGTTCACGCAACAAGAACATTGCACAACGTTCTCGTGATAAAATTGTGGTGGAAAACGAGTGCCCCTGGCAGTCAAGAATGCGAGTAGGTATTCGAAACTCTAGCTATAACAGTGCCCTAGCGACCTTAAACAGAATCAATTTTACTGTTTATAACACGGTCAGTGCTCTGAAGAGCTTTTCTCTCTTGTACGACTTTCCCTTTTGCGTCACAAAACTACTCGTGCTGGGCAACTATGTTGCCACTTCACCGTGAAAAACATTAAGCATCACAAACTAAAAAGTGAAGATCTCCTCTGCATCCTGCGTGCCGTACCATACCGTAGGCTATAAAGAAATTGAATTCGTTGACGTCACATGTGGTTTTTTCTAACTTACAATATGGATTCCTTCAAACGATACGTGAAGTAGCATCTATCGGGCCAGTACTTCCACACAAGTGCAATCGAATGTGATGCCATGTCACCGCGTCCGTTGTAACTGCAACGAGTCCACTTTCTGCACTCCTTTTGCTTACCATCAGGCTAAGGCGATCCATCGTACAGTGCCACTATAAAAAAGGCAGGTGTCCATGGGCGGCGCCTTACCATCAGGTGATCCGCCTGCTCGTCTGCTACCTATCACATAAAAAAATAGATAACCAATCTACGCAAGCAAGTAAGAACAGCAATTTTAATTGTATAAAACCCTTTGCAGATTGCTCGATTACGTTCTATGCTAGATGCAGACGAACCATTCAAGCCAGATCAGGCGTACGAGTATTTCGTTAACCTACGGAAAACTAAAAAGAAAAACACTGCAACGTAAGCCTCAATATCATTTTCTACTTCTTATCTATTTATTCTTTATATTAGAGAATCTTTAACATCCGACGAAAACGTGAAGTACCTACGTATATGTATAAAATTCAAGACGCAAACTAAAAGATTTGGCGTTTTGTTTCGTGTGTGGGAAAAGGGGACCATTCTTTTAGGACGAGCCAGAACACTCTGATTTTGATCCCTTTTCTAATTGGGGTTTTGGTCGACGTGCTCCCTGAAAATGGCTCCTAACAAATAAATTAAATATCACTTGAAAATATAAAAAATGTGCACTATAGTTCCATGGAACTACCAAATTGTGTGCAGAACTAGTCCAAACTTCAAGTATGGGCATATCTCGAGCTGACTTACTAACCAATGGTAGATGGTCTGTACAACGACTATGACCAATTGATGAATAAAGCTAATCAATTAGTGTTATTGTGGACAGCACAAAAGTGAACCAGATAAAGAAAGATGTGCTGGCGATATGTGCTGACAAGCGGTTCGTGTGGGCGCGCAATGCGACGGTGGCGTTCGCGAGAGGCATCCAGCAGCGCTTGTCCCGCCCTGGGCGCTATGCCTTGGCTGACAGGTATGACATTCAGCTAATCTATAAAATAGGTAGTATAAAAAAGGAACCTTCCTCCTCCTTCCTTCCTTCCTCTTGATTATCATCAGGCGAGGTGAGCCAATTAACTGAGCCGCTTGAAATAAAAACATTCTCTGATTAGACACGAATTAAACTATAAGCACACGACACGTGTGACTCTTACCAATTGTTTCCAAGTTTGCTCTCCTACTCAATATCTCATTGAACACCTAATTTGGTAGTTAGGTGCTATATTGGGTTTCTTTAAACAACGTCGGTGGCAAACAAGATTGTGGATCACCTGATGGTATGGAAGCCTATCACGGCCCATGGACGCCTGCAACTCCAGACATTCGCTGCTTCTGAATGTAATTTTACAATGTGCTTACAGAATGTTAAGATTATCTAACATAGTGCTGGATGAGATATGCAGTTATCAGAAAATGAAACCTCCGTCACGAAGAAGTACTCATCCGAAAGCAAAGTTTATGATAGAGATGGCGGATAAGGTAATTATAAGAACACAGACGTGATTGGAATGGATTAGGTATTTTTCTTATTGAATTATGACGATTCTCGATCTTTGGCTCATTTAAAACTATTCTCTTACTATTTCACTTTAATCTAACCGTGTAAAATTATTAGATATTAGATAAAAACTTTAATTAACACCTTTTACATCTCACGTCATCGTAACTCACCACAGGTTGCTGTTTGGATAGACGAAGTATTAGCAGATTCAGAAGATCGAATGTTGATGATGGACTTTGATGAAGACGAAGGTAAATAATTAAATCGTATTATTTTGGAAGAGGAACAATTGTCAGCACTTCCATATGGACAATCTTCTGGCTTTTTATCTACAATCAGAGGTAAGTCCTTTTGAAATTGTGGCAATTGTTCTTCTGTAATATTTCGATGTATGTTGTATACTCCTAACATGTTGGTGAATCTGAGAAAATTCGGTAAACATTTACAAAAAATCTGGAACAATTGTCAACAAATTCAAATGACCTTCAGCCGGCAATTTTCTCGGACGCACGCGAACTCTAGTAGAGTATTTGAGATACTCATACCTATCGTTACGATTGCTTCGCGAAGAAGTGGAGCAGAGCGTTGCCGAGGCGAACAAGCCTCCTCCTCCGCCTTCGGCGCCGGTGTCGGAGGCGACGTCTACGATCGCCACCCCCTCTGAGACGGTGGGGGTCTCCACCACGCCGGGCGCCACGCCGGACGCCACGCCGAGTGCCACGCCCGACGCCATGTCGGCTGCCACGCCGACTGCCACGCCGACTGCCTACGCCGACCCCGGTCGCCACGCCAGGACAGACTCCCGCTGGAACACCTACGCCAGCGCAAACACCCAGAGCTTCAAAGACCAATTTACCACCACCACCACCACCTAAATAGTAAGCAATTTTTTTCTACTTCTGATGATGACAGGTCTTTATCATCATCACCATTTCAGCCAATAGACGTCCACTGCTAGATTGAAGCCTCCCCCAAAGTTCGGTCCCCGCAGATCGGTCCTGAGCCACCCGCATCCAAGGGACTCCCGAGACTTTCACTAGATCGTCGGTCCTCCTGGTGGGAGGCCTGCCACGGTTGCGGTATCCTGCACGCGGCCTCCACACAAGGACCTTTCCACCCCAACGGCCGTCTGTTTTCCTCGCAATGTGCCCTGCCCATTGCCACTTGAGCCACGCGATTCTTTGGGCTGTCTCTAGGTCTTTAGATCTCCTGCGGATCTCATCATTTCTGACACGATCAAGCAAGGAGATTCCGAGCATGGCCCTCTCCATTGCCCTATGAGTGTCTTTGAGCTTTCTAAAGCGGTCCATTGAAAGCGGCTACACAGCGGCTGCGGTCTTTATAAGTTACGCAAATAATTTGCGTAATGTCTACCTATGGAAATAATGGTACCTACCTATGTAAATAATAATGGTACCTAATAATTATAATGGTGAATTTACTTTTCAATCAGATATCATCGGAGCTGGCGAAGCCGGTGACATGGGTTTCACAGACAACTTTCTCAATATGATGGGTGGTGTAAGTATTCATTATCAACATAGCACTGTATTACAATTGTAACTTAGAAATAACCTTTATTTTTGTAATGTGCTGAATACTAATAGATCACAATTTGCTAGGTTATCAATATCAAGACTAGAAAATTGAAGAAAAATATGTTTAGTGACAATGATGATTGTAGTTTAGAAACAGTCCTTGAATGTGTCAAGCAAAGACCGGAGCCCACTGCCCCCACTTAATGGAACCTTTCTTAGATTAAGTGCAAGGCGTAACGTGGTTGAACCAGAAAAGTTTTAACTGGCAACGTAATTTTAAAAGAAAAAGATTTAAAAAGGAACAATTTTGTCAACGGTAATAATGTTAAATGAAAGCCAAAAAAATGGAAAATTAAAAATACTGTAAAAAAACTCCATCCGACTTTTCTTCCCTTCCCATTCATGCCTTCATTTTCATCTGATACAAGTGACTGCACGTTACGTTTACGATATGAGGTAATACAATATTCTATTGATTCAATACAATCATTCTTCATTTTCCAAACTGCTAAATTACTTAATTCTTGTTTATTCTATTATGTTACTTGTATCAGATTGGAGAATGGAGGATGATCTGTTGATTGTTTAGAAACATGATGATTTTTAATAAATAATGTCCATATTTTTTCAGGGAGGTCTCCTAA